>CM059866.1:21850015-22403713 GCA_030490815.1 Acer saccharum
TGCCTAAATGATGTGTCCAACTACTCTAATCCATTCATTTAATTCATGAATCTAATACAATTTAAATGGATGGATTAGAGTGTTGCCACAACATTTAGCCGATTTTGGGCACCAAATTCGGTAAAGTAGCATTATTGATAATATTGATTAGTGTAAGCTATAATATCTCCGGAAGACCACATGTCATGTTTGTGTTCTAGCAACACACATATGTAAGGAATTGATGGAGTCCCCACTCCCCACATTTGATTGTTGATACCACTGGTTTATGTTTTTTGCTTTTGCTTTAGAAATTGATTTGATTGCTATATATGTTTGCTGAATTTTAAACTAGAATAATAGAATAGCTACAGTTTCGAAGTTAATTTAAATCTCATGGCAGTTGTTTACACGTTTATTTTGACGATTTTCATTCATTCTCCATACTTGCAATTAATTTATATTTCCTTAAAATAAATTGAAAATATTTGAAATTAGTATTTAAACAAGAATCTAGGGTTTAAAAAAAATGGAAAGATTTTTAATGATATATGTTAATATCAAATTATTATAAGAAAAAAAAATTCACAATAGTGGGTGTATTTACAAACTTTATGTCTTAAAACCCGCTATGATTCATTAATTTAAAATAATTTTAATTGTCAATAGGGGCGTAGCTGAAATTGACAAACTTGGGGTTTGAGTAAATGACTCCTAAGTCAACGGCTTGAATCCTATTGATGGTAAAAGCTTCAAATAATACCGGATAGATAGATAGATATTGTCCAAAAAAAAATTTAATTAATCTACTCTACTTTTCTTATTCTTAAAATTGAATTAATAAAAAAGACCAGAGGAAGTCTGAGTGCTGCACAATTAAAAAAAAAAAAAAAAAAAAAAAGCTTTTATGTTTGTTAGAGCAACTACAAAGGAGCTCCCTAAATTTTAGCTAAAATCGCTTGAAAACTATTTTAACTAACAACTTTTGAGTTATCACTCCAACTATCCTCAATATCTTGGTTAAATATTATATTTTAAAATTTTTAAAATTTAAAATATAAATAAAATATTATATTCCAACAGTCATATTTCAACATTTATAAATAAAAGGGTAAAAATGTTTTTAGTCCCTCTAGTTTGTTCTATTGTACGTTTTGGTCCCCCTAGTATCAGGATTGGCTCATTTGGTCCCTGCCGTCCAATTCCGTTAGGGTTTTTAAAAAGTCCGTCAATGGTCGGGGGTAAAATGGTAAAGATGGCTTCTGTGTTTCTAGAAGGTTTTGGCTAAAGGGCAAATTGGTAATTAATGTTATATTAATAATTGAAAAATTAAAAAACAATTAATAATAATTTATTTAATAAAAAAACTAATATTAAATACTAAATTAATCAGTTCATCAGATCAAACCCACTACCACCCATCTTCTTCACCAAATCGACCAAAAACCCTAGCCACCCATCTTCTTCACCAAATAGGTCAACCTTTATCTTCTTCACAAAAAACCCTAGCCACCCATCTTCTTCACCAAATCGACCCACTACTAGTCAAACACAAAATCAAAACCGAAATCAAACTTAGCTATCTTCAACATCATCATCTTCAAACCATTCAAGCCCAAAAATCAAAATCCAACACCAATGAAACCCAGACCATCACCACCACAACACCGCCACCTCACACCACAACATCGCCGCCGCACAACCCAAACCTAGAAATCACCATTCGATCACCCGAAATCAACACAAACTCAACAACCAAAATAAAAATCAAACCAAAACCCTAATCAAAATCAAACCACCACCACCATCACTCTGCCACCATCGAAAACAAATCAAAAAACCCAATTCTAGGAACCAGCGTCATCAAAACCAACGAATCGAAAACAAATCAAAACCAAAAAACAAAACCAACAAATAAATTCCAGAAATTCATCTTCCTCTTTTCTCGCTCTCTCATTCCGGTTCGTGTGTTGGTATGTTGGCGTGTTGGTGTATTGATTCTGGTTCAGGTATGAGTGTAGACGTCGGTGTGGGGCGCCGATGGTTGTGATTTCAGGTGGGGGTGGACCGGGTGGTGGCCATTTGTGTTTGGGACTGGGTTATGTTTGGTGTGTGGATTGATTTCCAAAGAAAGAAGATGATTGAGTGATAGAGTGATCGAGAGTGAGAGAGAGAGAGAAGATTATTCGGAGATTGATGGTGGGGAAGATGATTGAATGTTTAATTCAAGTTTGATTTAGGTTTTGATTTTGAATTTCCAGATTTGGTTTTCATCCGATGATGGCGGGGGTTGTGATATCAGATCTCAGATATGTTGAGAGAGTGAGTGAGTTTTTTAATTTTGAAATCCGGTTTTTTATTAATATTATATTTTTTTAGTAAATCAATTTTAATTGTTTTTTTATTTTATTTTTCTATCATCAATTAATGTTATTATTTTTTTTTGTTAATTGGATCTCCAACAAATCCAAATTTTAAATTTAAATTTTTGTTATTTTTTAATAATTTAAATATTTATAAGAAGGGTAAAATAGTCTTTTCGCCAAAAATCACACTTTAAAGGGCATTAAGGTCATTTTGTCCTCTGATCATGTCAGTCTGACTATTTAAACAGAATCTATAACATCAAATGGGCCAATCCTAAAACTAGGGGGACCAAAACGTACAATAGGGGAAACTAGAGGGACTAAAAACATTTTTACCCTAAATAAAATCACCTCATTCTCTTTTCACTCATCTAGACTGTATTTATGAACAACATATACTATCAATAGTTATGGCTCAAAATCGGTTAGCCAACATACTTTTCGACAATGATTCCGACGATGGATTTCATTTGTTAGCAATAACAACTGGTTAAGATTTTGATTCATAAATAATTGATCGTTGATTTCTACCTCTTTGCAAAGAGGATTGGTATAATATGAATCATTTTTAGAATTCATAACTATACAAACCATCATTATTTATAAAAGAAAACAGTTGGAATCATTTTTTTTTTAAGATGTTGGAATCAAATATTGTAATAACTACAAGTTTATCTTGCTACAGGTTGGAAAAGAAAAAAGACCTAAAATCAATTGAGATAACTACAGGTTTTTTTTTTTTTTTTTTTAAAAAAAAAAAAAATTGTTTCAAATCTAATATTAAAATAATATGAAAGAAAGTTCAAAATAGGTGTCCAATGTGACTGTATCATAGTGACAAGTGAAGAAGGCGATGACATATAGAAGGTTATTTTTTTGTTTTTTTCCTTTACTCCTGTAACCGGTTGTGAAAGAGCATGTTTTTAGATTGTTGTAAGCATAAAGAAAGTTTTATGTAGGGGATTGTTGTCAACCCCTGTGAAATTTATATATAATATATCTTGTTTACTATATATATATATAACAGATGAGAGGAGTTCGTGTGAAAAGATAAAGAGAAGAACATATTTGATAAAAGTGTTTAGGTGTTTGAACAAATGCATAAGAGAGAATACTCAGAATTCTGAGAGCTCCATTAATGGCTTCTGCAGAGCTTTTTCAGTTACATCTATTAAAGAAGAAATACATTTATGAGTCACACATTTTGTGACTTCCTGATTGAATATATATATATACAAAATAACATTGCTTAATATAAAATCTAATCTTCTAACAACTATCCTGAAAATCTGGTGAGCTTATCCAATGATAAGACGACACATCAGCTTATTTGTAACTGACTCATTTTCCCAAACTGACTTTCTTTCTATCAAGCCTCTGAATTGTTTCTTTTCTCTGATTGTGAACTTTATCAGTTTCACGTGCTAGACTTGCTAGACTTGTTAGACCAGTGTAAGGTTGCACACCTTTACACACTTGATCTATCAGCTCTGCTTTCTTCATTTGTGTGGAGCCTTCACACACTTGATCAGACAGCTCTGCTTTCTTCATTTGAGTGAAGCTTCCTTCTTCTCTAACAGTTCGAATTATTTGATAGGCAATTTCATGTGGTGTTACAACTTTGTAATTTTTTGCAAATTTTGACTATTTCAATAACGATGATTTATTGGGGGAGTGAATATGATTCTACAGTTTACAAATGTACATTGATTGTTATGTTATATTTGAGTTTTGGTTAGATACTTAGATGATAAGAATAGAAAAATGGTCCAGTTATTTAAGAAGTTGATGAGCTATAAAGAGTGGGTGGTTGGGTGGACCAGTGAAGTTGTATTTCCAAATTTGTGAAAAGATGTGACTTGACAATGCTGATAGTTTTTTTAAAATCAAAGCACTTTAATATTCATCAAGAGCACATCCGATTCTTGTAATCTCCAGAAATATTTGCCCAAGTTGTTCGAAGACTCATACAAACAGAAAATTTAGACAAAAAAAACTCAGAAGTGACTCATCTTTTGTCCGAACAATATCCATGACTCCATGAGCATCTGGTGAAGCCTTTGACAAGCATGGTGAATTTAGACGGCATGAAGCTTATAGGCAACAATAATAGTCACAAAAAACCATACAATTAAACGGACAAGTCCAAGCCAGTGCGGGAGGAAAAAGCAGAGGAGTAAGACTGAAGTCAGAGATCCTGAGATACGTGCAGCCAAGGGCATGGATCTTTGAGTTACAGAGTAGTAGATGAAGGTTGAAATCATAAAAACCAACATATTTGATGGGTGCGTTTCGAAGGGAGACTGATCCTTCCCTCGGACTAGGAGGACAAGGCCGATGAGTATTGGAATTATAAAATTGAATGACTTGGCGATCTTGGAAATCAGCTGCGACTCTTGGTCTTGCACCTCCATCTGCTGCTGTTGCGTTCCCATGCTCTGCTTCCGTGACAATGCTGGTAGTTGAGTAGCAACAATAGTACATCAGGACCACTTTTTTCTTGGTTCTCCTTGTGCTCATTTTTATGTGGTTCCCTTCCCTTCCCTTTGTGTTTTCCACATTATTCCCACTTGATTGCTTCCCCTCTCTCTCTCTCTCTCTCTCTCTCTCTCTATATATATATATATAGAGGAAATAGCCCTTTTTAACCAAAAATTAAGGGAGTTGATTGTTTTTGGCCCAAATTAGTAAACTGATTGTATTTGTCAAAGCATCCACCTTTTGGACAAAAACGCCCCTCATTAGTTTTCAAAACCTCTTCTCTCTCCTTGTCTCTCTCATTATTTCTGCAGCCTTTCTCTCTCTCCTTCACGCCTTCTTCTTCTTCACGATTTCTTCTTCTTCTTCTTCTTCTTCACGATTTCTTCTTCTTCTTCACACTTCACACCTTCTTCTTCTTCTTCACACCTTCATCTTCTTCATGCCTTCAACACTCATTTTTTCCAGATTTTTTTAAAAAAAAATCAGTTTTTTTTTGGTTGAAAATTTTCAGATCTTTTTCAGATCTTCCTCTTCACACCTTCTTCTCACTCGTTTTCAAGTATGGGTTGTGGTTGATTTTAAGATTTTTTTTAAAAAAAATCATGTATTTTTAAACAAAAAATTTTAGATTTTTTAAATAAAAATTTTCAGATTTTTTAAAAATTTCAGTTTTTTTTTGTTGAAAAATTTTCAGATTTAAAAAGGTTTGGATTTGAGTTTGGATTGTGGTTGTGGTTGATTTTTCGGATGTAAAGTATGGGTTGTGGTTGTGGTTGTGGTTATGGTTGAGTTTGGGTTTGGGTTTCCAGATTTGATTTTTTTTTTCCAGACTAAACACACCAGTTATAATCAACTAAACACACCGGACTAACTAAACACACCAGCACAATGACTAAACACACCAGGGAAAAACGACTAAACACACTAGGAAAAAACGACTAAACACACCAGAACAAAACGACTAAACACACAAGGCCAAAACGACTAAACACACCAGGTAAAAAAAAGACTAAACACACCAGGTAAAAATGACTAAACACACCAGACCAAAAGGACTAAACACACCAGGTAAAAAGGAATTAAACACACTAGGCAAAAACGACTAAACACACTAGGCAAAAACGACTAAACACACCAGAACAAAACGACTAAACACACCAGGCAAAATTTCTGAATGAAGGGCATTTTTGTCCGAAAAGTGGATTTTTTGAGAAAAACAATCAAAATACTAATTCAGGCTAAAAACAATAAACCTCCTTACTTTTTGGCTAGTTTCCATTTTCACCCATATAGATATATATATATGGTGAAAATGGAAAGTATCCAAAAATTAAGGAGGTTTATTGTTTTTAGCCTGAATTAGTATTTTGATTTTTTTTTGTCAAAAATCCACTTTTCGGACAAAAATGCCCTTCATTCAGAAATTTTACCTGGTGTGTTTAGTCGTTTTTGCCTGATGTGTTTAATTCCTTTTTGCCTAGTGTGTTTAGTCATTTTTGTCTGGTGTGTTTAGTCGTTTTGGCCTGGTGTGTTTAGTCCTTTTTTCCCTAGTATGTTTAGTCATTTTTACCTGGTGAGTTTAGTCGTTTTGCCTGGTGTGTTTAATCGGTGGCCTGGTGTGTTTGATTGAACAAACCCTAGAAAAAAAAAATTCAAACATGATCTGAAATTTTCAACTTCAACATGAAAATCTGAAAAAAAAAAAAAAAAAAAAAAAAAAAAAACAATAACTCCCACCATTCATAAAAACAACTACCACACTTATAAATTTAAAAAAAAAAAAAAAAAAAAACGAAATTTGAAAAAATGCCTTGTGTGTTTAATTGAGTTGTTGTGGTGTGTTTAATTGTGTTTCTTGGTGTGTTTAATTTAGTCTTGCCATGGTGTGTTTAATTGAGTTGTGTGGTGTGTTTAATTGGTGGTCTGGTGTGTTTAATTAATTTACACCTGGTGTGTTTAGTCGTTTTGACATGGTGTGTTTAGTCGTTTTTCCCTAGTGTGTTTAGTCATTTGTGCTGGTGTGTTTAATTCAACCCAATTAAACACACCAGTAACATACAATTAAAACTGGTGTGTTTAATTGATTACAACTGGTGTGTTTAATCGGTGGTCTGGTGTGTTTAATTGAATAAAATCTGAAAAAAAAAAAAAAAAAAATTAACAAACATGATCTGAATTTTTTTTTAAAAATCTGGAATTTTTAAACAAAACAAGATCTGAAAAATTTATAAAAAAAAAAATCTGGAAAAAGATTTAAACAATCAATCCAACAAACACTCAAATCCAAACATTCACAATTACAACCACCCTTAAAATCAACTACATTCACAACCACAACCACATTCACAATTTCAAATGCAAACCTTTTTTAAATTTGAAAATTTTTCAAAAAAAAAAACTCAATTTTTTTAAAATAATCTGGAAATTTTTTTTTTTTTTTTTTTTAAATTTGGAAATTTTTTTAACAAACATAATCTGAAATTTTTAGAAAAAATATGGAATTTTTTCAAAATAAAAAAACCTGAATTTTTTTTTAAAAATCTGGAAATAATTTTAAACAAAAACAAAATCTGAAAAAAAAAATTCAAAATAAAAAAAACTGAAATTTAAAAAAAAAATCTAGAAAAAACGTCAAAGAGAAAGAGAAGAGAGGAGAGAAAGAGAAGAAGAAAAAGAAGGAGGAGGGAAGATCGGACGACCGACGATCGGACGCCAGTCATCCGATCTAAAAATTTTTGTTTTTAATAAATCTGAATTTTTTTTAAAATCTTGAAAAAAAAAAAGAGAAAGAGAAAGAGAAGAAGAAGGAGAGAAGAAGAAGAAGATGGAGGAGAGAAGAAGAAGACGGAAGAGAGAGGAAAAGAAGAAGAAGGAGAAGAAGGAGAAGAAAGAAAGAAGAAGAAGAACCGTGAGAGAGAAAGGGGAGAGAGAGAAAGAAATAAAAAATGGTTCTACAAAAATAATGAGAGAGACAATGAGAGAGAAGGGGTTTTGAAAAATAATGTGGGGCATTTAAGTCTCTACAGGGGATTTTTTGACAAAAACAATCAAAATACTAATTCTGGCTAAAAACAATAAACCTCCTTAATTTTTGGTTAAAAAGGGGTATTTTCTCATATATATATATATATATATGGGGATGAATCAGGGGACACAATTTTTGACACAAGATTTGACACGATTTTTTAACCATTAGATTTATGAGATTTGGATGGCTTAGATTTATTACATTGATTTTTATTTTATTTCCTTCTCATTTATCTTTTCATTAATTTATTTTCTTTTCTCTCTCCTCCATCCTCTTTCATAGATTCACTTTCCTAAACATGAAGCCTGAACTTATTCATTTGTAAAGATAAAAAGGTAAAGTGAACTACAAATTCCATCTATGCGTCCATAAACAATCACAGTAAGAGGAGAAGAAAAAGAAAATGTTTACAAATGAATAAGTTCAGGCTTCATGATCAGGAATTCTGGAATGTTTGTGTTAAAAAAAAAAAAATAAAAATAAAAATTCACTAACTTACATATGCAAGTTAGACGTTTTTTTAATTTTTAATTTTTTATTTTAACACAAGTTAGACTTATTGAGAAAGAAGAGAAATTAAGGGGTGACCGATGGTGGATTGAATCTCTTCTTTCACATAAACACATGGAAATAGCAATTTTAACCAAAAAGTAAGGGGTTTCCATTTTTATTTCATTGCTTTTACAATACTTTTCATTGAAGAGACAAATTTACCCCTACCTTTTGCCACACAAAAAAAAAATTATATATGTATATATATATATATATATATATATAAACTAATTGTTTAATTGGTGGTGTGTTTAATTGATGAAAACCGGTGTGTTTAATTGAAAAAGACTGTTGGCATGTTTAATTGAAGGGTATTTTTTATCTCATTAGTGGAAAATTTGGTAAAAACAATTAAAACACTAATGCCGGATAAAAATAAAAACTCCACTA
Organism: Acer saccharum; assembly: GCA_030490815.1. Lineage (NCBI taxonomy): Eukaryota > Viridiplantae > Streptophyta > Magnoliopsida > Sapindales > Sapindaceae > Acer > Acer saccharum. The sequence goes on from CM059866.1 coordinate 21,858,812, forward strand.
ATTATATGGTTAGTTTCAATTTTAACCATATATATATATATATATATACAATTTTTTTATTATCAGTTCAAATTGACAAAAGATATATCAGTTCTTTGCATGTGGGTCATTAGATTTAAATACTTTGACTTGACTACATACACTTGTCAAAGTATCTTTTAAATCCAATGGTCCACATATAAGGAACTGATATATTTTATATCAATTTGAACCGATAATAGAAAGACTGTATATATATTAATATATATGTGTGTATTTCTTTGTTTTCAAGTGATTTATTGTAATTTTACTTTAAAGCATGATGGGAACTTGAGAACCTTTGTGGAAGTGATCTATTGTTTTTAATTATTAGCCTTGAAGAGTGATAAAGAGAGCAATTTAGGGTTATAGACTTTTAGCTCTCAATGGCGGTCGGCTGATGTGTAAAATCGTGTTATAAAAACCTAACTCGCAAGTGCACGAATCGTGAGATAAGTACAGCGACAAGTAGGGATCGTTCCCACGAGGAAAAGTGATTTATTGACTAAAACTAATTCTAATTTAAGTTGAGCAATTAACAGTGTCCAAAAGAGATTGTTTGATTGATTGAAAGATTGATTGAGAATCGATTAACTAAATTAAACTAAGAAAACAATTAAAAAGAATATGTGAATGTGATCAAGAGGTGAGAGGACTAGGTTATCAATGCTCCCCAACTATGTCTACTCAATGCTTCGAACTGACTTTGATAAAAGATGTAACTCAAGTTAAGGGTTCGTTCTTATCTTATTTATGATTGTTATCGTATGATCCTGGAATGAATCAAGTGTTCTCAATTATAATTTACCCATAGATCAATGGTGCAAACTACAACCGAGAACCCATTAAGTGCAAGAACTAATGAACCAAAACCTACTTGCATAGATCAATGCTAAGATCAGTTTTACCCATTCAATTGAATATTAATTAAGGTTACGTGTAGATCAACACTCCAAACTTAATTGTTAAATTATCAAAACCCTAAATTCATGCCAACGTATGATCATGCATCAACACAAACAAAGAATTGAGACGTAAAATGAATTGAATGAATCAAAACTTAAATTAAGAAAATATAGTCAATTCTAACAAAGAGTATTCATAGAGGTTCACATTGATTCCCTAGTATGGATTAGTTACACATCATGAAAATAACAAGACAAGAGATAGAGGAGATAAAACCCATTGAGGCCTTCAACGACTTCTTCCCATCTTCCATGGTGAGTCTTCTTCGTCTTGCAAACCCTCAATGTGTAAAGATGGATGATGGTGATGGGGGATGGCCCCCTTGGTGGCTTGGGACCTCCCTTGGCTAGCTCTCTAGATAGTCTCTATCCCTCCCGAAATTAGGCTTACAAGGGGTTTAAATAGGTGTAGATGCAAGGCCATGACCTAAAACAACAAGGAAATCTATTCCTTTTGAGAATACAAGCCTATTTGGAATTCTATTTCTTTCCTAATCCATCCAAATTGATTACTTATTGAAGGAAGATAAGGATTAGATGTCTACTTGCTTCCCAAGACTCCCACACATGTCCAAGAAGGTAATATTTCCCGTTCCGACAACTTGCGAAACAAATCTCGAAAGCATTCGCGGATTTTTATGGCTGACTGATCTGACCTTCGGGTACTTAAACGGGTATAAATTCTTCTAGAAAATTCGGATTGACAATCTGTAAATTGGGTTGGAAACTAGACTTCCGGGGATTCAAATCCATAGGTAGCAGGACACACAGTTCAATCGGAGCTGAGAGATATGGGACCCGCAATATTGATGATCTGCACTGTGACGGGCTACCGCTGCGAGAGCCAGAGAGGTTTTGGCAGCGGTTTACACTGTTTTGCACCGCTTTCATGCCGCTGTGTGGAAATTGACAGCGGTCTTTCATGATGGTTGATGGCCATTTGCATAAAAGTCCCTCAAATCTACCAAAATCACCTTTTTTCTCTGAAATACTTCAAACATATCACTTGAATCCAACAACCTGAAAAATGCTCAAACACACAAATTAAATCCCAAAAAGACTCGAGAAATAAGCAATTGATTGGAGGAATGGGGATCAAAAACATATACAATAAATGACCGATCATCGGCGCATCTTATTTTTTTCTTTCTTCATTTCTATTTTGTTTTCCTTCACTAATTCATTCGAAAATTGCAATTTCTTTTGTGTAGTGATAGGAAGAAATAGAAGTAGATGCGACGACGATAACACGAGAAAATATCAAGATTGAGAGAAAACAATATTAAAATATCTAAATCTATACGGGTACATCTCGTCTCAGCCTTTTGATCCTAGATCTAGTGAACTGTCCAATGCAACAAAGGCATTCATGATTCATGCATGGATTTATGCGTTTCTCGATTAAATAGCAAAGAGTTTGTGTAAAATAAAATCAGTAGAGTGTACTTATAAATAAACCAAGAAGATACCTTCAAAGGTTGGCCGAACACAAACAAGAACACGCAACCAAGAAAACAATCTCTCAAAACCAACACACAAGTCACAACACACACCGATAGGGTTTGTGACTTCTAATTATAGTGTTACAAAGCCCTAATTACTGGGTATTTTAATTAAGAAAACTCGCATGAAATAATCTGATTTCAGAATGTATTGTCACTCAAAATTATTTCAGAAAAGACAATTAAAAATCTGCACGTGAACTTAGGCACAATTATATATATTAAGGATATCCAATCCAACTCCAACTCCACTTCAGATTTGAACTCCAACTCCACTTCAGATTCAGATTTGAAGACTCATACAAATCCTAATCCAATTCATACTTGAAGTCTTGTGCTTTCCTTATACTGCCACACATATTGTAATTATCTTTTAAGTTGTATTTATCTATTAGCTTTTAGTATCAGTATAGGAGTAGGAGTAGGAGATTACATTCACTTCAATTGTAAGCACGACCTGTGCAGTATATATATTCTTGTAAACTCTATTGATCATCAATTAAGAAGCATTATTATTTACATGGAATCAGAGCATTCATAACTCAAAAGAGTCCAAACCGATCCAACCTAACTCAAAAAGAGTCCAACCGATCCAACCTATCATGGCCACTTCCACAACATCTTCTTCCACCTCAATCACAGTTATCTCCTCCTCCTCCTCCTCTCACGACATGAATCCTTCCGCAAACGCTATCATCTCCATCAACATTGTTGCACAAGCACCTCTCAAACTCACAGCGACAAATTACCGGTCCTAGAAGCTTCAGTTTCATACCCTTCTTGTTAGGTTTGGCCTCATGGGCTTCGTTGACGGACAACGACCATGCCCTCCGGCCACCATCACAACCGGTGACAGTACCTCACCAAATCCTGCATATCATGTGTGGACTAGGCAGGACCAACTTTTGCTAAATGCAATCCTTGGGTCAATATCCCCGACCATCATCCCTTTCATCGCTTCCGCCAAAACTTCTTATGATGCCTGGACCGCACTCGCCAACACCTATGCAAAACCCTCCAGAGGACACATCATGCATCTCAAAGGTGTACTCACAAACATCACCAAAGGTACTCAATCCATCACTGAATACATGCAACATGCAAAGCATCGCCAATGAACTAGCCATGCTTGATGCACCAGAAAACTCTGAGGACCTGACAGTAAAATCCTAAACGGCTTAGGTGATGAATTCAGAGATATCTCATCGACGGTTTGTGCCCGTGACTCACCAATTACATTTGAGGAACTCCATGAAAAGCTTATTAATTCGGAGGCTGTCCTAAAACAAACCCTTGCAAGAGATCAAAAACTTCCCATCACTGCAAACTATGCTGCCAAACCTTACTCAAGTGGTCCTCAATCCTCCTACAACCGCCAAAACAACAATAATAGAAATTCCAATTCAAACAGGTCAGCTGACATATCCTCCACAAATTCTAGAAATTTCACTCGGAACCCACCAAATGGGCAACGACCATATCGAGGCTTCTGTCAACTTTGCGGAGAACAAGGACACACTGCCGAAAGATGCTCCATATATTCCTTCTCACCAGCCCAGCCGCATCAACAGCAGCAGCAGCAGCAGCCGAGACAGTGGCAGCCGCAGCAGCAGCAGCCACCACACCAGCAGCAGCAGTCGAAACAGTGGCAGCAGCAGTCGCGCGCTCACTTCGCTACACTGGCGACCTCAACCCCTGATTTGCTCCTCGACACCGGAGCATCCCACCATGTCATCGCGGACCTCCAAAATCTGTCAATGCACTCTCCATACAGTGGTTCCAATGATATCATGATTGGTGACGGCTCAGGTTTGAAAATTACACACATAAGATCTCACCGACTACCCCCTAAATCCTCATCCTTTTTACTCACTGATGTTCTATGTGTGCCAAATATGACTCAAAATTTGATTTCGGTCTCAAAATTTTGTATCTCTAATCAAGTGGCTGTTGAATTTTTACCATTTTCTTTTGTTGTGAAGGATCTTCGTACAGGGGCGCGGCTCATGCAAGGACGGACTAGGAATGAAGTCTACGAATGGCCATCTCATGCTCGGTCGGAAACACCACCAATAATAGCCTTCTCCAGTGTCAAAACCACAATTCCTGACTGGCATCATCGCCTTGGCCATCCGTCATCAAGAATTATCTCTAAGTTAGTGTCTTCCCAAGCTTTATCTGTCATGACGTCTGATAAGTCTAGCAATCCATGTAATGCGTGTCTTATTAATAAAACTCATAAATTACCTTTTCATCCTCATCTGTTATGAGTTCTACGCCACTTGAAGTCATCTTTTCGGATGTTTGGAGTTCTCCAATTATCTCTAGAGATGGCTACAAGTATTATGTGCTATTTGTTGACCACTTCACCAAATATATGTGGTTGTATCCCTTATAGTATAAATCTGATGTCCATGCAGTGTTCATTCGCTTTAAATCACTTGTTGAAAAGTTTTTTAAAAACCCCATTATTTCCCTTTATAGTGATAATGGTGGAGAATACATAGCACTAAGGTACACTCTTGCAAACCATGGCATCTCTCACTTCACTACTCCACCTCACACGCCGGAACACAATGGTGTCTCTGAGCGGCGTCACAGACACATAGTAGAGACAGGTTTATCACTTCTCACTCATGCATCATTACCACTGTCATTCTGGTCTCATGCATTCCTGACTGCTGTATATCTAATTAATAGGATGCCCACTCCCCTGCTAAACATGGCATCGCCTTTTGATAAAATATTTGGTGTGCGTCCCTCATATTCTAAGCTTCGTGTCTTTGGGTGCTTATGTTATCTTTGGATCAAGCCATACAATACTCATAAACTAGAGTCTAGGTCGAAACCGTGCATATTTTTAGGATACTCATTAACGCAAAGTGCGTACCATTGCCTAGATCTAGAGACCGATCGCATGTTCGTGTCGCGTCATGTTAACTTTGTTGAGTCAGTTTTCCCTTACCACACCCTACAAAAGAGTCTTCCCAGGTCTGGCCCAAATACTTGTGATCTCTGGTTATCCCTTCCCTCTCCCACAGTGACCGCTCCCGTGCATGAGCTGCCTCGTCAGACATCTCCTTCAAATTCCCGAGCAGAAGCTGCGTCCTCCTCTCCTTCACAGCTGCCGCCTGCTGCTACACCTTTTTTTTCCACCGAGACAGCCCCTGCAGCTTGTCATGAACCCACTGGTTCGCCTGCCTCCAGCCAAGCCACCTCAGCCTCCCTTACCAGTGCCCTGCAGCCACCAACGCTGCGTCTGCCAGCCCATGTGCTGCCTGCCTCGCTGCACCTGCAACCGGACCAGCACCTTTTCCTCCTGCAGCCACCGCCATCGCCACCCATCCTATGGTAACAAGGTCAAAGAATAATATAGACAAGCCTCTCCAGAAACTCTCTCTCACAAGTGTCCTCTCCCCCACTCAAATTGAGCCTACATGTGTGTCTCAAGCTCTTAAATTTTCGGAATGGAGACGTGCCATGTCTGAGGAATTTGACGCTCTTATTCAGAATGACACATGGGACTTAGTCCCCTCACACCCATCACACAACACAGTGGGAAGCAAATGGGTATTTCGCATTAAAAGGTCTCCAGATGGTTCTATCGCCAAGTACAAAGCACGTCTGGTAGCAAAGGGGTTTCACCAGCGGCCTGGTGTGGACTATACTGACACTTTTAGTCCTGTGGTCAAAACCACAACTATTCGAGTCTTACTGAGCATTGCAGTTTCGAGAGGGTGGTCCTTGTGCCAGTTGGATGTGAACAATGCTTTTCTTCAGGGTCACTTAGATGAGAGCGTATTTATGGCACAACCACCTGGGTTCGTGGATCTTGCTGTTCCACTTCATGTCTGTTGTCTCAAGAAAGCCATCTATGGTCTTAAGCAAGCACCTCGAGCGTGGTACAATGAACTTCGGCACTTTCTAATCCAAAATGGATTTGTTAACTCACACTCTGACACTTCGCTATTCATTTTCAATGCTAACGGTTGTGTGATTTTTTTGTTAGTATATGTTGACGATATCATTGTCATTGGTAATAATGGTGCACACATTGATAAATTTGTTGTCACTCTTGCTTGGCGTTTCTCCATTAAAGACCTTGGTGCCCTATCCTACTTCCTTGGGGTTGAAGTCATTCCTTCCCCGGCTGGTCTGATTCTCTCTCAGCACAAGTACGTGACTGATCTTCTTACTCGCACAAAGATGAGTGACTCCAAACCGGTGGCTACTCCTCTCCCCACCGATCATAAACTTACACTACTTGACGGCACGTCTCTCACAGATGCCACTGAATATCGTCAAGTAATTGGGGCGCTTCAATATCTATCTTTTACTCACCCTGACATTGCGTTTGCTGTCAACAAATTGGCTCAATTTATGCATCGACCCACAACTGGTCACTGGTCTCTCACCAAACGTCTCCTACGATATCTAAAAGGAACAATCACTCATGGTCTTCTCCTGCGCCAAGACTCACCAATCACCTTGCATGCATTCGCTGACGCAGATTGGGCAGGTAATCCAGATGATCGTACTTCAACTAGTGCTTATGTCCTATTTCTTGGGTCAAATGCTATCTCGTGGTGTTCTCGCAAACAAAAATCTGTCGCCCGCTCATCCACTGAAGCAGAATACAGAGCTGTAGCTCTTGCTGCATCTGAAGTCCTATGGTTGTCATCTCTCTTGCGTGAGCTGCTCATTTCATCAGTCTCTCCGCCTACTATTTTCTGTGACAATATTGGAGCCACCTACCTCTGCTCCAATCCGGTCTTCCACTCGCGGATGAAACATATAGAAATTGACTTTCACTTTGTTCGTGATAGAGTCCAAAAGGGCCAACTTCGGGTGTCTCATGTTGCATCCCTGGACCAGCTGGCTGACTTGCTTACCAAACCTATGTCCAGGTTCCATAATTATACGTATATTTCATGCAAAATAAAAAACAGCTGGCATATCATATAAAAACAATCACATATATTTCATCTTCGTGATAAACACATTACATATATCATCCATAATATGCTGTTAGTGATACGAGCTCAGCAGCCTACATTACTCAGTTACATGGTTCAAGTTATAGCTTAGCTCAATAAGTGAAGAAAGGACTGATGAACAGCTTGATCAGCTATGCAGAGGTCCAGCACTGATGAACATACTATTTGATACTTTTACCATGTTCAAATCATCCATATTCATATATATTAAAAATAAAAAATAAAAAAAGCACCATCACCATGAGTCAATACTATACAATTTAAAGAAAATGAGGTGTTTCAGGAAATTTAATTAAATTTAATTTTTTACACTAGAGTGTGCATCTTCAAAATAGGAGTATCAAAAGATAAAAAGTATAATTTTGAAACAAAATAAAGTGTCTTTAGAGTTTTTAAATTTAAATTTTCAAGATAGACTCTCTTTAATAAAACAAAGCGTCAAAGAAAACAGAAATGATATAACAGATAAAAGAACCTAATACCTTAGCTCTTGATCCTAAATTGAAAACCTTTCGTGAAGAACCTCCATCAGATTCAGACTAAACCTGAAACCAAAAAAACAAAACAATGGTACAATGCAGCACTTAATAACTATAGAGCTGGGGTATCCTGTGAATGTCACTCCCTTTGCAAATTGCCCACAACTTGCTGCTCTATTCTATGAATCATGGTTTCCACTGTCAAATGGAGCAGAGATTAAAATTGTTTATTTATACGGAACAAAATCTCGATTGGGCACAACAAAAGAATGGTGAAGTATAGCTACATTATTGGTGAATAATCATTATCGATCAAAGCCAACCTTATCACATAGCAGTCTAACGAAACTTAGCATAAAAAACTAGCATCCCATCACTTATTATCTATAACGAAAAGTAAGAGAGCAAAGACATAATAGTCTACCCTGCTCTTTTACACTCAATTGTGTTATTTATTATGACTTCTCCACACTAGCAGCAATGTCTTTGAGCTTCTATTTCAGTTCTCCATTCTACACATTTTTTTTATTGAAAATCAACTTTATTACCAGGGACGAAAGGCCGCAACAGCCAAACAACAGAAAAGACAGAGCAGCAGCAAAACACCCTCAAAAAACCACGACAGAGGCATCACAAGCAAACCCCTGTCGCAGAATTTTGAAGGCCAAGCCAAAAACAAAAGAAAGGAGGAGGCAAGAAAAAGGAAACACAGCCCAAGCCAAAAACAACCCACAAGCGAAACAGCCAGCACACCCCTGCACCTCAAGGCAAAAGCAACACAAGAAGATCATGAAACGAACACCACCAAAACAAGACCCAAACAGCACAACAGAACAAGCAGAAGACAACACAGCTGCAGGAAGGACGCAACACAAACCCCCACACCAGCCCAACCACATTAACCACACATACTCCACTTCAGCTCGTCACTCTCACCAGCAGCCCCTTTTTTAGCCAACAAATCAGCAAAAGAATTAGAAACTCTTGAGCAGTATTCCACCTGAGTCTTACTCAAACTACCAAGCAAATTTCGAATTTCCAAAATCAGATTCAAATGAGACCAGCTGCCCACACCACTCCCATTAATCCACGACACTGCAATCTTGGAATCACTATTCTACACATGAACGACCACAATATTAGAGGATTGGATTTGCACATTCATAAAGAATTCAAAATTACATATGTATATATAATATGAATGATACCTGGTGCATGTTGAGAATTATATCTGAACCACCAATAAATTCCCCCTTGATAAATATTTGTGGAAATGTAGGCCAGGAACTGCATAGAAACAAATATGAGATCAAGAAACAGGCATCATCTGAGATTGAAGGAAAAAGAATATCATGCAAATATTGTTTGTGATTTCCAATCAATGATGAAGTGTTTTTAAGAGCAAAAACGTGGTTTTCTTAGGAAAGAGATGAAGTGTTTCTGGATGAATGAAATTATCTAATTCTATTCTCAATAAATTAAAAATAAAAAGGAATTGAAAAACCATAAAAAAATCTGAATGGAATTGAAGACAAACGTTTTTTTTTATAAAGAAAAACGTGAAAACTTATTAAAAAAAACATGTACAAAGAAAGGGAGGGATAGCCAACCCTAGCTTTAGTAATGGGTAAACAGGCGGCCCAGCCTGGCCCGGCCCAGTACGGGGTGTGCCGGGCCCCTTAACATGCCAGCCTGTCCAATTTTTGTTTTTCTTTTCAATTGTTTGTTACCTTTTTTAAAAAATTGTTTCTTTTCAATTGTTTGTCCAACTTTTTTTTTCCTATTTTATTAATTTTTTTAGTTAAAAATTTATTTATTTATTAAGATTTTAAGTTAAAAATTTATTTATAATTTTAACTTATGTATTTTAATTTTTAAGTTTAAAATAAATTAAAGTTAAAAATTTATTTGAAGTTAAAACTTTATTTCTTATTTTCTTATTTATTTTCGTATAATGAGTAATAAAATAAAATGTAACTAATATGTTAGATTATATTTCTTTTATTTACTAAAATTATTCAAATAATAAATAAAGTCATAAAGATGTAAGAATTAAGAAAGAACTGAATTTTATTTACTTATTCACATTTCAGTTTACATGATTTGTGATTGCCTCGTTAAAAACCTTACCAAGAAAAACACAATGGGATAAAAATTTGCTTAAGGAAAAAGAGTGCAATTGAATTACAATTACAAATACATGTATAATTAAAAAATTTAAATTAAGTCTTTAGTCCTGCTGGTTACTGCCGGAACTAAAAGCCTCTTCGAAGTATATGTTGGAAAAACTTTGAATTAGTTCTTCATTCACCGGTTGATAATGCATCCTCTTCTCTGCATGCTCTCAATCATTAAGGCATGTTAATACCTCCACCATTTGAGGGGTCAAACAAGATCTTCTAGGTTTGATTATACGTCCACTGGTGCTGAATACTTGTTCTGAACAAATATTGGACACATGGATGATGAGTACATCTCGTTCTAGTTGTAACAATACTAGATAAATCGCGGTATGGTTCTTCCACCATAATTGTAGATCGAATTATTGGATGTCCCCTTGATGTGTTGTTTCGAACTTAGTTTCAAAGAAATTGGTTAGTTCAAAATGTTGAGATGATGAAAATTAAGATGAAGACTCATTGTAATACCCCAATCCCATAAACTTACCCAAATCCATAATTGAAGCCCAAACACAAAATTTACTCAAGCCCAAGCCCATGCAAGCCCAAGCCCACGCAAGCCCCAAAAGACCCAGATATTTGTTATCAGTTAAGTTTGAGTCTTTGAGATGAGATTTTTTATATTATAAAAAAAAAAAAGAATAATAAAAAATGAGTTCACTTTTGCTCACTCTCTTTCAAGGGGGTGAGAAAAATGGACTCTAAAAAAATAGGTTGAAGAGGCAAAAGGTGGACATGTGGCGGTAGCTGGAGTAAGGTGGAAAAAAATATGGTGATAGCACTACAAGAAAAAGTGATATTAATAAGCTTTAAAAAATACCGTAAAAACCCTTTTACGGCATTTAATAAAATGTCATTACGAAGGGGGTCGCAAAAGAATATTAATCTATTATAACATGTAAAAAATGCCGTATAAGATATGTTTTAGAGCAGCCAAAAAATGCCGTAAAATAAATATTTTAGGACAGCAAAAAAATGCCGCATGAGAGACAATTTGGGGCAACATAAAAATGTCGCAAAAGAGATGTTTTGGGATAGCAAAAAAATGCTGTGTAAAAGATGTTTAGAGGCAGCCAAAAAATGCTGTGTAAATAAATGTTTAAACCAAAAAAAATGCTGCAAATATAAGAATTATTACCTATGAAACATTATTTAAACTAATTAATAACAAATAAAATTGAATCATGCGATTACAATTAAAAACTATTATAATATCAAATTGAATTCAAAACGTAACATTAAATTGTCATAAAGCCTACTACAAAATCTACTTCCACACCATTTATTCAACTACCCTAAAACATATCTGCACCAAACTGCCTCCGTTAGATCATCATATATAAGCATGGCAGAGTTCCAAGTAGCAATGTAATCTAACCCTTGTTCGACAGTCTGCTCTCAGCTTCTCAACAACACTGCTTTCATCCCAGTTACCGCCAGGGGAGATTTTGCAGCTATACCTACCAAAAGCAGCCTATGTTAGGACAATTTGAAAAATTGTAAACAGTGAAGAAATTCACCCATCAAATTCAATATATGATCCTAGAAAGTAATTGTCTCTCAAAACAACTACACACAATCTCAGTTTCATAGAAAGTAAAGTTGAGCTCTAAGAGCCTACTTAAAACAAAAATACAGACATAATTTCATAGAATTTGAACAAACCAAGGATTGAAAAACCTGAAATCAAATCCAGATTTCTTCTTCTCCCCGGTTTTAGGCTATTGAATAAAAAGATATCCACCCAAATTCACAAATAAATAGCAGACAACAGTGCAAAACAGGGAAAATTAAAAAATATAAGTATACCTGTCAAATTAGCAAGCCCTTTATCACCAATATTACATGAATCCAAGTTCAAACTCTACAAATTTGGTTAAATCTGCAAGAAACAAGTGTACAAACAAACAACCATGTTTACAAGCTTTATACCACAAACATGTGAATAGGCAAAAAAGTAAACAAGCACCAGATCTTGCACCAAATTAATACAAAGCAAAAGGGAATCGAGTCTAGAAAACACGAAAACAGAACCAATGAATACAGAGAATTAATTGATATCAAGAAAATGGACAAACAAAAAAAAAGTCAAAGTCATTAGAATCAGAAACAGTTAAGAAACAAATAATACAGAAAATTAACCACAAAAAGTGAATTTCAGGGAATAATCAGAAAGACAAAATAAGAAAAATGACGAGTCAATCTACTGAGCAAAACAAAAAAAACACACACACACAAGAAACAAAAGAGAAAGAGATGAAGAGGAGAGAAATACCTGATTTCAAATAGCGATTCATCAAATGGAAACTTGTTCACGAGATCTAAACCAAAATTGAACGCAATATCAACACGATCAGATTTTTGATACCTAATTTGGACATGATTTGTATATGATTGAACGCATATATAATCTGAGTTTAGAAATCTTAAAAAATTTAGTAAAATTGAGATTAAAAAAAACACACACACAAGAAACAAAAGAGAAAGAGATGAAGAGGAGAGAAATACCTGATTTCAAATAGCGATTCATCAAATGGAAACTTGTTCACGAGATCTAAACCAAAATTGAACGCAATATCAACACGATCATATTTTTGATACCTGATTTGGACATGATTTGTATATGATTGAATGCATATATAATCTGAGTTTAGAAATCTTAAAAAATTTAGTAAAAATTGAGATTAAAAAATCTGAGATTGAGAGAACTAACCTCTGAAATTATTGGGAGAATCAGAGATTGAATGCATTTGAAGAAGGTGGATCAGCTAATTATCGAGAGAATAAGAGATTTGAGTTTGGGAAATTTGGTGAATAAGAAGGTTGATCAGCTAATTATCGAGAGAATAAGAGAATAAGAGAATGGGTTTTATTGATAACTAACCCTTTGATGAGGCTCCTATTGAAATCTAACCCATTTTTGAAAAAATTGCACAACTAACTCATTTAAGACTTTATTGCCCTTATTAAATTTTAAAATTACAATCCTACCTTAATGCCCTAAATCCCAACCTCTGTCAAACACGAACAAAATCCTAACCTCTCTCAAACAAAATCCCTCTCAAACAAAATCCCTAACCTCTCTCAAACAAAATCCCTCTCAAACAAAATCCCTAACCTCTCTCAAACAAAATCCCTAACCACTAGCACGAGCACCAGTCGACGGCGCAGCAGCGACGAGCAGCAGCGACGAGCACCAGGAGACGGCGCAGCAGCGACGACCACCAGTCGACGGCGCAACAGCGACGAGCAGCAGCGACGAGCACCAGTCGACGGCGCAGCAGCGACGAGCACCAGGAGACGGCGCAGCAGCGACGACCACCAGTCGACGGCGCAGCAGCGACGACCACCAATCGACGGCGCAGCAGCCACGACCATATTGCCTCTTCTCATTCTTTGGTTTCATCGATCCCTCTCTCTCAGGTACTCCTCTTAATCTTTTCTTGCTTTTATTGTTTCTAATTGATCTCAGATTTTTATTGTTTTTATTGTTTCTAATTGATCTCAGATTTTTATTTTAATTGATCTCAGATTTTAACATCATAACATACATGCCCACCTATGACCAATCTGTCAAGGTTGTTGACATCGTCGACACATTCAGACTCCAGGTTTTTTGCTACTCCTTTGGTTATTAGGTGATTTAAGATGTTAAAATCTTTGAAAGGAGAAATGAGGAGAGTATGTTGATGCTTGCAGGAACAACCTCCCTTCGACAAGAAGCAGTTTGTCGGATTCATTAAGAAGTTGATCAAGTCATTGACACCCAAGCTTGATGCGGAGCAACAAGAGATATTCAAGAAGAACATTGAGGGAGCAACCAAGTTCTTGCTCTCGAAGCTCAGTGACCTTCAATTGTAAGTATTATCTTGTCAATATTGCTGATTTTTTTTTTTTGTTTTGTTTAAGTCCCTACTGTATGCTATGCTTAGTCATTATGCGTCTTGTGATTTGTGTTGGCTCAATGTATTTTCTGCTGACCTGTTTTAAAATTCATTGACGTTGTCCTGTTTTTATTTATTTTTTTTATATTTTTACAATGGAAATCTGAGAAGAGAATATGAATTTATTTTTTGAATTTTATAGTTCAAGTAGGCTGATTTTTTGTTTGTTTTATGGAAACAGAGAATAGGTGGGCATGTATGTTATGTGTAATGTTTTAGTAGATTATGTACAAGTTAAAATTATCTGAACAAAAACCGAATCCAGTTTGGGAGAAAAAATTGGTTCTAATGTATTGTTTTGTTGATTCGATAAGTCTAGTTTCGTTGATGGTGTGAGATTGTGTTTTTGTGCAAGTTTATTATGTCTATTTTGGTTCTTTAGCTGTTTTTTTGATTGAGAAGGACTAGAAATTGAATTTAAGTTTAAATAATGGTTGCATGTGCATACGAAGTAATTATATGTGAATTGCTTTTCCTAATGCAGGACTATCTAGCAGAACTTTTGGGTCGCCTCTAAAAATTGATGAGAAGAATTTCCACATTAATGATCCAAGGTTTGTTGCTTGTTCACCCTTTTGCTTGTTATGCTTCAAGTAGTCTTTGTTATGTATATGTGTGTGTGTTGTCTGTTGATTTTTGCTTGTTGCCCAATTTCTTCTGGTAAATATATAATCCTTTTTAAGTTTGCTTGCTGTTGCCCAATTGTTGTTACAAAAATTGGCTTGTTATACTTTGGATGCATTTGAAGTTGGACTTGGAGTTGGGGAGATTAGAGTAAATATATGTTGGATGAATGAATATAAGATTTGAATTTCTTTTTGTAAAAACTAACCCGATATATTTACTATATATAAGTTTATAACACTCTGGTTGAGTTCCTATATTGCTAGGTTCAATGATGTTTATTTGTTTGGATGTTTGGATTAGATTTTGTAGTGGTTGTGTACTCTTCTTAGGTTTTGTATTCTGAGTAGCATTTTGGTTTCCTAACGGGTGTTAGGAAATTCTTAACATATGTTAGGAATTCTTAACATATGTTAGGAATTCTTAACACCTGTTAGGAATCCCAAACGGGTGTTAGAAAATTCGAAACTGATGTTAGGAAATTCTTAACGGATATTAGGAATTTCCTAACATCTGTTTGGAATTTCCTAACACTCGTTAGGAATTCGTAACAGTTGATAGGAAATTTCAAACGGGTGTTAGGAAATTCCAAACGGGTGTTAGGAAATTCCTAACAGGTGTTAGGAATTCCCAACCCCCATTAGGAATTTCTCAACAACCGTTAGGAATTTCCCAACGCCGTTTGGAATTTCCTAACACCTATTTGGAATTTCCTAACACCTGTTTAGAATTTCCTAACACCTGTTTAGAATTTCCTAACACCTGTTTAGAATTCTCAATAGCAGTTTAGAACTCTCAACTGCTGCCAATACCGTTTTCAATTCTGAACTACAACAACTAATATCACCTTTAATTGCTTATTCGGTTAAAACATTTGTACTAATTTAAATATTTTATGATTTTATGTTATATTTCAGGATAATTAAATGGGAGAAAAGGTGGAATTGTTAGTAAAGGCTGCAGAACATTTCCCGGCAAAGATAAACAGCACTTCGTCAGTGGCTGCTGTAAAGTGCATTAAGGAAAAGTTGACGGAGGCGCAACTATCCCTCTTCCGCACAACATGCTTTGGGAAACTTCTAGAGATGAATGACCTTAAGTTTTCCGGGCAGCTGGTACATAATCTCTTACTTAGACAAATACAGTCACCTGTTAAATCTGAGATGTGGTTTGCAGTAGGTGGCAACAGACTTAGGTTTTCTATTCAAGAATTTTGCCTGATCACGGGTTTAGAGTGTGGCCCTGAACCACCGGTGCTAAGTAAGGAAAAAGGGGATGGTTGTGGGAGTTTTCGGTCGTCAATGTTGAATGGGGAAGTGCGATTCAATAACAAAACTTTGGAGGCAATGTTCAGAGCTGCTTCTTCAGATAATGATGAAGACATGGTGAAGCTTGCTTTACTTTATTTTTTAGAGACGGTTTTGTTTGGCAAGGATCAGAAAGTACATATCGGGGCCCATCATGTTGAGCTGTTGGAAGATTTAGAAACCTTTAACAAGTACCCGTGGGGTCAAAAGTGCTATGAGACAACTTTGAATAGTCTTAAGAGGGATTTGAGAAGAATGTCTCAGGAGTATCATACAACCTCGAGAGAGATAGTATCAGGGAAAAAAAGGAAGCGTCAGGCCAGCAAGGAAAAGGAATGTATCAGACAATATCCATTGCATGGGTTTCCTTATGCATTTCAGGTTAGTGCATTTAAAATGTAAACTACGCAATGCTTTAATTTGTTCTTGTTACTTTTATTGACAGTTTGTTTTTAATAATTAGATTTGGGCGTGTGAGGCAATTCCTGCCGTTGGAGTTGCGATTGCTGTAAAATCCGGTTGTTTGCTTCCGCGGATTGTAAATTGGATTACCCCCGTAACTCCTGATGCAACATATGTCATGAAGTTGTTGGACCAAAAAAATGTAAGTTTAAAGAATGTAATTGTAAAACTAATTTCGAACATTGAAGTTCATGCACACTAACCCATACTACTATATATCTATGGTAGACTCAGGTTTTGCAGAAGCTGCAACCTACTCCTCGAGAGAGTGGAGAGGAGTATGTGAAATTCCTACTCAGCCCTGAATGCGCGTTAGAACCACCCGAGATCGATGGTGAAGGCCAAGAGGATATGTTAGCCTCTAATGAGTCTGAAAATGTTGCACGTGAAAGGGCTGAAGAAAAGCGTCCAATAAATGTATCTACATGCCACCAGCAACAGTCAAAACATGTTTGTCTGGTGAGCTAACAATTAATATCCATTTGTCTGTTTTTTTAAACTTATTGCATATATGACTAATATAATCTAATATTTATGGAAATCATAGGATTGTAAAGCCAACAATGAGGAGAACAAGAGGAAATTGGATACACTTGGACAGCGCATGGATGCAATGGACAAGAAACTAGATTTCATAATCACCTTATTAGGAGGCGAAGGACAGACTCCCAAGAAAGATGCAGATTATTGTAGGGAAAAAATGGAGAATGAAATGGAAGTGGTTAGAAAAAAAAAAGAGAATGATATGGAAGTGGATGGTAAAAATATGGAGAATGATATGGAAGTGGAAGATAAAAATTTGGACAAGAAAGTTGTTTTGGATATACCGGAAGAAGAATTCCATGTGGATGTTTGGATGGGTGAAGAGAAAGGTGTCCAAGAACACTTTGAATCACAATTGCATGTGGATGATCTAAGTAATGATGAAGGAAACACACCTACTGAGAGGGTAATAAACAATTTCTACATATTGCTATTCTTATTACTTAATTTCATATTGCTATTCTTATTACGTAATTTCATATTGCTATTCTTAATTGCATAATCTTGAATATTAACAGTGTTTGGGTGATTTTTTTTGTTCATTCACAGGTAGAGGATAAATGCAACACAACCCTCGAAATCACTAGCCCCAATACCTCCCAAGAGAGGAGTATCATTGTTTACGAACAACATCCACCCATACCTCCCAAGAGACGATCTAGAAAGGCTGCTGTGTTGAAGTCTCCTTATGCAGAGACCGAGGTAAAAAAGCCAAAAAAATTGATCAAATTCAAACCGTTTCCTAAGCTGCCACAGTCAGAGTTGACCAAATTCATGTCATGGCTAGAAGAAGACGATTCTGTAGATTTCAGGTATATTATGTTCTTCATTTTGTAGCTAGCGATTACCTAATTGCATAATCTTGAATATTAACTGTGTGTATCTAACAATGATTTATTTGATATTTCAGCAAGAATGTTGTACAGCTACCACTGTGTCGGGCTACCCGGGCTTGGTTCAAAACCCTTTATACGCCTGACAAATGGTTGAATGACGAGGTATGTATTACATGAAAACATAACATATGGATTTTGCAATTTTTTTTGGCTTTTTTTCCCTAAATCAGAACCTTCACTGTTTGTATCAGCATATAGATTCTGCATTGTATTGGATTCGTGAAGTCAAATCTAACTCTCCCACCACAAAAATGGAGATTTGCACTACGACGGATGTACTTTTCCAGGTAAAAATGAGTTGTTTATTGTCTTATTGAAATAATAACTTTACCATGTTAATTTTAATGTTTTAAAACATGTATCAAACAGCAAAACTTGGATGCAAGGTTTGGACGGTATAAGAATAAAGAAGATTTGTGGCAACCTCGAGACAGATTGTTTGATTATGCTAATGGCTTATCACCACAGTTCGCAACTCCATGGGTTGAAACTGATAAAGTAAGTTTTACGTGGTGTGAATTGATTGAATAAATATTTTTTTGATTGCTAAAGAACTGTCTAAGTTGTGATGTTAGTTTGGCTGTTGTGGCAGCTTTGCTTTGAATAATTATATTGCTTTGTTATGAACAATTGGTTTGTTGTGGTAGCTTTGAACAATGTCTACACTTTCAAAAGCTATGTTATAATTATTATGCATGTTTTGATGTTATAGGTGTATATTCCTTTGAATTATGAGAGCAACCATTGGATCTTAGCTGAAGTAGACTTCATTGCAAGGAAGATCATTGTGTATGACTCTGAACAAAACTTCATAGGATCAGGGAAGAAATTCAATAAGTTTATGGAACCGTTATCTACTCTGCTTCCTCTATTGCTTCATGCCATTGAGTTTTTCTCAAAGAGGCCCGAAATTCACCACAGGGAAGATATGACGCCTTGGTTAGTTGAGCGTTGTGAGAATGTGCCGCAACAGGAAAAGAGTGATTGTGGAGTTTTTGTCATTAAGTTTGCGGAGCATTTGATACATGGCATAGACATAGACATGGTCAGAGCAGAAAAAGCGCAGTATTTCAGACAACAATTGTGTTTAAACCTTTGGCGATCAAGAAAAGCCGTATGAACACTTTGAAATTGTAATATTCGACTGTCTAGTATTGTAGACAGCTGAGTAGTAGTCTTTTGAAGAATTTAAAATTGTAACCTTCGACTGTCTTATATTTTTTGAGCAAATGATCGTCTTAAAGTTCAAGGGCTGTTTTTGTAGTCTTTTGATGTAAATGCTATTGAAAGTTCTATATCAGATAGCCAACAAGAATCTTGAATTTAGGGGCTGTTTTTGTTGTGATATTGCAGGGGTTGTTTTTGTTATTAAAATATATGGGCTGTTTTCAGTAAATTTAGGGGCTGTTTTTGTTGTGATATTGCAGGGGCTGTTTTTGTTATTAAAATATATGGGCTGTTTTCCATAAATTTAGGGGCTGTTTTGGTTGTGAAAATGTTAAAATTTTTGTCTTTTATGGATGTGTAAGATATGGTTTGTTTGTTAAAATACAGGGGCTGTTTTCATTATATTTAGGGATTGTTATTGTGGTGAAAATGCAGAAATGTCTGCCTTCTATAGATGTCTAAGGCATGGTTTGTTTGTAAAAATGGAGGGGCTGTTTTCATTAAATGTAGGGACTGTTTATCATGAAAATGCAGAAACTTTTGCCTTTTATGGATGTCTAAGGCATGGTTTGTTTGTAAAAATGCAGAGGTTGCTTTTGTTGTTATATTGCAGTGGCTGTTTTCGTTTTTCAAATGTATGGGCTGTTTAAAATGTTAAAATGTAGGGGCTGTTTTTGTTATTCAATTTAGGGCTTGTTTTGATTATGCAATGTAGGGGCTATTTATTACACAACACTGTGAAACAATAATATAGCAATTAAATTGAACTTTATAACAACATTGTCAAACTTCATTTAAACCAACTATATACATAACAACAACCTTCATACCAACACTATCAAAAAACACTTAAATCCCATAAAACAAAATATATAATGTTCTAATCCCATAAAACAAAATATATAAATTCTGTCAACAAGCTTTATAGCAATAAAATCCACAACAACAACCATTACAATTTTAACGAAGCATAAGAAAAACAACAATAGCCACAACGGCTCCCATAACCAACGTCTCGGGACATCCATCCACCTACAAATAAATATGTAAAATTAATAAGAAAAATATATGATAGAACATAAGAATACATAGTTAGTTAATCATTTCATAAAATTAAGTAGCAACTATCAACAACTGTCAACTACAATATAAAACATGTTTATTATACCTTACGGGTTTCCATTTTGATCGGATAAAGGAATTGGTGCTTTACATTTCTGCCTATTGTGTCCCATTCCTCCACATCTACCACACTTCCGTTGTACAATTTCTTCACCTTTCGATGGCTTGCGTTTTTTGGCTGGACGCCCCCGAGGTTTACGGCCTTTTGGTGGTAGAACAACACGAGTTTGTACTTCATCGGGAACATCCCACTCTTCCATAGGCCCAACGGGGTAAATGGAACTACCATAAGCTGTAGCCAATGTTTCCTTGTGGTAATAATGGGAGCAAAAATCATAACATGAAGAACGACGAAGGTTACAAGCAGCAAGTGCATGTCTACAAGGGAGTTGGTCCAACTGAAATTTTCGGCAAGTACAAGTCTTCTCAATTAAGTTAACAAATCCATTTAAGTATCCGTCAATGACGTGGTGCTCGTATAGATTGATAGGATGCACACGGTAACAACGTGATTTTTTACTCCTACGACGTAGCTTTTTCTCGGCCCACTTTGTCATTGGAGTACTCATTTTTGCAGCAGCTTCACGCCTTTCCCAAAACCACTTTTGTAGTAAACCACGTATATGTTCAACTAATTTTGTGATCGGTAACTCTCGTGCATCCTTTAAAATGCCATTCAAACACTCTGCAATGTTCGTTGTCATTATGCAATATCTTCTTCCATCAAAGTGACTTCTAGCCCACTTTCTAGGATCTGCCTCATTCAAATAAAGTGCAACACTCGCATCTATACCCCTTATTTGGTGCATAATCTGATTAAACTCAACAACACGATAAGCCTTTGAACACTTGTAAAATATATCATGGACTTCAACACCTTTAAATTTTGCCTTCATGTTTTGACCAAGGTGATACATACATATGCCATGCAGTGAATTAGGGAACACACCTACAGCTGCCTTTGCAATGCTTGAGTTTCGGTCAGAGATAAATACAAGATCACTCATTTCACCAATCAACTCATGTAACTTTGTAAAAAACCAATGCCATGATTGGTCGTTTTCTGAATCACCAATACCAAAAGCCAATGGGTAGACTTGGTTATTTCCATCCAAACTTGTTGCAATAAACAAGGTACCCTGATGCTTGCATTTCAAGAAAGTTCCATCGACAGCTACCACCGGACGAATACAACTTTTAAACCCTTCAATGGAAGGTCCTAATGCCATAAAAAAAATACTTGAAGCGATTTAAAGCATCAGTGTCAATAAATGTAACTGTCCCTGGGTTTTTCATTTCAAGCATGTGACAATATGAAGGAAGAATGGTGAATGACTCATCTGGTGAACCTCTAGCTAAACCCATGGCGACCTCTCTAGCCCTCCATGCTTTGTTATAACCCAAAGTCATTCCACACTGCTTTTTCATATCATCAATTATGTCGTTCGGTCTATAAGACTGTGAAGTTCCCTCAAACTTTGATTTTATGCAATGTCCAATCAATTTGCTACTTGCTTGTCGATGATCAAAGTGGAGGGCGTCAAGAGAGCAAGTGTGATCCGGCAAGTATTTTCGTACACGAAATGATTCACAATCCTCAAGCTTTGTTGCACGGATACGCCATTTGCAATCTTCGACAATGCATGACATAACCAACAAAGTTTTGGTGGATTTCTTGACTTTGAATTGAAAATGATTAGCAATTGACAATAATTGCATCTTCATTTGTAACTCTTCCTTACTAGGAAATAAATCACCAACCCCAACTTCTTTAACATTATTGACTACACTCTCCAATGATGTGTAACTTCTATGTAGTGTTGATGATTTTGACCCAATTCCCTGAGAACTCACAACCCTTGATCTTCTTGAGGGTACCTCTGAGGTTGATGGCCGACTATCTCTAACTTCATCATCATTGTCCACCCCAATAGAAAATGCATTAGCATTATGAAAGTCATTTGGACTCAATAGACTTTCATGTATATTATCAAGACCAACTCCATTGCCATTATCCGATTCAAAAACATTGGCAAAGTCTTCGTTCACAAGTTCATTGTCAAGACCTTGTGTGTTTGGAATTATTCCACTTTTCCGTTCAATAGTGACACATAAAGAGGTTCTTGTATTCACATCGGAATTTTCACACAAAAATACTTGCACATCATCATCATTCAAAACTTCAATCGGTGGTAAAACCTCAGGTGAATTAAAGATGAACTTCATTTTGATGGAAGACTCGCTCGGATTGACTTCAACAAGACGAGATACGATGTCAAGTAATGACTCATATGATGTTTCCCTTGAAACTGAAATTACTTTATACATTCCATATTGATATTTGAACTTCCCACCATTGTTACTCCATTCACCGCCATATAAAACAACAAATCGAACTTTATCCATGCAAGCCACCTTTCAAATGCACAAGAAATTTATAATCAAATTCCTAAAAAAATATTATAAATTCATGGTACATTGAATCTACAAAATATTATGAATCCACACTGTTAGGATTTTCCTAACATATGTTAGGAAAATCCTAACACCAGTTAGGATTTCCTAACATGCGTTAGGAATTCCCTAATTAAGTTAGGAAATTCCTAACTCACGTTAGGAATTCCTAACGCACGTTAAGAAATCATAACTGTTGTTAGGAATTTCCTAACGAAAGTTAGGAATTTCCTAACGGAAGTTAGGAATTTCCTAACTTAATTAGGGAATTCCTAACGCATGTTAGGAAATCCTAACTGGTGTTAGGATTTTCCTAACATATGTTAGGAATTTCCTAACAGCTGTTAGGAATTCTGTGCTGGACACATTCGAAAAAAATTGTTGAATTCACTAGATTCAATACTATAATGGAAAATCAACCACAACAACATCAAATTCAACCAAGACCCATGCTCTATTACATTCATGTAAGCTATTTTCACAAAAATAAAGAACCCTAATAAACAAATCTATGTAAATAACATATTTTACCAAGAAATAAACTTATAATTTAGCTTGTGAACTTTAAATTGACCACAACAATATCAAATTCAACCAAGACCCATGATTTATTATGTAAATGTAAACTATTTTCACCAAAATATTACACAAATTCATGAAATTCGGACATAGATGAGAAGAAATTCGGACATGGGTATAACAATGTTATAAAAGTTCAAAAAAAATTATAAGAACTCACCTCAAAGCTTCAATGGAAGGAACCCTTGTGGAGTTGCTCAATGGTGGAGTTGCTTAATTTGTATTTGCAAGAGAGAACAAAAGAAAAAAAAAATGGAGAAGGAGAAGATGGAGCAAACGTATGCTCTGTGAAGAGATGAAGAAGTGAAGAAAAGAAGGCAAAAGATGTATATATATGAGTAAAAGAGAAAAGTTAGTAAGTGAGGGTAAAATGGTACTTACGCATGAAAAAAGAGTTAGTTGTGCAATTTTTTCAAAAATGGGTTAGATTTCAATAGGAGCCTCATCAAAGGGTTAGTTATCAATAAAACCCTAAGAGAATAAGAAATTTATATTTTCTTTTTTTTAAAAAGAAATTATTAAATGTTTTAATAAAAATATCTGGATATGAGTCACCTTTTAAAAAGGTGGATGTAGAAGGAACTAAAAAATGCTGATAATCTTTTAGAGGATTTTAAAATTGCCGTTAAAGTAACTAATAAGAGCATTTTTTAAATGTTGTAAAAAATCACATGGACATACATTTTACAGCTTTTTTAATTACAAATCCTGTAATTGAAATTAATTACAACTTTTTTTTAAAAATGCTGTAAAATGAATGCCGTAAAAGCTATAATTTCTTGTAGTGTAGGTGGCAAAGAAAATAAAAATAAATAAAAAAGAAAGAAAGAAAGGAAATGGATAAAGATAGAAGAGAGATCTGGTAGGCGTGAAACTGAGAAAACAAAACAGAAAAACAGAGAAAAGAAAAAAGAAGAAGAAGTTGGGCGAGAGTGAGAGAGAGAGATATCAACTGAAAAAGAAATAAGAACATAAAAGAAGAATGGGATGAAGCTGGGAGAAATATTGTAGAGATAGAGAGAGATGGTAGGTGAATAAAAGAAAAAAAATCAGCTTTAGAAGATATATGGTTGCAGCCGAGAGATCAGGGAGAGAAGGATGGAAGAAGAAGAATTAAATAGAAAAGAAAGCTGAGATATAAAATGTGGAGAAACACGGTTTAGTATATAGAAGCTGAAGGTTACGGAAGCAGTTGGGCTCTGATCTCTGCATTCTCTCCCAATTCTCAAAACAAATTTTAACTTCCCTCAAATTAGGACACTCTACTATATAAAGATTCTCTAAATGCTCCATTCTTCTCATACTTGAACATGAGATATCAAGTGAACGCAACTCCTTGCAATCGTATATTGATAGTAGTGTAATACAACTTTGTAACTTAAAAGATGACATAAATTTTAGAACATGGGAGACACTTGACAAGGTGAGACCTATGTCAGATATCTTTTCCAAACATTCCAACTCTTCTATCATCAATTTCATATCCATCTTGCACCCACTGAAGTATTTGAAACTGCTGTACATTTCTAAAGATGAAAGACTTGATATCACTCCAGGTGGAATTACTACGAGATTCCACGTTCAATCTAATAATAATATCTTCAATTGTGTCAAATTCTTAACTTCAATCGGTAACTCACTTAGAAATATTGTATAGGGGCCAAAAATTAAATAGCACTTTTTGGGGGAGGGCTTGTGCAAATAGCACCACTTTAATAAGTCATGTTTAAATAACACCAAAGTAAGTGATGAGACCAAAATACCCCCACTTGCTCTTTTCCTTTTTATTTTTTTTTCTCGAAAATTCGAGACTTTTTTATGCTTTTCGAGACTTATTCATGCGTTTCGAGACTTATTCAAGTGTTTTCGAGACTTAATTCAAGTTTGTTCGGGACTTATTCTGTTCGACCTTCATTAATGGCGACAGTGACGATCCGACGACGGCGCCGGTTGACTCTGGAAATAGTTGGATCTGGAAGATTGAACGATGCCGAATTCGTTGGTGCCATCGGTTTCATCAGATTTGCGACGGATCGTCATAAATCGGACAATGAAGATTCGTGACGATTTGGGTTTTGCTTCGTTTCTCTCTCTACACAACTCGAAAATGAAAACGAACACTTCGGTTACAATTATTGGCACTCGACGAACATTTTCCCGGTGGTTTTGCCGGTCAACTCGCCGGTCGACGGTGGCACCTCCATTGAAGCTCCATCAATGGAGGTTTTGGAAAAATGAAGAAGAAGGTGAGGACACACAAGAGAAAAGAAAAGAAGCTGGGGGGTATTTTTGTCCAAATTTCATTTTTGGTGCTATTAAAACAAGAGTTATTAAAGTTTGATAATTGTACAATTCAAAATTAAAAAAGTGCTATATACTCCTATTTCCTCATATTGTATACGGCAGATTAAGATATTGCAAGCTAATCAATGCACCGATTTCACCAGGCAACGCCTTTAAA
The DNA here is from genome assembly GCA_030490815.1 of Acer saccharum. Lineage (NCBI taxonomy): Eukaryota > Viridiplantae > Streptophyta > Magnoliopsida > Sapindales > Sapindaceae > Acer > Acer saccharum. The sequence goes on from CM059866.1 coordinate 21,884,512, forward strand.
TACTGATTATTTGACAAGTTCAAAGCTGTCAAGGTATGAATTGATTGGAAGAGTATACCTGTTAATGTCATCAGTGTGGAATCCATAACAAAAATGGTTTTGAGACATGGACAAACAACCGGTGTTTCGATGAGAAAGTGTGTACTACCACCGAACAATGATACTCTTATGGCCTCCTTCCATTTACCAATCTCTTGCGATTTGATTAAACCAGTGTGTTCCTTTACCAAAATCTCATTCCCATGTTTACGAGCTAACCAATGTGCCATGTCACGAAAAACATCATGCATCTTGACCTGATCATATTCTCCATAACTTGTTATTTTATCACTTCCCTCCAAAAGACAAGCAAGTTTCAAACTGTTAATAATGAATCTTCATCTTTCTTTTGCCTCATAGATGTTATCAAAATCATCTAAGAATCTCTCTCCAATCCAAAGTTCAATAAGTTCCCTATTACTAATGTCATGGTCCTCTGGGAAGATTGAACAATATAGAAAACAATTCCTAAGTATATCGTCACTCAAGCTATCATAACTGAACATTAGAGTAGGAAAAACATATTTTCCCATTTCAGGAAACCGAGATGGATAACTCATTAATACGTTGATGGCATACCTCCAATCTTCAGGCATCATCCTGCTAGCCATGGCACATCCAATAGTAACAAGAGCAAGCGGCAAACCATCACACTCTTCAGCCACAATTTCAACAAGTTTTGGTAACTCATGATGACAGTTTAGTACATCTTCACCCACTTTTTGTCGAAACAAATTAAAGGCAGCTTCTTTTGATAAACATTCAATTTAAAGCTCGCATTAGCTTCCATCTGACCGCATACTTCTCCTGATCAAGTTGTAAATACTATTTTAAACCCATTTTGATTGTTTGAAAATGAAACTCCCACTTTTGATAGATCTAGCCATTCCCATAGATCATCTAATAACAACACAAACCTTTTACTACGTAATCTTTCCAAAATCTGTGCAGCTATCTCTTCCTCACTTTTATCGATCCACATTCTTTTCGGGGTGCCAATTTTGTTTAGTATAGTTGAAAAGTCCTGGAGGCGTGTTTAATATAAAGCTAGAGGGGGGGTGAATAGATTTTATCTAATTATTACCCAATTTTCGCGTGCATGTCAATTTTACGAAAATACCCCTAGCAAGTCAAATATACATACAAGTGTAATAAGATGCGGAAATAATAAATGACACTTGATGTTTACGTGGAAACCCAACCATTGGGAAAAACCACGAGCTGTTTAGTGCGCCACACTCGGACCTCGAAATCCACTAATTGAAATGGAGTTTACAACCTATGTAGACCTCGTCTAACACTCCGGTCAATAACCCCCCACTTCTACCACGCGAGCCTTTAAAAGTGGCTCTAGTCCAATTGCTTATGTGACTACCTGTTCCCGGTGTCCGACCTAATCCCGGTCAATCACACAAGACTTCAATCTCTCAAAAGAGATGCACAACCCTATGTGAATATGTATGAATATTCAATTAACAAACAAGGCTAGGGAACCTTAGATGCTTATCTAGGATGATGATATATTCAATTTAAATCAATCCTAGATATGAAAATAGCTATATGTCATGGCATACAACTTTAGCTAAGTAAAGGATAACCAATCCTAGATACAAAGCTATCACAAAAAACCCACAAACATTCAAAAGATTAACTAGTTGATTAAAAAACAATCTATCAACCTAGTTATAAATAAATCACACAAGAATGTTTATGGCATAGCTTTTAGGCAATAATGACCTAATCAATTAAGCTATCAAAAATAATCTCAATCATATAATGAGATTAATTAGCTAGATATAAAATAGGCATGAAAACCTAGCTAACATAAATAACTCAATCAACACATAATCTCAATCATGTATGTAGAAATTAATCTAACCACATACAAGTAATAAATGAGATAAAATTGATAAGTAGAAACACTAATTATGTAAGATAAAAGTGTTCAACAAATCATACCATGTGTGTTGAAGAAGACCCATGCATTAGCACATGCTAGATGAACCTAGATGATGCCTAGATGATGATTTGTGCATGTGGGAATGGGTTTAGAGAGATAAAGATGTAATCTTTAAGCTTTTTTTCTCAAGTCTCTCTTTCTCTCTCAAGAATAAGGAGCCTCTCTCTCTAGGGTTTGATTTTGTGGCTCTGCCCTCAAAATGATGAGAAAGATATGTATTTATAATGCCCAAATGAAACTATGTCGTTTTGGAAGAAATGGAAAAATTATGGGCATTTTCGCGGTACTCGCGTCAGTGCAGCGACTCAATATTCGAGCGCTTCGAAACATGACCAAACAACATCGAAACCTTTCATATAATATATCGTTGGAAAGGTATGGATGTCTACTTTCTACTCGTTTTTACAGAATGGAATTTTGATGTCTGTAGAAAAAGTTATGGTCAATTGAGTGACCAAAGGTCAGAAACGGACAACAACAGAGTTGCCCTGTTTTGGTTGAAACTTTGGAGATTTTAAAACCAATCCAAACGGTCATGAAATATTACGAATAATATACCGTTGGAAAGGTATGGGTGTTTAGTTTGTACAGAAATTTTCAAAACTCATTTTGAAGCTTTGTGTAAAAAGTTATGGTCACAAGACCATGCAAAGTTCAGTTTTGAAAACACTTAAAACATTGAAATCCAATCTTTTAAAACTAGACACCTTACTCCAATCAACAAAACCAAAACTACCACTTATCCAAGAGAAGAATGAGACCTTCTCAAGTGGTCAACCATCGCGCTAAGACATGCACACCATCGTGCAAGCGCGGACGTTTCCGATCACACAAACGGAAACGAATTACACCACACTTAAGACTAATCATGAAGTGCAAGTGTGGGTATTGAATGCATCCTAATGCCTAACATGTCATGGCATTATCATTGAATAAGATGCACTCAATTCAAACATGCATGAATAAAATTCATGACTTTGCATCCTAATGCCTAAACATGTCATGGCATTTCATAGAACAAGATGCAATCAATTTAATGCAAGAAGAGATATTGAATAATCAATAAAGCACAAAGCACACAGCACACAAAATATAAACACAACATTCAAGAATAAGAGTTATGCATGTTGTGTGTGTGTGCAACTATATCTCTTCAAGGCAAAGTAAGCACAAGATATATACCTTTGGTGCTTGTCCTCTTGAGGTCTTGGAAAGGGTCTTTGATCTTCAACTAATCACCTAGACTACCCTTACAACCAAACCCCAACTTGTGGTTTGACCACGAAATAAGCCAATCAACAAAGGGAATCCTTACAATCTCCCCCTTTGGCTATTTCGTGACAAAACCACCACTCACAATGATTCCTCACAACAAAATAGAAACTACGGGTCTATAATGATATTCTACAATACAAAGAGATAAGATAAAATAAACTTGAAGTCTTCAATCTCTTGTAGAATAATCAATCCCTGAAAAACAAGGTTTCTATACTTTCCAATACGTACAAGAAAAGGTGAGATGAATCAAGTGAGATAAAACAAGCATTTGCATTTAAGAATTTAAGTACAACATCATGCAATGTATGTATGTGCAAATGCTCCCCCTCAAAGGGTTACTCCCCTTCAATAAGTATTCTCCCCAACATGCACAATTGCTACTACAATTTGCAACTCCCCTTACCACAACCTACTCCCCCTTTTTGTCATGATATAGACAAAGGAGTAGTCCCCAATCGGGTCACTCAAGGCAAAGAGAGATAGTAGCATTCTAAATATTTGCATAATCAATATAAGTCACTTTATGCAATCTCAATTAATTGGAGAGAAACAAGGAGATTTATTTAAGGAAAAATGTGTGAATCAAATAATTGCTTTGCATACAAGACATGTAGCATTTAAGTCCAAAATACCATGGTATTTGGCAAAGCAAATGACAAAGGTTTTTAATATGAATTCAAACCAATTTCACCATTGTCATGAGAGAAGCAAGGATATAGGTTTTCATTGATTTTAATTTAGGAACAACTATATCCAACTTTATAAACCAAACATGTCATGAGCGACTTTGCATCCTATTTGATTTTTCCGGATAAGATATTCGTATGATAGTAGACATGTTCAACCAATAAAGAAAGAGAGACATTTGGAATGTAAAATCCTTGAATGGATACAAGATCCTTTTTCATTTGAGTCTCATAAGCTTTTTCACACATTTTTTGCAGTTAAGAAATGCGATCATCAAAACATGCTTTTTAAGATTAGCATTTAGCATGTCATTTAACAATCATCATGTCATGGAGATCATTATAGGTCATTCAAATTTTATCCTATGTATATATCTCCTAGTCCAAAAATGCATGTTTGAACATAAATATGACATGGATTGCAATACAAGCATTGATCACACTTATTGAATAGAAAATATATATACATAGTGTAACCAAGCTTACTCAAGCAACAAAAAGAGAAGCATAAGATATTTCAAATTTTTTGCAAGTGACAAGAATGCAAAATAGCTCTCTTTGCTCAAGTTCCCCATATGGGGTCAATTTTCCATACCTCTTCAAAGAAGGGTATGAGGTCCTATGGACCTACCAAGTCCTTTGGACTTAGTTGAACCTATTTGAGACTTGTTAGTCTCGTAGCAAGCGGGTTCATCATTTTTAATCCACATAGATGTCTCAATTACATTTCTAGTGGTTATAGGTTCTAGAGTTATAGATGTCAAAGGATCATGCATCTTAGCTCTAGCCTTTTTCTTTTCAATCATGCATTAAAATCTACATATTTTAATGTAATGCAAGCAACTTGGTCTAACATGACCATCAATACCACACAAATGACAAGAGGAGATAAGGTTAGGAATTATACCATTCCCTTGAGCATGCAAATGTGCTTTCCCTTGTGGTTGTCTTGGTAGTTGGATAGGATCTCTCCTCCTTTGTTGATGACCAAGACAATGTTGCTTGCTCGGTTGAGCTTTCATGATTGAGCACTTCCCTTTTAGGATCGTAGGTTGAGGGAAGTTAGCCTTCTTGGTTGGTTAGACCAAGATTGAGGAAGGCTTGGGCTTGAAGCTCTTTGGTTATGTGAGCAACACCCTTTCATCTTCGTCTCCTCTCTCCCCTTAGAGGGACATCTCCTTATCGGAGTCATTTTCTTCTCTCTCAAATTCACTCATAGTTTTTGAGTCAAATGGATGCATATGAGAAGAATGCAAGATGTATGTCAAAAACAATAATCATACAAAATGCACAACACACCAAAAATGAGCTTGGATCACCTAAGTATATCTAGGAACCCGCTCTGATACCAATTGAAAAGTCTTGGAGGCGTGTTTAATATAAAGCTAGAGGGGGGGTGAATAGATTTTATCTAATTATTACCCAATTTTCGCGTGCATGTCAATTTTACGAAAATACCCCTAGCAAGTCAAATATACATACAAGTGTAATAAGATGCGGAAATAATAAATGACACTTGATGTTTACGTGGAAACCCAACCACTGGGAAAAACCACGGGCTGTTTAGTGCGCCACACTCGGACCTCGAAATCCACTAATTGAAATGGAGTTTACAACCTATGTAGACCTCGTCTAACACTCCGGTCAATAACCCCCCACTTCTACCACGCGGGCCTTTAAAAGTGGCTCTAGTCCAATTGCTTATGTGACCACCTGTTCCCGGTGTCCGACCTAATCCCGGTCAATCACACAAGACTTCAATCTCTCAAAAGAGATGCACAACCCTATGTGAATATGTATGAATATTCAATTAACAAACAAGGCTAGGGAACCTTAGATGCTTATCTAGGATGATGATATATTCAATTTAAATCAATCCTAGATATGAAAATAGCTATATGTCATGGCATACAACTTTAGTTAAGTAAAGGATAACCAATCCTAGATACAAAGCTATCACAAAAAACCCACAAACATTCAAAAGATTAACTAGTTGATTAAAAAACAATCTATCAACCTAGTTATAAATAAATCACATAAGAATGTTTATGGCATAGCTTTTAGGCAATAATGACCTAATCAATTAAGCTATCAAAAATAATCTCAATCATATAATGAGATTAATTAGCTAGATATAAAATAGACATGAAAACCTAGCTAACATAAATAACCCAATCAACACATAATCTCAATCATGTATGTAGAAATTAATCTAAACACATACAAGTAATAAATGAGATAAAATTGATAAGTAGAAACACTAATTATGTAAGATAAAAGTGTTCAACAAATCATACCATGTGTGTTGAAGAAGACCCATGCATTAGCACATGCTAGATGAACCTAGATGATGCCTAGATGATGATTTGTGCATGTGGGAATGAGTTTAGAGAGATAAAGATGTAATCTTTAAGCTTTTTCTCTCAAGTCTCTCTTTCTCTCTCAAGAATAAGGAGCCTCTCTCTCTAGGGTTTGATTTTGTGGCTCTGCCCTCAAAATGATGAGAAAGATATGTATTTATAATGCCCAAATGAAACTATGTCGTTTTGGAAGAAATGGAAAAATTATGGGCATTTTCGCGGTACTCGCGTCAGTGCAGCGACTCAATATTCGAGCGCTTCGAAACATGACCAAACAACATCGAAACCTTTCATATAATATATCGTTGGAAAGGTATGGATGTATACTTTCTACTCGTTTTTACAGAATGGAATTTTGATATTTGTAGAAAAAGTTATGGTCAATTGAGTGACCAAAGGTCAGAAGCGGACAACAACAGAGTTGCCCTGTTTTGGTTGAAACTTTGGAGATTTTAAAACCAATCCAAACGGTCATGAAATATTACGAATAATATACCGTTGGAAAGGTATGGGTGTCTAGTTTGTACAAAAATTTTCAAAACTCATTTTGAAGCTTTGTGTAAAAAGTTATGGTCACAAGACCATGTAAAGGTCAGTTTTGAAAACACTTAAAACATTGAAATCCAATCTTTTAAAACTAGACACCTTACTCCAATCAACAAAACCAAAACTACCACTTATCCAAGAGAAGAATGAGACCTTCTCAAGTGGTCAACCATCGCGCTAAGACATGCACACCATCGTGCAAGCGCGGACGTTTCCGATCACACAAACGGAAACGAATTACACCACACTTAAGACTAATCATGAAGTGCAAGTGTGGGTATTGAATGCATCCTAATGCCTAACATGTCATGGCATTATCATTGAACAAGATGCACTCAATTCAAACATGCATGAATAAAATTCATGACTTTGCATCCTAATGCCTAAACATGTCATGACATTTCATAGAACAAGATGCAATCAATTTAATGCAAGAAGAGATATTGAATAATCAATAAAGCACAAAGCACACAAAATATAAACACAACATTCAAGAATAAGAGTTATGCATGTTGTGTGTGTGTGCAACTATATCTCTTCAAGGCAAAGTAAGCACAAGATATATACCTTTGGTGCTTGTCCTCTTGAGGTCTTGGAAAGGGTCTTTGATCTTCAACTAATCACCTAGACTACCCTTACAACCAAACCCCAACTTGTGGTTTGACCACGAAATAAGCCAATCAACAAAAGGGAATCCTTACAATAGTTTCTTGGATTTTGTCCAACTTCACTTCTGTGGACACCACAACCCAAATCACAACATCAAAGTTATGACTTGTTTCTAGAAACGTACTGTTAAATTTCTTTAAGAATGTGGTCTTGCCTACACCTCCCATACCATATAACCCAATGATTCTCACATCATGGTCTTCTGCAAAATTATGTCCACCTCTTTTAGCTTGGGTTGTACACTTTCGAGCCAGCCTTTCACTTGGTTGGTACGAGCTGAATAATGATGCTGCTCTGCAACATCTTTACCGATATTTTTGAGTTCAAGCTTTAATTCACTCAGAGAGTTTAATTTGTCCTAGAGGTCACAAATGTAAACGGTACGATCGGCAATGCATCTCCTCAATCGAGTGACAATGTCCAATATTGGGCTTACACAATCCGCCATGGCTATGTGTTTGTTTTGGTGATAATTAAGCTTGAAGCTTGTGATAGCAGGTGGGTTACTAATTTACAAGAATGAAATAATTTGAATAGTTGTATGCTTCTTCTTGTAATTATTTGATAAAGATGGATATTTGTGCTAATTAGTCTTATTATTTTAAAAGTAATGCTAGAGGTCACAAATGTAAACGGTACGATCGGCAATGCATCTCCTCAATCGAGTGACAATGTCCAATATTGGGCTTACACAATCCGCCATGGCTATGTGTTTGTTTTGGTGATAATTAAGCTTGAAGCTTGTGATAGCAGGTGGGTTACTAATTTACAAGAATGAAATAATTTGAATAGTTGTATGCTTCTTCTTGTAATTATTTGATAAAGATGGATATTTGTGCTAATTAGTCTTATTATTTTAAAAGTAATGCTACACATCCCACCTAAAATTCCACATTTTTCATCCCACTACATGTGGCATGTGAAGTGTCAAATTGTGAGTGGAAACATGGGGAAGGTGTCATTAATGTGTATCCACTCACAATTTAACACCTCACATGCCACATGTAGTGGGATTTAAAAAGTGGGATTTTAGGTAGGATGTTTAGCATTATTGTTATTTTAATATGGCAATGCCGTTATAACACAGAACAGGCAGCTAATATCACCGGTTGGTAACCGAGTGTCCGTCACAGACCTCATCAAGTTCCAAACCCCGACTCTCCCTGTCCAATCGTCGTCCAACATCTGTCGTCTTGTTGTCTCACAGACTCACACTCTCACCCAACGGCACTTTTCTCCTCACCGTCGATGAGAACAACCGCTGCCTCTTCATCAACCTCCACCGCCACGTTGTCCTCTACTGCGTTAAATTCAAATATCCAGTAAATGCTATCCAGTTCAGTCCAAATGGAAATTATATCGCTGTGCGTGCAGGTATTCAAAATTGAAGGGAAACTGTTATAACAAATTTATATAAATTGAAAGAGAGGGTGATTGAGTTGCAAGTTTTCTTTTTTAGGCTTGGTGACACTCCTTTGTAGGTAAATTGGTTCAAAAAGGAAGCGTTTTGTTTTGAGTTGGTAAGGACTTTAGCTGATTGCAATGACAAAGTTACCACGTTGAACTGGACTCCCGATTCAAAGTATTTGCTTGTTGGGTCTAAAGATTTGGTCGCTAGATTGTTCTATGTAAACGAAAAATTAAAGGGTGTTCAAACCAATAAACCCTTTTTACTGTTAGGTCATAGAGATTCGATTGTGGGTTGTTTTTTTTTTTTCGGTGTTGATAAGAGGACCGATAGGGTAAATAAAATTTATACGATTACTCGTGATTTTAGAATTTTTAGTTGGGGTTATAGCTAAAAGTGGCAGTGATGGTAAATTGGAAGAAATTAGAGGGGAAGACTCGGAGCCACCCTCTCCGGGTACTCCGGAGAGGGATGGCGAAGGTAAGAAGAGGAAAGATTTTGATGGGAAAGGTGTCGATTCAGGAGAAGAAAAGTGGTATTTGCATATTCACCCGATTCTCAACTATTGGCCACTGGGGCAGATGATAACAAAGTCAAGGTACAAAATTCCCGCAACGTACAAAGATCATATTATTATGTTTATGCCGTTGTTAAGTATACTGTGTTTTTAATTTATGTATGGCATCTTATTCTTGTAGTCTTTTTATATTCTGTGTTTAAGTATACTGTGTTTATGCTTAGTTTTCTGTGGTAGAAGCCTGAAGGAGCTCATGTGTATTTCCTAATTGGCTCATCATAACCTTGCACCATACTCATTTCCTCTGTCAATGATTTGTATCGCCATTCATTTGTCTTCACTATATGAGCCAGTTATGTTGTGATTCCCAATTGTGCTTATTGACCTATGAGAGGAATGGACTTATATGTGGTGTACTGGTGTTTAGTATCTCCTTGAGAAATCATAATTGGTTTTAAATAATTTCAGTCATAATGAACTAGTTGCTAGGATTTTTCATGCACATTGTGCCCTTAGCTTCAATTTAATGTTTTGAGTACAGTTGAGAATTATTATATTGCAAGTTTGCATGAACATTTTTTTTTTCTAATAAACATGACAATGATGATCCTGGAGATCATTCTTTTATGCTTTATGCCATTTCATGCTACATGTTTTAGTCTATAGTTACCTTCACCCTGTTTGAATTTTATACTTGGAAGTCTTGACATCATGTTGAAGTATTGAGTTTGCTTGTTACAGGTCTGGACTGTTTCATCTGGCTTTTGCTTTGTGACGTTTTCTGAGCACACTAATGCTGTCACTGCTCTCCATTTTATGGCAAATAACCATTGTCTTCTAAGTGCATCTCTGGATGGAACAGTTCATGCATGGGATTTGTTTCGCTATAGAAATTTTAGGACTTTCACTACCCCTTCTTCTATGCAGTTTGTTTCTTTGGCGGCAGATCAAAGTGGTGAAGTAATTTGTGCTGGAACTTTAGATTCATTCGCGGTAAATTTGCACTTAGTAACTAGGTTTTGCTGGTGCTCTTCCATCATAATTTATTTTTCTTGACTGGTTTTTGAATGTCCTATAACAGATATTTGTTTGGTCAATGAAGACGGGTTGTTTGTTGGATATCCTAAGTGGACATGAAGGTCCTGTTCATGGCTTGGCGTTTTCTCCTGCAAATGTGAGTTATTATCTTCTGACCATGAGCTTGCATTGATTACAATATGCTTATGTTTCTTTTAACCTTTTTCTTTGGATTCAAAGTGGATTTTATAAAAGCTTCCACTCTTAATTATGTGCAAATCCTGAATTTTCATAGTTTATCTAATGGGTGTCAGATGATTAAACAATGTTCTATATATCAGACATTTATCATACTCCTTGTTTCCTGAATAGTTTGATTAAGTTGTTTCGTTCTCACATAGAGGCAATCTTAGCTTCATCGTCGTGGGACAAAACTGTTCGATTGTGGGATGTTTTTGAAGGAAAAGGTTTAGTGGAACCATTCCCCCATACACATGATGTCCTTACGGTGGTCTATCGTCCAGAAGGAAAGCAATTGGCTTGCAGCACAATAGATGGACAGATTCATTTCTGGGACCCAATTAATGGTGACTTAATGTACACTATTGAGGGGCGTAGGGATATAGCTGGGGGGCGTCTTATCACTGATCGTAGATCAGCGGCTAACTCTAGTTCAGGAAAGTGCTTCACAACATTATGTTATTCTGCTGATGGGAGCTAAATTTTGGCTGGGGGGAAGTAGCAAATACATTTATATGTACGACATGGCTGATCAGGTAAGATTCCACGGTATTTATTGCTGTAAATACATTCTTTGTGTTAATCACATTTTTCAAACTTGCTTTGTTCTACCATTTTTTTTGTAATATACACTTTTCTTTTTGTGGCCTGAAAGATATAGTTGTATGTCTCTGGGTCTTAAAAGGACCAATTTTCTTCTTTATTATGCACAAAATCTTAAGCATGTTGAATCAGGTTCACAATGCATTTAACCTTTTTACATTACAGGTACTGCTGCGTCGATTTCAAATAACCCATAATCTCTCTCTAGATGGAGTTCTCGACTTCTTAAATTCTAAGAATATGATTGAAGCCGGCCCAGTGGATTTAATTGATGATGATAACAGTGACATAGAAGAAGGTGTTGACAAACAAACATGAGGAAAGTTAGATTATGATTTACCAGGATCCATGCCTAATCATGGAAGGCCTGTTATTCGAACTAAATGCCTGAGAATTGCACCCACTGGATGGAGCTTTTCGGCAGCAATAACAGAGGGGGTTCTAGACACACCACACTGCTGTTATAGCGCCGATGTGCTCGGGCACATCAGTAAAAAGCGTTGACGTGAAGAGCCACATAGGCACAATGCATTGAGCCACGTAGCCATGACAAATTTTGATTGAAGCTATGACTCTTTTCTGCATCACACAAGAGAGTGTGCGCGTGTGTATGTGTTTGTCTAAGCATTCCAAGAATAACAGTTTCTTGAGATATTCGGGAATTTGGCCAGACAAATTGTTGGAAGAAAGATCCAACTTTTTTATGCTTCTCAAAGAAGTAAAAGATGGAATGCTTCCTCTAAAAGAATTGCCTTGCAAATAAAGGTATTCTAAGCTGGTGCAACCCCCTAGAGTAGCTGGAATCTCGCTAGAGAACTGGTTTCCAGAGATATCAAACGAAACAAGAGTATTCAACTTGCCCACTTCCGAAGAAAAAGAGCCACTGAGAAGGTTATCAGATAAGTTCAGGCCAAGTGATAAGAGTTGTTATGGCAAGAATTTGTTGAGGCACACTCCCTGTGAGGTTATTTTTGCTGAGAGACAACAAAATCAAATTTTGACAATTTCCAAGGGTGGATGGTATATTGCCTGGCAAATTATTAGAGTCCAATAAGAGACTTGTCAGTCTTGTTAGATTACCTATAGAGGTTGGAATGCCTCCTTGTAAACTGTTTTCACTCGGTTATAAAGCTTGTAAATTTCTAAGCTCCCCAATAACATGTGGAATGGTACTTGTTAATTGGTTAAATTTCATTTTAAGTGAATTCAGTTTCACTAGATTTCCTATTCCAGGATGTATGTTGCCAGATATTTGATTGAATGCTATATATATATATATAATCCAATGTTGTCGAAAGGTTAGCTATAGAATGGGGAAGCACTCCTCCAAATTGATTCCTTTGAAAAGAAAGTTTTTGCAGTTTGCTGCAATTTGTTAGCGAGGTCATGAAATCAAGGTCATTGGCTTCTCCAGTAAGTTGTCACCAAAATTTAGCCATGATAGATTCTTAAGGCCACTAAAATCGATCGAAACTGTCCCAGTGAAATAATTTGAGGAGACAGTGAAGTCCACAAGATTTGAAGCATTGGATATTGAAAAAATTGTTCAAACCAATAACGAATCGTTTCAGGAATGGAAGGCTATAAACTTTTGAACTTATAATCAATCAAACTAAATACTAAAAGAAATGAACTCATATATCTGATAAATTGATTATAATCAAAATAATGCATTAAAATTAGAAATATGCACCAAATTAGTACCTATGAGAGAAAGCTGGTGGCTAACATGATGAACAGAGACAGTGCAGCGCGATATGCTTTGCTAACAAGACTGTTTACCGTGCCTTTTAAATTTGTATGGCAGTCTAACATCTTCACTTTAAGAGGTTTGAGTTGAATTCTTCAAAACCAATTCTTCCCATCTTCACCAAAAATCCATACAAGAACAATTCCCACCGCTAAAATGATGGAACCAATACCTGTCCCTCAACAGTATCTCTCTATTGTAAAGTTTAGATATGAGCTTAGCAACTGTGTGACAGTCCCCACAAACACGAAGATTCTTCACAATACAGATTGGTTGAGATGGACTGGTGCTAATAAGACCAAATGCAATTGCTAGTGTTTCACTGTGAAGGTTTAGTGCCTGTTCCTTCATGTCTTCCTCATCAACAAGTTTCCAAAGGAGGGACTTGTTTGTTACATGACCGGATGATTTTAATTTTGCCACAATCTCATCCAGCTTTGAATAGATTTCCTTAGAGAGAGGGTGAGAATTATCTGCTGCCAAAAACTTATGAAGTGTACCATTGACCTCCATTGACCTCCAACTTCGTTCTTTTGTAGTCTAGAAACTCTCACATGCTTCCTTAGTTCAGAGACATTGTCCCATTTCCCTGTTTTGACGTATATATTAGATAGAAGCACTAAAGCTCCATCATTTTCGGGTTCTAACTCCAGCAATCGGCTACAAGCCTGTTCAGCAAGCTCAACATTTTCATGAATTTTACAGGCCCCAAGTAAAGCCCCCCATACCGATGCACTAGGTGTTATAGGCATTTTCTCTATAAATTCCACAGCTTCTTCCAAAAGGCTTGCACGGCCAAGAATGTCGACCATGCAAGCATAGTGCTTGACTCCTGGCACAACCCCATAAACCGGCTCCATTTGATTGAAAAACATCCTGCCCTCCTCTACTAAACCTTAGTGACTACAAGCACATAATACATTGGTAAAAGTAACAGCATTGGGCTTGACCTTAGCTTCATGCATTCTGAAGAACAAATCAATCGCAGCTCTTCCACGCCCATGCATTGCCAAACCAGCAATCATGGAACTCCAAACAAATACATCTCTTCTCTCCACAGAATGAAATACATCAAGCGCCTTCTCTAGATTCCCACACTTAGAATACATATCAATGAGTGAGGTCGTGAGATGACAATTCAACTTCATCCTCTGCTTCTTTATATTCTCATGGATCGACTCACCCACATCCATAGCTCCCAACTGAGCGCAGGAAGACAAAGTACTCACAAAAGTTAGTTCATCCAGGTTTGCGTTCTTTCTGAATTGCAACTGGCGGAAAATGGCCAATGCCTCCTGTGGCTTCCCGTTTTGATCATAAGCTGATATGAGGGCGTTCCATGTAGCAGTTTCTTGTCTTGGGACGGCATCCAAAAATGACTTAGCAACATCATACTCTCCCAATTTAGCATACCCATCAATCATAGTTGTCCACGAAACAATATCTTTCACTTCCATCTTATCAAACAATTTTTTCGCATCCTCAACACTCCCACATTACACATACATATCAAGCATTACATTACTCAAAGTCAAGTCCATTTTAACCCCATTCTGTTCGATATAAGAGCGAATCCATCTCCCAAACTCCAAATCCTTCATTTTTGTACAAGCTGATAAAACACCCACCATTGTCACAGAATTAGGCTTGACATTCTCTGCCTCGATTTCTCTAAACAACTCTAATGCCTTGTCAAAACACCCGCCTTGAACAGTTCGTAGCATATGAGCATGAACTAGATTCAACTGTTTCAAACTAATGCACCGATCGATCAGCGATAAAACTAGTCGGTTTCAATTGTCGCTTTTGACAGTTCGAGCTTCTGGGTTTGCTTGAATGGGAAGAGAAACAAGTGGGGTGCTTAGAGTTTCCATGAAATGCATGCAATTTTTCTTCTTTGTTCGTCTCTCTTCGTTAGTTAGCTTTTGTCGTGTCAAATGCAGTGTGTTGCAACTTGCAACAACAATCACGAATTCACGATATGGGTTCAAGTTTATTCAATAATTCAACCCACCAACAACATTATCAGCTATCGTCCTCTCACTGTAAGTGAAAATTACAGCTTTGTCGTGGTGCGACAACTGTGCAAGTTTTTTTTTTTTTATCCTAGTGGAGGGAATTATACAGACTACACTTGTATTTTGTTTTTAATCTTAAAAATATTCGCCATAGAAATCTCATCAAAAATTCAAAAAGCTGAACAAAGCCACATGGCAACATATTTCTTCATCCAATTCAATGATTCAATGAGAGTTCTGGTTTTCCGGTTCGACTTGGTTGCTTGGTCTGAGGAACCAGTATACTAGTGAGTCAACTCAGTGCGTCATTTATTATTCACTTTATGGGCCCTAATCATTTTTAATAGGCCCAATGGCTTGAATTTGAATTGGGTTCGGCCCGCAAAACCGAAACTGGTTGTTAATTTTTTCTGATTTTGAATTTTTGATGAAGGTGGTGCTTGGTGCTTAGTGGTGGTGATTGAATCGGAGATGGTGACAGACAGAGCAATGGAGAATGAGTTTCTCGAAACGTCTGCGATGCGCAAGTTAGTATCATAGCTTACCTCTGTATAAATTTACTCTTTTTCAACTTCAAATGTATATTGTTAGCTGTAACAATCATCAGGCCTGGCCCTAGGGGGAGCCCAGTGAGGAAACTGTTTAGGGCCCCTGATTATAAAGGGCCCCCAAATTGTATTTTAAAAAAAATGTTTTTATAATATAGTCCATCTAAGATTTTAAATAAAACAGGCCTATAAATGACTTTAAAAAAGGCCCACCATACACATATAATTTTTTTTAAAAGGCCCACATATGGAAACCCAACCCATAAATAAATTTTAAAATGGACCACTATACATATATAATTTTTTTTTTTAAAAGGCCCACCAATAGAAACTCATTTATCATTCTTACAACAACAACATTGGATCAAGGGTGGCAATGGGTTGAATTCTAGTAACACTCGTGTTCGTCACATATAATCATCTTTTATATCTCTAAAAAAAAACTCAATACTCTCTTTATATGAAAATTCAGAAGTCGTTGTTTCGAAGATAATTAAATCAATACACTTCATTTTTTTTTTCTTTTTCGAAAACATATAATCTTAATTAGTACTTTTGTTACTGAAAATGTGAAACGAGTAAGGTTTAAATAATATATTCTTTGATGCAATTATTAATTTTTTAATTTTTTTTTTACTATTTTGTTATGTTATAGTCTTGAGTTTGAGTTATTATATTAATTTTTACAAGTATTTACTAGAGAAAAAAAATCAAGTAAACATACATAGAGTATCGAGGGCCTCATATTCTATAGTTCGTCTTGAGCCCCGAAAATATCAGGGCCGACCTTGACAATCATCACATTTATGATTATTTGTTGATTTTTGTTGTTGTAGTAATTGTGTAGAAGAAAAGCTTTCAATTTGCAATCTCGAAATTTCGCTTCATTTAATGGAAGAGGTGATTTGTATAAAGTTTTCGTTTTTATGCTGATTTTCTTTCAAATTATGAACAAAAATGGCATTTATTTCGAATTTAGTGATACTTGGAATTGTGTGGAACTAGATAGTTAAATGCTTTGTTTGAAAGATGTATATGAGCTCTCCATTGATCAGGAAGCTGAGAGGAAAATAGGATGGTTATTGTAACTGATCTTTGCCAGAACTGCTACAGCTTACACGGTTGGTGAGTGACTTGGTTTTTCTTATGTTGTTGAAATCACTACTAGTCACTATCATGGCTTGCTCTTTCAGGGTATAATTTGATAGTGAAAAGCATAAAGCATTAAAAACTCGAACATTTTAATTTTATTTGCTTGCTAATTCTCATTAGATGAATATTTTAATTTTCTCAATGTACCGTAATATATCTTGAAATGCTTATATTTAGATTTTAGATCGAAATTGAAGTGATTTGTGTACCATCTTCTCTGTTTCTGCTGCATATTTGTAACAGATTAATGTGATTTTGGAATTTTAGTGCAGTATAGTTTTGTAAAATTTTCCTACACTCTGATCTGGGAAAGTAAAGATGCCACCAAGTAAGAATAAATTCGATTCAGTCACATCATTTATGGTCTAGATGGGAGCCTGAAGTCTGAAGTGGCCAAAAACTTATAATGTCACTCAGTTTATCATTAAGGGATGACGTTTCTCTTGGTAGGCCATTTTCATAATGATAAAGGGGAGTGTCCCGCAGGTAGTTGAATTATGATATCAGATTTTTGGCTGATTAAGCATCAAATCAAAAGGACAGCAGCCACTTTTTTTCTTATTCTGTGGTTCCTATATAAAGACCCTTCTGATCCAGGCCTTGTAAACATGGATAGTGAAAGTTAAACTTGCCTTCAGTCAGCCACCTTCCAGCAAAACCGACTTCTAGAAGCCACCATTGTTGACTCAACCACCATCCAAAATTTCTTCAACCAGCCATCTCCCAACCGTGAACTGATCAGATTAATTGCTTTCACTACAAGAATAAATAAGATTTATGACACAAAATAATGATTGTTTTTTTAAACTATCAAATAGTCTTGATGGTTTGTAAAAACCGTCATAAGGTCTTGATGGTTATTAAAAACAGTCATAGAAGTATGATGGTTTTAAAATCCATCATAACGTCATGACAGTTTTTAAAAACCGTCATGAAGTCATGACGGTTTTTAACCATAATAAATCCATGACGGTTTTTAGCTATCATAATCCTTTATAATAAAAAATATATAATTTACAAACCCTAATTATCCTACACCCTTTTTATCACTTACATTCTCTCACTGCAGCCACCATTCTTTTATTCTCACTCTCTCACATTCTCTCACTGCAGCCACCATTCTTTTATTCTCACTCTCTCACATTCTCTTTTTCCTCTGTTTCTTCATTATCTTCTTCTTCATCCACCACAACTCAGGTTTCAACTACATCTTACTTCTTTTCACCTTATTTATATGTTTCTTTTACTATCCTTTTTTTTTTTTTTTTTAATATGATTGTTTTATTTTTTTTTTCCTGCATATTTTGGGTTTTATTTATATGATTGAGCATTTTTTTTGTTCTTTTTATATGATTGTGTTTACTAGATTCATATATATGTTCTTGTTTTTTTTACTAGATTCTTATACAATTTTAATTTTGTATTTCTAGTTTTTATTAATGTTATTGAAATTATTCTATACTACTTGTGTTTATTTTTTTTTTTTATTGATACATAACTTTTTTTTTTTTTTTTTTTTTTTTTTTTTTTTTTTGTGTTTCAATCATGCAGGTTATCAACATGAAGATTGTAACATTCTCTGAAATTATTTGTTCAAATCGAAGTATTATTAGATGAACTTTGCAATTGTAATTTTTTTAGTTAAGACATTTTATATTTTGTATCTATGTTTTTTTTTTTTTCCACAGCTATTTGTTGTACATGAGATAAATTTTGTTGAATAAAATTTTGGATTGCTTTTGATTAATACTACTTTTTTTCTTGAAATTCTTTTGTGTAATACTACTGCATATTTTTTATGTTTTTTTTTTTGTATAGCTATTTATTGTGTATGAGATTTTTGTTCAATAAAATTGAAGAATGACATTTATATTTTTAATGATTTATTTAATTTCATAAAATTAATTAAATTAATTAAATTTTAAATATGTATTAATATTAAAAGATTTAATAAAAATAATAATTAAAATTATTAAAAAAAAAAAAAAACAATTTCACAAGAAATATGACAGGTAAAAACCATCAAGAATTTATGATGTGAAATACCGTCATAAACTTATGACACTCTTAAAACCGTCAAGAAACTGTTATTGACGCTGAGATTAATGACGGTTTTTAAACGTCATGAATTGTCTATTATGACGGTTTTCCTCCATCATAAACCCTTGTTTTTCTTGTAGTGTTTGCATTCATTTTGTTCGATTGTATCTCATCTCGTTTCCCTATATAAAGGGATTCATATTGTGTTGTATGAGTGTGGAGTGGTGTAAGAAAATCTAGAGAGAAATAAAGTTTACAACTTCTCTTTTCTATTTGAGTGTTCGAATCTCTCTCAGAGGTGCACCACAAGTGACCTCAAATTTCCCATTCCTCCAACAGTGGTATCAGAGCCCAGGCGAACCAGAGATTTGAAAAACAGAGGCCAAAACCAAATTGGTCCAGAAATCAAAGTGCTATAAATAAAGTTTTGAGAATACCAGTGTGTTCTAATCGTCGCAAGGAGTGCAACGGTGAAAATTTCACCCAAATCGGAGCTACAGAGTAGCCAAACCCTCCAGCGCGTAACTGACACGCGCCAGTCGTCTTCCTCGCTTGATTGCAGAGGTTAGACCCGAAGTCTGACCCATCAACCCAGTCACCAGGTCTGACCCTGAAGTTCGATCTGCCAACCCGGTTCGTGACTCGATACTGTTATGGGACGGACCTCGATCTTCGCTTCTATAAGGCCTGGTCGACTCTTTGTATAATCCTTTGCTCTGTTGATGTCACTAACGCCGTTATAACGGTTGGAATATTCCGTTATCTTTGGTTGACTTTTGCCAAAAGTTTGACTGCCCGTTTCGGACGCTTCCGAACTCGTTTTTTGACAAACTCGAACTGGTTTCCAAGGTTTTGGACCATTCCGGACGCAACGATGCACTTTGATTTTGCAAATTTAGACACTAGATTAGTGTTCTAAGCACTTCAAGTCTCGATGGCCAACGAAAATGCGCAAGTTATCATCCCGAAACTCACCAAAGACAATTATGACAATTGGTGCATACAAATGAGAGCTCTACTAGGCTCTAAAGACGTTATGGATATTGTGGAAGATGGATACACAGAACCTGCATCCAAAGAAGCTGAAGGAACCATGATAGAAGCTCAAACAACAACTCTCAAAGCCGATCAAAAGACGGATTGTAAAGCAAAGTCCATAATCTATCAAGGACTAGACGAGGCCATGTTCAAGATCATAGCATCCTCTAAGTTGTCGAAAGAAGTCTAGGACACCCTTTAGAAGACCTACAAAGGTGTTGACAAAGTGAAAATGATCCGTCTTCAAACTCTACGAGGTGAATTCGAATCTCTATGAATGAAATCTAATGAATCCATTGCTGAGTTCTATACACGAGTTATGATCGTTGCGAATCAGCTAAGAAGAAATAGAGAAACTCTCGTAGACATGAGAATTTCAGAGAAAATTTTACGATAATTAGATTCAAAGTTTGACATTATAGTTGTGGCTTTGGAAGAAACAAAAGATCTGGAGATGATGTCTGTTGAAGAACTAGTGGGTTCACTGCAAGCCTATGAGCAGAAAGTCAGTAGAAGAAGTGACGACAGAGTATTGGAGCAAGCTCTTCAGTCAAAGCTTTCCCTCAATGAGAAAAGATACGAGCAAGGGGGTACCTCCCAACAAGGAAGAGAACGAGGTAGAGGATCCCGTGGAAGAGGTTCTGGAAATGAAGAAACCAAAGGTAGAGGCAGAGGAGGAAGAGATACAAATAGAGGAGGTCGTGGACAACAGAATTATGTCTCACGAGGATGAAGAGGTGGTTACAACAATCGTCCGAACATTGACAAAAGAAATGTTCAATTCTATAACTGCCACAAATATGGCCACTATAGCAACGAGTGCAGAGGTAACCCAAGTGAAGTAAATGAAAGTTCTAACTTTGTAGAGAAAGAGCAAGTTGAAGGAGAATCGTTGATGTTGATGGCACACAACTCAACTTATCAAAATCAAAATGTTTGGTTTATTGATTCTGGAGCCAACAATCATATGACTGGCAGAAAGACTTGTTCACTAAACTTGATGAGAAAGTTCATGGAGAAATCTCATTTGACAACCTCTCTAAAATCTCTGTCCAAGGAAGAGGAGATGTCATGATCAAGCAGAAGAATGGAGATCATGCTTTCATCTCCAATGTTTATTACGTTCCAGACATGATGACAAACATCCCAAGTCTCGGAAAACTCTTGGAGAAAAGCTATCACATTAGCCTTCAAAATATGCAACTCATCATTACAGATGCTCGAGGAAAGCTGGTTACTCGAGTCTAGATGACGAAGAACAGGATGTTTCCTCTCGCAATTCATCATGATACTCCAAGGTGTTTGACAACCATCATCGATGACAAAGACTGGTTGTGGCATCTCATGGATGGACATCTCAATTTTGAAAGTTTAAAGTAACTGGGAAGTATATGGTGAAAGGATTGCCAAACATCCATCACCCAAATGAGATGTGTGAAAGTTGTGTTCTTAGTAAACAACACAGAAATAGCTTCGGAAAGGAGGCAAATTGGAAAGCAACCATGCCACTTGAGTTCGTTCACACAAATGTGTATGGTCCATTGACGCCGGTATCAAATGGACAAGATCAATACTTCCTTACCTTCATTGACGACCACAGTAGGAAGACTTGGGTCTATTTCCTAAAAAAGAAGTCAGAAGTATTTGGTTACTTTAAAGAGTTCAAAACTCTTGTGGAGAAGCAAAGTGGCTATTATATCAAAACACTAAGATCAAATCAAGGTGGAGAATACACTACAGGTGCTTTCCAGGAATTCCTTAAGCAACAAGGAATCAGACATCAGTTTACACCAGCTTATACTCCTCAGTTAAACAGTGTAGCTGAAAGGAAGAATCAGACAATCCTTAACATGGTCAGAATCATGTTAAAGGATAAAAGCATGCCTAAAAGTTTTTGGGCTGAAGCAGTCTTATGTGCGGTATATCTACAAAACAGATGTCCTACGAAGAGTCTTGATACAAAGACACCGCAAGAAGCATGGAGCAGTCATAAACCAAGTGTGAGCCACCTTAGAGTTTTTGGCTCCATTGCTTACATCAAGGTCCCAAAAGCAAGAAGAACCAAACTTAAAAATAAAGGAGAAAAGTGTATCCCGGTTGGATATGGTGACAGAACTATGGGTTATTGGCTATACAACCCCGTCACCAAGAAAGTAATCTTCAGCAGGGATGTCATTTTTAAAGAAAACAAATCCTGGAATTGGGATCAGACCAAAGCTTCTAGAAGTGCCAAGTTGATACCTGAAGAAGAGACAAGAGAAGTGGCTATAGAGCCACAAATACCCAGAGATCAGCAGACTCCTCAACGTGGTTCCCCTTCACCACAAAGGTATGATGCTCCATTACCAATTGAACGTGACTTCTTAGATATAAGGTCTAGAGGGACACGTAGCTTAGAAGATCTATATGAAAATACAGAACATATGGAAAAAGATATTACTCTGTATTTTCTGCTGAAGAGGCTAACTAAGAAGAAAAATGGAGAAGTGCAATAGATGAAGAGATCCGATCCATTGAAAAGAACAAGACATGGGAGTTAACTAACCTCCCTAAAGGCCAGAAAACTATTGGAGTGAAATGGGTCTACAAGACCAAAAGAAATACGAAAGGAGAAGTTCAGAGATACAAGGCAAGACTTGTAGCAAAAGGCTATAAATAGAAGGAAGGAGTTGATTACGGAGAAGTCTTTGCCCCGATTGCCAGACTAGAGACCATCAGATTGCTAATATCATTAGCAGCCCAGAAAAGTCAGAAAATTTACCAACTTGACGTAAAGTCAGCATTCTTGAATGGCTTTCTTGAAGAAGAAATCTATGTGGAACAACCACTTGGATATGTGAAGAAAGGCAAAGAAGATAAAGTATACAGATTGAAGAAAGCGTTATATGGTTTGAAGCAAGCACCTCGTGCATGGAACATGAGGATTGACTACTACTTCCAAGAGAACGGATTTGAGAAATGTCCATATGAGCATGCACCATATATGAAGAAGAAGATTGACGGAAGCTTGTTATATGCATGTCTATATGTTGATGACTTGATCTTCACCGGCAACAATCCATGTTTGAAGATTTCAAGAGGAGAATGGTGAAATAATTTGAGATGGCTGACATTGGTCTAATGGCCCATTTTCTCAATATTGAAGTTGTGCAAAGCGAAAAAGGTATCTTCATCTCTCAGAGTATCTATGCAAAAGAAATTTTGAAAAGATTTGGTATGGAAAAATACAATCCTCTCACAACTCCAGTTGAAACGAGATTAGAGTTAAGAAAGAATGAAAGAGGAGATGTTGATCCAACCTATTTCAAGAGCTTGGTTGGAAGCCTGAGACACTTGACGTTTACCAGGCCAGATATACTCTATGGAGTTAGACTAGTCAGCAGATACATGGAGACTCCTGACCAATCTCACCTGAATGCAGCAAAAAGGATACTCCGTTACATAAAATTAGGTACTATTACTGATGGTATTTTATATACCAAATGTGAAGATTGCAGGTTGATTGGCTATTCAGATAGTGATTGGGGAAGAAATCTAGATGAACGTAAAAGCACGATAGGTTTTACGTTTTTTATGGGAGATACAGTGTTCACATGGTCATCCAAAAAGCAAGCCATTGTGACACTGTCATCATGTGAAGCTGAGTACGTTGCTGCCTACTTAGCTGTTTGTCATGGTATCTGGATCAGGAATGTGTTGCAGTACTTGGGATTTCCACAAGTTAATCCCACAGAGGTTTACATCGACAATCGGTCAGCTTGCACTAGCAAAGAATCCAGTATTCCATGAAAGGAGCAAACATATTGATACGCGCGCGGTATCATTTCATCAGAGAGCATTTGAAGAATAAAGAGGTGGAACTAGTCTCTTGCAGGACATATGATCAAGTTGCTTATATTTTCACCAAGCCGCTCAAACATGATGTGTTTTCAAGACTAAAGACAATGCTCGGTATGACGAAACACGGAGAGTCAAGTTTAAGGGGGGATATTGAAAGTTAAACTTGCCTCTAGTCAGCCACCTTCCAGTAGAACCGACTTCTAGAAGCCACCATTGTTGACTCAACCACCATCCAAAATTTCTTCAACCAGCCATCTCCTAACTGCCATCTCCTAACTGTGAACTAATCAGATTAATTGCTTTGCATTCATTTTGTTTGTTTGTATCTCATCTCATTTCCCTATATAAAGGGATTCATATTGTGTTGTATGAGTGTGGAGTGGTGTAAGAAAATCTAGAGAGAAATAAAGTTTACAGCTTCTCTTTTCTCTTTGAGTGTTTGAATCTCTCTCAGAGGTGCACCACAAGTGACCTCAAATTTCCCATTCCTCCAATAGATAGATCCTTTAGTTGTTCTGTCATTATGATGTGGTGTATGTGTATCAGTTTGTTGCTACCTCATACTCATAGCTTTTCCAATCCCACCACCACCACCTCCTCAACCAACGGAAACGATACAGACTATCTTGCATTATTTGCCATAAAGTCACGGCTTCCTTTAGAAGTCAAAAGCTTATGGAATAATTATGTACCCGTTTGTTTGTGGAGAGGCATTACATGCAGTCGTCAATACCAAAGGGTCACCGATTTGGATCTAAGAAACCAAAGCATAGGAGGTCACTTATCACCCTTTATAGGGAACCTCAGCTTTCTAAGGTCAATCCAGCTCGAAGACAACCTCTTTCATGGTGAAATTCCTCATGAAGTTGGCCGTTTGTACAAGCTTGAAACTCTAGCACTATCCAGTAATTCCTTTTCAGGTACAATTCCCACCAATTTATCCCATTGCTCTAGTCTCATAAATTTTTTATGCCTATGGAAACAACCTTACGGGTGAAATCCCTTATGATATTGGAAACTTGTTGAAGCTTGAGCAATTGTATATTAGAATAAATCATCCAACAGGACAAATCCCACCCTCAATTGGGAATCTTTCAGCTTTGCAAGAATTTAATTTACTGGATAATAGATTGGGGGGCACAATTCCTGACATACTAGGCCAACTAAGTCGGTTAACGGATGCCGGTTTAGCTAACAATAACTTCTTTGGTATTGTTCCTGCTTCAATTTACAACCTCTCATCTCTTGAGTATTTCTTTCTTGGAAACAATAGACTTAATGGAAGTTTACCACCTAAAATAGGCTTTACTATTCCAAACCTGAAAAGATTTGTTATTTCTAACAATGATTTTACAGGTTCTCTTCCAGGGTGTGTCCAATTCTTCAAATCTTGTAGAGTTTACATCAGTGTAAATAATTTCAAAGGGAGAGTGTCGATTGATTTTAGTGGCCTTAATAGTCTATAATGGATTAATATGGGTAAAAATAATTTAGGAACTAGGACAGCCAATGACCTTGGATTTGTCACCTCTCTATTAAACTGTAGCAAATTGGAAGTGTTTACTTTATATGAGAATCAATTTGGAGGGATACTGCCATATTCTATAGCCAACCTATCAACAACAATAAACCAAATAGCGATAGGATCGAATCAAATATCAGGGACCATACCTCATGGAATTGGAAATCTAGTCAATTAAACTAGTATTGGTTTGGAGAATAATAGTTTATCGGGCACTATTCATCATGCTATTGGCCAGCTTAAGAGCTTACAATTACTATACTTGTATGAAAATGAATTACAAGGGAGCATTCCGAGCTCTCTAGGTAATTTGACTCTACTGAACAAACTTGATTTGGCTTCCAATAATTTGCAAGGCAATATACTCTCCTCGCTTGGAAATTGTCAAAATTTGATAAAGTTGCTTCTCTTCGATAATAAGCTCACTGGTATTGTGCCTCAGCAAATTCTTGGAATAACAACCCTCTCTCTTGCCCTAGACATAATGTTTGGAATTTCTATACCTACAAGGAAATTCTTTTCGCGGAAGCATTCCTCCTACTTTCAGTTCTTTGTAAAGCATGAAGGAACTAGATCTTGCTTCCAACAATTTGTCTGGTCAAATTCCAGAATATCTTGAGAAGCTATCATTTTTGGAATCCTTAAACCAGTCTTGCAATGAATTTGAGGGAAAAGTGCCAACAAAAGGAGTTTTCAACGATACAAGAAAATTTTCACTCATTGGGAATAAAAGGCTTTATGGGGGGATATCTGAATTGCATTTGCCATTATGCCACTCCCAAGGATAAAAGAAATCAGAAATCCCTCTTCTCATAGTGGTTATTAATTTGATGTATAAAATTGTGTTTTAAAAATAACTTGCAAGTGCACAAATCGTAGAGATACGTACAATGGCAAGTAGAGTTCGTTCCACAGGGAAAAGTGATCTATTGACTATAACTAATTTTAATTCTAATTAAATTGAAAGTAACCAAGAGATTAAGATTGTTGATTGAATTAAAACTAAAATTAAGTTAAACTAAAAGAAGCAATTAAAAGAGAATTGGTTTGTGATCAAGAGATAGAAAAATTAGGCCACCAATGCTCCCCAATTATGTTTACTCAATGTTTCGAATTGACTTGTGAACAAGATATTAATCAAGTTAAGGGTTCGTTCTTATCTTAAGTATGATTGTTACTGTATGATAATGGGATGAGTCAAGTGTTCTTAATCATAATTTACCTATAATTCGATGGCGCAAACTACAACTGAGAACCCATTAAGTCCAAGAACTAATGAACCAAAACCTACTTGCATAAATTAATGCTAAGATCAGTTTTATCCATTCAATTTAATATTAATTAAGGTTAGGTGTAAATCAACACTCCAAACTCAATTGTTAAACTATCCAAACCCTAAATTCATATTAGCGTATAATCATGCATTAACACAAATAAAGAATTGGGACATCGAATGATTTGAATGAATCAAAACTTGAATTAATGAAAATATAGTCAATTCTAACAAAGAGTATTCATAGAGGTTCACATTGATTTCCTAGTATGGATTTAGTTACACATGATGAAAATAACAAGAGAAGATAAATAATAGATAAAACCCATATTGCCCTTCAATGAGTTCTTCAAATCTTCAATTATGAAATCTTCTTTGTATTCAAATCTTTTATGTGTAAGATGGCCGAGTCAAAGAAAGATGTCTTGTGAAGGGTGGATTAATTCTCTGCTACCATAGAGAACTGGTTTGGTTTAGGTATGAAAGAATATGAAGTATTTATAGGTTTTCCACAAAATTAGGTTTCACGTTTTCCCATTAAAACTTGGATTCGCACGACCGCTGTCTGTACTGCGGTCTGGACAGTTGTGTGGACTGTGGTCTGTTGAGCGGTTCTTCTTCTGGAACTTCCGCGGTTGGGACCGTGATTAAGGTAGATGTCTGGACAGCTGTCTATACAGTGTGTATCTTTTGGAATGTATCGCTGGCTACGCTGCGATTGGGGCTCTTGCTTGGCTTGTGGAGTTGCGGTATGAACCGTGGATCTTGACATTTTTGCCCTTTTCTTCTTGTTTTCACCCTGATTTCTCATCAAAAGCTTCCAAACACCTTCCTTAGAGATAACAACTTGCAAACTCATAGAACCTTTAAAAACACCAACTTTACTCAAGAAACAAGATTATTGCATATGAAATAGGGGCGACGAACGTATATAAAAAATAGACAGATCATTATTCCTATGATAGCTGTAGTTTTGATCTTATCATCAGTAGCAGGTTTCATCGTTGTTGTTACTCGAAGAAGGAAATGAATGAACAGTTACCCATGGTTTCTTATGCCGAGCTTAGCAAGGCAACCGATGAATTTTCACCATCTAACATGGTTGGTCAGGGAAGATATGGCTCTGTGTGCAAAGGAATTTTAGCTGAATATAGAATGTAGGTTGCAGTCAAGGTGATTAATGTAAGGTCCAGCCCAATAATTTTACCCAAGCCCATTGTCCAAGCCCAAGCCCAAGAGGTGCTCTCATTTTTGTTGCTTGATAAGTGATAAATATAAAGTTCTAATATATAAAAAAAAGGAACAGCAGGCCACTTATGTTGGAGACACCTCAGCACTGCGGTCCCTTTTGAAGCAGCTGTGTGTGCATCAATTAGAAAACAAAGATAGAGTGTTTGATCGGTGATGAAAAAAGAAAAAGAAAAAGAAAAATTAGAATTAGAAAACAGAAACAGAGACTAGAGAGACGGAGATAGAGCGTGAGAACTTGAGACATGGAGAGACAAAAATAAGAGAGAAAACAGAACAGAAACAAAGACGAAAGAGAGAGCAGCAACCAGGAAGCAAAAAGAAAAGAAAAGGAAGAGAAAGAAATTGAGGGCGTGGGTTCTGGGTAGAGAGAAGATAGAAGAGAGATAGAGAACAACTTGAGAAAGAAAGAGAGAGGAACAATACAGAGAACCAAGACAAGAGAGAGTTGGTTAATTACAATCAGAAAACAGAAGGTTGAGAGAAGAGGAGAGTAAAAACAGAGTTGATATAGAGAGAAAATAGAAGAAAGACAAAGCACAAAGTGACTTCAGAGATTAGAAGAAGAAGAAATATTGTAGAGTTGCTGAGATATAAGCTGACAGTGGATTTACAGTAGAAGAAAATAGAGAATGCAGCTATGGATCAATACAGATAAGTAATATTTATTAAGTAATATTTAATTGGTGAAGCTGAATTGAAACATAGTGAATATTATTAAATTACTTGAATCATGATAAATAGACTTTTTATATGATTTTAGGGTGGATCAACGAGGTGAATACAGAAGGGAGGGAATCTAGTCCCAAAAAGGATTTGAGCATGGAGTACTGTGAGTAATGAATTTTTATTTATAATTAAGTTATTCATTTAGAATTACCAGTTTTTCTATTGTCAGTTCGTCATGACAATAAATATATTAGTACGAAGAATGTGGACCATAGATTATGGAGAAGTTTTGACAAGTGCATACACTTTGAGTCAAAATATGTAAATCTAGTGGTTTACATTTTTCGTTCTGATATATTTATTGTCAGGACGAACTGATAATAAAAAATCTGTTAGAATTACATGTTAAAAATTAGTAGTTAAGATATTCCTTCTAGAAATAGAAGCACTTCACTAGAAATAAGAATTTAATTTAAAGAACAAGATTTTACATTGCTTATTATAAAGAATCAAATAAAGAAAGAATAGAGATTTATTTTTAGATCGGAATACGAAAAGAATATGTTTAAGTGTTTTCAGACGAATTCCTAGATTTTCATATTTGAGCTATTTATAATATTTATACAAAGAATTTCCCAAAAAAAAAAAAGAAGGAAAAAGAATATTTATTTAAGTTTTCAGAAAAGCATTGGTAAATAATTATATATGTATACTCAGAAAGCTAAGAAAAACGAGTATTTGTTCATATTTTCATACAAGAATTTGTAACAGCTATACAAGTATAGTTTACTCAGAAAGTTTTCAAAAGTTATTCAGATTTAAGATACTAGATATGTACCCGTTCCCAGCAGTATCAGATTAATATTATAGGACTTTGGGGCTTCTCTGCATGTGTACATGAGATTACTCTGCACGCTCGATCAGATATCGACGTGTATGTGAGATTATTGCTATGCATGAGTGATCAAATATCACCGTGTATGTGAGATGTTCTTCCCCCTACCCTACGTGTGCAATGAGATTCTTTGCCACGTATGTAAGATATTCCCCCGGGTACCAGTTTGGTAAAGAATTTCGGATTATTTATATTTTTATCGATTATGATCGGTATAGAAAAGATTTGAGATTATCAGAATATCATGTTTTATGTTTTATAAAGCAGAAAACATTTTACTATATTATGTAGTATTTATAGAAAAAAAAATGTGATTCATTCACAAGATATATATTAAATTAGCTCTACAACTCATATGTTGTAATACAGTTCTATATTAAAGTTTAAGTTGAATTGAAAAGAGATACATCAGATATAGATAAGTTTCCTATTGTAAATAGTTTTCAATTGTATCTTAGTGGCTAGTATAAAGTTAAATGAGTACAAAATGAATAGTTTCAGGAAAAGAGTTTTGGTTATAGAAATGTACAAAAGATAGTAGTAAGTTCATATTTGTTGAGATAGTTATTGTTAGTAAAGTTCCATTCACTCATTGGGTGTTAACGCTCACCATTTTATTTTTAACTAATTTTTCTCAGTTGATCACCGGGTTTGTGCAGATTCTTTAGTACTGTGAGATGGGTCACATGTGAAGAAAGAATTTGTATTTCATAAATTTAATTAGAACATGTTATGCATATGTGCATGTGCATATTTCAGGTATCAAGACTTTTGATAATTAGCTTTCAAATACTTTGTAGGATTTTGAATGGTGTTTATATAAGATGCAGGGAAACATTTTTCATATTGGAAAAAGAATGACTTTACTTATCAACTTTACAGGTGAAACATTGAATTCAATTATGGCATTTATCATCTCAACAACCTATTGAAATCTGCTTTATTTGAATGATTCATGCCATAAAAGTGTAGACTTGAGGGTGTGGTAGAGCCGAAAATTGATTGATGATAACAATTTCACACAACAGAGACAAAAAGTAATAGGCCCAAGAAATTAAAACTACATTAGAAAGAACATCATATTACAAGTCTTGGTGGGGCTTGGATGTTGGGGATTCGAACCAATAAACACGGAAACGTCGTGCCTAATACTCGTCCATAACTCATAGCAATTAATAACGTCAATATAGCAGAAGAAATAGATGAGAGAAAATAAACAATCACAACACAAGATATACGTGGAAAACCCAAATCGGGTAAAAAACCACGGGCCGTCAGGACGACAGAGAAAGTTCTACTATATGATAAACTATTACAACCATATAGTACTCTAGGATTAACTCTCTCACCTCAACCCCAAACCACACTTACAAGATCCTCACCGAGTACCCCCTAATATCCCCTAAGTCTCCCCTAAATATCACTCACAGATCTTTAACTTGATCCACCATATTCCTTTGGATCCCTCCCTGGATATTCCCTAGGATCTCTCCCGGATCTCATCACACTGTCTATGATATTACATGGTGTTCTTTTCTCCACACATATAATAACCTAATTACAAGGTTTTATTTATACTAATTACAGGAAGTTAGGAACTAACAAGGAAATCCATCTCCTACACATACAAGGCTTACTTGTTCCATATAAATACTATTTCCTATTTATGACAAGTCTTCTTATAAAGAGAAATCATCTTCCTTCAAGTACAAGGCTTTCCTGTTCCATATGAAGACAAACTCTTCCTTATCCATCGAAGACTTCCTGATCCGCGTAAATTTATGTCGAACCGTTGTCTACAGTATAGCGTTTCCCACAGCGGAAACCTCTGGATGTCGACCGCTGTCATTACCGCTATGCAATCCACAATGCAAGGCACATCGGTCCTTCAATTTCTTCGCGAACTCAGTTTCGACTGCTCCCACAACCGTTGTCAAAGCCACAGCGGTAGGGAGAGAGGTTTTCATCTTCTTCCGCTTTCGTCTTCAGATCTTCCCTCAAACACCTAATCTAACTTCCAAACATATCCCACGTCTTCAGGAAGCTCTACATCAGTTGAGTCTCGTTTGGTTAACATTTGGTTCATTCGAGAATACGAGCCAAAACCTAACATTGGAGTCCATGGATTGTTGTCATGGATACAACAAAGGCTTTAGAAGTCTACGTTGGTGACACATAGAGTGGTTGACTGATAACGTCGAGAAGAACAAAGTCGGTTCAGGCACAATACAATATTACAAGTACTCATTTTTTGACGAGATAAGGTTGGTTCGGTAGTAAACCTCTTACACTTGCACCATGAGGTTGCGGATTCGAGTCCTCCCGCTCCCAAAAAACCCCCTGAATTAATGTAATATATATATATATATATATATATATATATATATATGAGTCCAAGATGTTGATTGAATTCAGAAATCTTTTCTCGAGAAGGATTGCCAAACCACCCATGAAAACTATGGACCACCCATAGTTTTTTTTTCTTATGATAACAACTTTCCAGAGCAGAGACAAAAATTATGGACCACCCATGAAAACTACATAAAAAAGAACAACTTGAGTTTGAATTGGAAAGTAGAGAAAGCTGTCAAGAAGACCAAAGTTGGTTAAGGCACACATCATATTACTAGTCTTGGTGGGGCTTGGAGGCCATTAATTGTGGTTATGAATACAACAAAGAGTTTAGAAGTCTACGCTGGTGAAATAGAGTGATTGGCTGATAATGTCTAGAAGACCAAAGTTAGTTCAGGCACGACATGATATTACAAGTCTGGAGATGTTCAAGTCATTTTGTTTAACAAATGAATATGGTGCTGCTCAATTTTTATAATTTTTAAAAAATAATTATAGTGAGTCGACTCGGTCACTTCACGAGTTGACTAGTGACGTGCCTAGGCACATCACGAGTCAACTCAGTGCATTATTTATTATTCACTTTGTGGGTCTAAATCATGTTTTAATAGGACCAATGGCTTGAATTCGATCGGGCTCGGCCCACAAAACCGAAACTGGTTGTTATTTTTTATGATTTCGTTTTTTCATGCATTTCGATGAAGGTGGTGGTGGTGATAGAATTTCGGGGTTATCGGGATTCGGAGACGGATCATGTCTACGGGTGCGTTTGGCACGGACATGAGACAGGATAGGACGGGACAGGACAGGACATGTTGGTCCGTATTGTGTTTGGAAGGCCTAGGACAGAATCGTGGACTGTACTATTATGCGTTTGGTATAACTGGGACAGGACATGACAAGAGGTTTAAATGACCAGAGTACCCCTCTTATATATATAACAACATATATTATAATATTATATATTAATATATAATAATATCAAATAATAAAAAAATATAATATATAATAATATTAAATAATAAATTATATAATATATAATAATATATAACATATTATTGTATATTATATATATATATATATATATATTATTATTTGATATTATTATATATTAATATAGAATATTACATGTATTATATATATAATAATATGATATATTATATTATTATAATATATTAAATATTATTATATATAATAATATATATAAGATATATATAATATATTAAATATTATTACATGTACAATAATATATATATTATTGTATGGGTAATAATATTATTATATACGTAATAACATTTAATATATTATATATTATTATATATAATAATAAAATATAATTAATATATATATATATATTTTATATTTATATTACATATATATTTTATATATCATAATATATATATATATATCATATATATTATGTGTTAATATATATATATATATATATATTATAATAATATGTTTATATTATAATAATATATATATCTTATATATAATAATAAGGGATAATTACCCCGATGGCCATCGAATTGATGACACACTATCAAAATGGCCACTGG
Organism: Acer saccharum; assembly: GCA_030490815.1. Taxonomy (NCBI): domain Eukaryota; kingdom Viridiplantae; phylum Streptophyta; class Magnoliopsida; order Sapindales; family Sapindaceae; genus Acer; species Acer saccharum. The sequence continues at coordinate 21,917,739 of CM059866.1, forward strand.
ATTGGAAAGTTGTTCCAAAATGGCCACTGGATTGGAAGCCATTATTGACAAACTTTGTGACACTAATGGTCATTCCATCCAACTCCATCTAATTCCATCCAATGAGTGGCATTTTGGTAAATAAATGGATACCATTAATTTATTTTAGATGTTTTTTGGAAATCAATTTTTTCAATTAGTGACATTTTGGTAAATAAGTGGATGACATTAATTTATTTTAGATTTTTTTGGGAAATCATTTCTTTTATTTTTTGAAAAGAATAATTATATTTAGTGTGTAAATATATTTATATATATATGTATATTGCTACATATTAAAAATAATTATAATTGCTGCAACAAAAAAAAAAAAAAAAAATCATCTCAATAATAATAGTTTGGCCTCTGTCTCTTAAACAAACTTGCTTTCTCAAACCTTGCAATATCTCTTTATATTTGGTGTGTGTATATATATATATATATATATATATATATATTTCTTTTTTAAGAAGATTAAGGTTATAAAATATAAAAAATTTAAAAAAGAAAGAAGAGACATGTATATTGATCTAAATCATTTCTTTTGTTTTTTGAAAATAATAATATATTTAGTGTGTGTAAATATATAAATATATATAATTATACACACTAAATATAATTATTCTTTTCAAAAAAAGAAAAAATTAATTTCCCAAAAACATTTAAAATAAATTAATGTCATCCACTTTTTTACCAAAATATCACTCGTTGTAAAAATTGATTTCCAAAAAACATCTAAAATAAATTAATGACATCCATTTATTTACCAAAATACCACTCATTGGATGGAATTGGATGGAATGGCCATTAGTGTCACAAAGTTGGCTAATAATTGCCATTTTAGTACAACTTTCCAATCCAGTAGCCATTTTGATAGTATGTCATCAATTCGATGGCCACCAGGGTAATTATCCCTAATAATAATTTTAATATATCATATATATATATATATATATATTATTATATTTAATAATATATAATATATTTAAGATTATAATATATATATATATATCATATATGATATATTGAATATAATTATATATAGGATATATATATATATATATTATTATATTTAATAATATCTAATATATTAAAGATTATATATATATATATATATGAATATTATTATATATAGGATATATATATATATAATTAAATATTATTATATATATAATAATATACTTTATATATTATATATTATTATATATAATAATATAATATAATATATTATTATATAATATATATAATATTATATATGTAATTATAATATATATAATATTATATATGTAATTATAATATATATATATATATATATATAAAATATATTAGACATGATTGTAATTGTTTGAAAATTTAAAGGGTAAATTGGTCTTTTTGACACTTGTCCCATATCATGGAACAAGTTGTCCTAGGGTCTTGGGTGGGACAATTTTTTGTGATTTTTGTCCCACCTTGTCCCATCCTGTCCCATGCTAAGGACGCGCCAAACGTGGGACAAGAACAAATTGTTCTGTGTTGTCCTGTCCCGTCCCACGTACCAAACGCACCCGTAGTGTACGGATAGAGCAATGGAGGATGAGTTTCCCGAAACATCTACCATGTGATAAATTTACTCTTTTTCAACTTCAAATGTATATTGTTAGCTTTAACAATCATCACTTTTATAATTATGTGTTGATTTTTGTTGTTGTTGTAATTGTGTAGAAGAAAAGCTTTCAATTTGCAATCTCGAAATTTTGCTTCATTTAATGGAAGAGGTGATTCTTCTTTATTTATTCTGTTTTGTTGATACTTTGATTGATGAGGAAATACTACTATACTGGAAATGACAAATTTTTTATAAAGTTTTCAATTTTCTGCCGGTTTATGCTGATTTTATTTCAAATTATTAGCGTTTATAATTGACCCTTGTTGTTGAATGAAATTAGTGAGACTTGGAATTGTGTGGAATTGGAAATAAGAGACTTTGATATTTAATTAGTTTTGTCGGTAATGCTTCGTTTGACTAATCTCCATTGTTGAATATTCTGTAAGTTATCTCAACAATTATTACTCTTTCTCTTGGGACAGAATGGCTTGTTAAAGCCATGCTGCTATATATTCTGCAAAATTTTCCAAGCCTATTTAATGTCTTAAAAGATGCAGGGAAAATGAATGACTTTACAAGCCAAAATGGAAAATGAATGACTTGACTTGTCAACTTTAACAGTAAAAAATGAATTCAATTATGGTATTGAGTAGAGACAAAAAGTTATGGACCGATGAAAACTGAATAAGAAAGAGCAACTTGAGTTTGGAAAGTAGAGAAAGCCGCCAAGAAGACTAAAGTTGGTTCAGGCACGACATCATATTACAAGTCTTGCTGAGGCTTGGAGGCCATGAATTGTGGTTATGGATACAACAAAGACTTTAGAAGTCTACGTTTTTTAATTTGATACTAGAATTAAACCCGGATACCGCGACACAACTGAATAGACAAGGTATATTGCAAAAGTACATTATGTTCATTCTCTTATTAATTAACACAGACGCTGTTAATTTGCTTAATTTTAGGGAATGCAGGGCTACATACCATGAAGACCCCGGCATAATTATTTAGTTGTGGAAAAATGGTTTGATACTTGAATTATTATAATTAGAAACTGATTTGATACTAGAATTACATCCGGATATTGCGAAACAATATCTACATTAACTGTACTAGACAAAGTATATTACAATAGCACTATTACATTGTGCTCATTCTATCATAAACTACCACATACACTGTTAATTTGTTGAATTTTCAGGAATGCAGGGCTGCCTTGGAGACTCCGGCATTACATTATAAGTTGTGGGGACGCACAGAGAGATAATGCCAGATTGCTTTAAATGAATTGTGGAAAAAATGGTGTGGATAGCCTTGGAATCTACCAACAGACGAACAGTACAGACTATTAACATAAACACCAAAAGTTGACTCCTCTTGATCAGTTTCCTGTATAAATAAAGTTCCCTCAAACCAACTTGAACTATGCATTCGAATTGTGATCACAAAATCAAATCCCTGCAAACATGTTTAGTTCCATTAACTACCCTGACATTCTTCCATGGTGCTTCAGCTTGTTGCTCATCCATAGCTTAGCTAGCTCCTCCATTGCCTCATTAATCAACACAAATGAGACTGATCATCTTGCATTACTTGCCATAAAGGCACAGCTTCACGATCCATCAGGAGTCACAAGCTCATGGAACAATTCTGTACCTTTTTGTCTTTGGACAGGTGTTTCTTGTGGTCGTCGGCACCAAAGGGTCACTAAATTGGATCTAAGAAACCAAAGCATAGGAGGTCACTTATCACCTTTTATAGGGAACCTCAGCTTCCTCAGGTCAATCATTCTCGTAGTCAACAGGTTCAATGGTGAAATTCCCCATGAAGTTGGTCGTTTGTACAGGCTTGAAACTCTAGCACTGTCCAATAATTCCTTTTCAGGTAAAATTCCAACCAATTTATCCCATTGCTCTAGTCTCATCAAATTTTATGCCGATGGAAACAACCTTACGGGTGAAATCCCATCTGATATTGGCAACTTGTTGAAGCTTGAGGAATTGTATATTGGAGTAAATCATCTAACAGGACAAATCCCAGCTTCAATTGTGAATTTATCAGCTTTGCAAATATTTAATTTACCAGAGAATAGCTTAGGGGGGCGAATTCCTGACATGCTAGGCCAACTAAGACGGTTAACTGGTGTCGGTTTAGCTGACAACAACTTCTTTGGTATTGTTCCTGCTTCAATTTACAACCTCTCTTCTCTTGAGCTTCTCTTTCTTGGATACAATAGACTTCATGGAAGTTTACCACCTAACATAGGCTTTACTCTTCCAAACCTGAAAAGATTTGTTATTGGTAACAATGATTTTACAGGTTCTCTTCCAGATTCTGTGTCAAATTCTTCAAACCTTGTAGAGTTTGACATCAGTATAAATAATTTCAATGGGAGAGTGTCGATTGATTTTAGTGGCCTTAATAATCTATATTGGATTAATATGGGTAGAAATAATTTAGGAACCGGGACAGCCAATGACCTTGGATTTGTCACCTCTCTATTAAACTGTAGCAAATTGGAAGTGTTGGGTTTATATGAGAATCAATTTGGAGGGGTGCTGCCACATTCTATAGCCAACCTATCAACAACAATAAACCAAATAGCGATAGGATCGAATCGAATATCAGGGACCATACCTCCTGGAATTGGAAATCTAGTCAATTTAACAGAGATTGCTATGGAGAATAACCATATATCAGGCACTATTCCTCATACTATTGGTGAGCTTAAGCACTTACAAGTAGTAGACTTGAGTGAAAATAACTTACAAGGGAGCATTCCCACCTCTCTAGGTAATTTGACTTTACTGATCGAACTTGAGTTGTTTTCCAATAATTTGCAAGGCAATATACCCTCCTCGCTTGGAAATTGTCAGAATTTGATAAAGTTGCTTATCTACAAAAATAAGCTCACTGGTATTGTGCCTCAGCAAATTCTTGGAATAACAACACTCTCTATTGCCTTAGACATATCAGATAACCTTCTCAGTGGCCTTTTTCCTTTAGAAGTAGGTAACTTGAAGAATCTTGTTTTATTGAATATTTCTAACAACAAGTTTTCTGGTGAGATTCCTTTTACTCTTGGTGGTTGCTCAAGTTTGGAATCTCTAAACCTGCACAGCAATTCTTTTCGTGGAAGCATTCCTCCTGCTTTCAGTTCTTTGAAAAGCATGAAAGAACTAGATCTCTCTTCCAACAATTTGTCCGGTCGAATTCCAGAATTTCTTGAGAAGCTATTGTTTTTGGAATCCTTAAACCTCTCTTACAATGAATTTGAGGGAGATGTGCCTACCAAAGGAGTTTTCAACAATACAAGGAATTTTTCACTCATTGGGAATAAAAGGCTTTGTGGGGGAATAGCTGAATTGCATTTTCCATTATGCCACTCCAAAGGATCAAAGAAATCAGAAATCCCTCTTCTTAGAGTGGTAATTCCTGTGATTGTTGCAGTCTTGATCTTATCATCAGTAGCAGGTTTCTTCGTTGTTGTTGCTCGAAGAAGGAAATTCGCCAATCAAACGTCAAGGATGTTGCACATGGACAAACAGTTTCCCATGGTTTCTTATGCAGAGCTTAGCAAGGCAACTAGTGAATTTTCACCATCCAACATGATTGGTCAAGGAAGATATGGCTCCGTGTACAAAGGAATTTTAGCTGAAGACAGAATGCCGGTTGCAGTCAAGGTGATTAACCTGCAGCAAAAAGGGGCTTCCAAGAGTTTCATTGCGGAATGTGAAGCATTACGAAATATTCGTCATCGAAATCTCATCAAAATCATCACCCTTTGCTCAAGCATAGATTTCAAAAGGGCTAATTTCAAAGCTCTTGTTTACGAATACATGCAAAATGGAAGTTTAGAAGAGTGGCTGCACCAAAGCAAAGATCAAGTCAACAAAGTGAGCAATTTGAGTTTGATTCAAAGACTCAATATTGCTATCGATGTGGCTTTTGCAATAGAATATCTTCATCATCATTGCCAACCACCAATTGTTCATGGTGATCTAAAGCCAAGCAATGTTTTGCTTGATCATGACATGGTTGCACATGTGGGTGATTTTGGGCTAGCGAAATTTCTGTCGGTTGACCCATTTAGTGCTGCATCTGGAACTCATTCAAACTCAATTGGGATAAAAGGAACCATCGGTTATGTTGCCCCAGGTAACTCTTCCATGTTTCATATTTTGATATGTATAATTAATACTGAATTCTATTACTACATCTAATTTTATAAATCAACATGTTTTTTAGAGTATGGTATGGGCAGTCAAGTGTCCATGCGAGGAGATGTGTATAGCTTTGGAATTTTCTTGCTGGAGATTTTCATAGGAAAGCGTCCTACAGATAGCATGTTTAACAATGAGCTAACTCTCCATGATTTTGCCAAGACATCTCTGCCGGAAAGAGTGATGGAGATTGCTGAACCTTCACTGTTGCTGGAAGTAACAACTGACAACAACCATGTTGAAAATTTTGAGAGACTACATGGAGAGGGAAGAGTCAGAATTGAGGATTGCTTGGTTGGTTCACTAAGAATCGGAGTTCTCTGCTCAATGGAGTCTCCAGCTGATCGAATGGAGATGACGGATGTCGTGGCAAAATTATGTGCAATTAGGGAAAACTTTCTCAACAGGAGGGATGTCAGGCCAAGTTCTCAATGATAACCATAGTCAAATGAATTATACTTGAGCCTAACTACCAACTCAGGTTTTGGAATGATTAAAGAGTTCTGGTTTTTTAAGTTTCAGCTTTTCAGTAATTCGTTTTTGTGCTTCTTTTGTTAAGCATAGCTACTGTCTACTGTATTTGTGGTATGAATTTTGTAACACAATGTATCAAACCGTCTCTAAGGTATTGCAAAATAAACGAAGTTTGTGTTTTATGAAAAAAAGAATGACTTGTCAACTTTTCTGGTTAAAATGAATTCAATTATGGCATTGATCATCACTAATACTTTCTGAACTCTGCTTCATGGTGACATCACTCTGCTTGCTGAATGCCTAAATCTCATCTGATAAATATTTTGATTGAAATTGAAGTGATTATAATCTCTCCAGTGTTTCTGCTGCATAGTTTTGTCTTAATGTCAAGTGATTTATACTCCATCTACTGATATAATTTTGAACCTTGTTCATGATTCCGTTAAATTATCTAAACAATTCTTACTCTTTTTCTTGGGACAGAATGGCTTGTTAAGCCATGCCATGCTGACATTCTGCAAAATTTTCCAGGCCTGTTTGTTATCTTAACAATTATCATTTCTTATAGGATGCAGGGAAACATTTTACAAATTGGAAAATTAATGACTTGTGAAATTTAATTATCAGTAAAAAATGAATTCAATTATGGTATTAATCCTCACAACAACCTTCTGAAATCTGCTTTATCAAAGGGTAGACTTGACTTGAGTCTACGGTGGATGAGTGGATCCGACAATGGATTGATGATAACAACTTTCCAGAGCAGAGACACAAAGTTCTGGGCTCATGAAAACAACATAAGAAAGAACCACTGAGTTTGGTAAGTAGAGAAAGCTGCCAAGAAGACTGAAGTTGATTCAGGCACATCATATTACAAATATTGGTGTGACTTGGTCCACTTGGAGTCCATGGATTGTGGATACAACAAAGACTTTAGAAGTCTATGTTGGTGGCATAGAGTGATTGGCTCAATGTATTGTCCTGAAAGCATGCTTTGTTCTGTTAGCAGCCATGCCATGGGTGTTCTTCCATGGTGTTTCCGGTTGTTTCTAATCAACAGCTTTTCATACTTTTCTACTGCCAAACTCAATGCAAACGAGACAGGCCATCTCACATTACTTGCTGTAAAGTCTCAGCGAGTCACAAGCTCATGGAACAATTATGTACCCTTATGTTTACGTACTGGTGTAACATGTAGTGATCGACACCAAAGGGCAACCGGTTTATAGGGAACCTTAGGGCCTATCCTGCAACCGTTTTTCAGCCCATTTTCATTTTTGTTTTCCAAAAATGATTTCAAATTCGCGTTCGTTAACCATTTTTCATTTTATTTTCAAAAAACAAAAACAAAATGAAAAACAAAATCAGTGTTAAAAGTGACAAATTTGAAAAACACCAAATACTTGTTTTCTTTGTTTTTGTTTTTGTTTTCCAAAAAAATTAACAATAATTATTTTTTTTCTTTTGTCTGTTCAACATGAACTTCTTCTTCTTCTTCATTAATCTTCTCTTCGTCTCCTTCTTTCTTCATCTTCAGCTTCTTCTTTCTTCTTCTCATCTTCCTGCTCCCCCTTCTTCCTATTTTCCATGAAAGCAAGGCCAGATTTGCTTCCTGAAGGCCAGAGGAGGTGCGACGTCAATCTATTCTTGGATCGATCTTGTTCTTCTTCTTTACCATGCCGGAGTAGGTGTGATGCCGATCTTCTTCTTGTTGTTGTTTGAGCTTATCTGCTATTGGATCTTATTCTTCTTATTGTTTGAGCTGATTTACTCTTGGATCTTCCTTCTTCTTCACCATGCCCAGATCCAAGATCATGGTTTTTTTTTTTTTTTTTTTTTTTTTTTTTCTTTTTAAAAGATTTCAGATAATTTTTATTTAATCAAAAAATTATAATTTCTAATTTCTAATTAATGTGATTTTCTATAAATAAAATAAAATATTTAATCAAATTGTTTTTAGGTTATAATGGAAATAAAAAATTCAGACTCAGTTGATAATTTTTTGGGATGAATTGTTGATAATTGTAAAAAAAAATCGATTAACCTACCAGACGCGTTTTTAATGTTTTTATTTTCATAATACTGTTTTTCGCATATGTTACCAGACGCGTTTTTGGATTTCGAAATTGAAACCAAAAACATTGTTTTCGGATTTCGAAACTGAAACCAAAAACATTGTTTTCATTTTCATTTTTCTTTTCGAAAAACAGTCGATGAAAAACACTTACAGGACAGCCCCTTAGTTTCCTTAGGAGGGATGGCAAAAACCTGGGTCCAGGCCGAGTATACCCGGATGGGTACCCGGGTTTAGAGAGTCCAGGTATCCACCTGGGAAAAACCCAGATGTTACAATCCGGGTACCAGGCCCAGAAAGACCCGACCGGGTATCCGGATATCCATACCCGAATTTTACTCGGTTTTTTTTTTTTTTAAATTTATGTTGCATATCTGAGATTTCAAGAAGAAGAAGAAAATATCATGTGGTCTTGTTTGGAAAGTGGAGAAAGAAAAGATTTACTAAATTGTCAATCAATTTTTTTTTTTTTTAAGGGAATTGTTCAGTTGCAGCCAAGAAAGTTCAATTAAAAATCAAGCAAAAACATTGATTAATTATGGGTTTGATTTGCTTGTAGGATTAATTGATTTCTGGAGATAGACAAGAAAAAAAAAAAGTTTAAATTTGCATAGACTAGAAAAAAAGTTTAAATTTGCTTCAATGTGTAACGTGAAAATACAAAAGAAGAAGAAGAAGAGCAAGAGGGAGAGTGCAGAAGAGATGAGAAGGCTGTCATGTATATATATAGTGATAGAACCAGCCTCAATTAGGGTTTAGGGTTTACCAAATTACGACAATGCCCCTTATATGTATTGGGAAATTAATGGGTTCCAAACACTATCTTTCAGCCCATTATACCCTGACTTGTTTCTAAGTACACCCACTGTCACACCAATTTACTTTTAAATTGTTTTCTTTGTATATATAATAGCACCCAAATTTGTTAGGATCCCACTATAAAAGCATCCTCATTTCAGACCAAACCCTAGATTGTGCAATTCGTTCAACTCTTGATGCTTGTCTCTCTTAAACGCTACTCCTTCTCTCTATAAACCTTGCCATTTCTTCCACTGAATCCACCAATTTCTTTACCAAAAATCCTCCAAAAAGCTACCGTTACAAAGATTGAGTTCGATTTACAAAACCAACTTCGTAGAAACACTTGAGTTGCTCACTTCTGCCATTTTTTATATATAAAAAATAAAAAAATAAAAAATCTTTTCTGATGATGATATGTTTTTGGAAGAGAGAGAATAATCTCTTTTGTTTGAAGATCTGGGTTTACTTTTTTGGAAAGTTGGGAAACAAATTAGGGTTATTATTTTTTTTATTTTTTATTTTAAAGTAAAAAAAAAAAATCAAAAAAATAAAACCGGGTACCTGGCCGGGTATCCGGGTATATCAGGACCCGGGCCGGAACACAACCGGCCTGGGTACCAGGAAAACCCTTACCTGGTGCCGGGTAAGGAATGTCCAGGTCTTACCCAGAAAATTCTGGCCCGGCCGGGTGAGTTTGCGATCCAACCTCGATACCAATAGCTTTGATGGTGAAATCCCGCATGAAGTTGGTCGTTTGTTCAGGCTCGAAACTCTAATACTCGCCAATAATTCTTTTTCAGGTACAATACCTACCAATTTGTCTCGCTGCTCTAACCTCATCACCTTTGGAGAAATCCCACTAGGGATCGGCCTTGTAAACGGAAGATGTTATGTTATTCGCAACTAAATATTCTCATGTATCAGCAAATAATCTTTATATGCGAATGAACATCTTTTATGTGCATCTTTACAAACAAAACAGATATGGTTGCAGAATCCACAGACAAATGATGGAAATCGGTTACATGTAACCTCACTTGAAAATTGAAAGTTCCCACTTCTTATGTGTCTTTAAGTTTTAATCAAAATCATACAGCTTTACTATTGAATCACTTCAATTTACTCAATTCACCATTTTATTGTATTATTATTATTTTTGAAATAAAAGACACCATTTTAATAGCAGGGCTGTGACTGTGATTGCTCTTTCAGGATTTGTTACCAAAATGAAAAAGCAAGAGACAGGCTTCACAGTGGGTGGGTATATGTCAAATAATATCATGTCTAAAGAACAATGTAATATGTGAGAAGTGTGACAAAACTGAGATCACTGTAATTTGTGGGGTATTTGTTTGAATTATATTAGTTGTTCTAGGAGGAATTTCCAAATTCAATTATGGCATTTCGATGAAGGTATTGCAATATATACAATGTTTGTGTTTTATGAAAAAATGAATGATTTGACTTGTAAGTGTAGACTTGACTTAAGAGTGTGGTGGAGCTGAAAATTGATGAATGCATTTTCTCTGAGTAGGCCATATCTAGGCTCTGATGATATATATGCAATTTCTATGGATCACAAATTGCTGGTATCCAACTACAAGTTTCCAAGCTATACCTGGACTTGGATTTGCTCAACCCATCGTGTGCAATGCTTCATGGAGAATTGGAGACTGTTACAGCTATGATATGATTATATGTTGGTGATTATAATTTAGAACAAAGTCACAAACCAATATAGACAAGTTTGTTTGGGCACATTCAATTAAAATGTTTGTGGGGATTGGATCATGTCATGTGGTTGTAGCTTGAACAAAGACTTCAGAAGTCTACTATGGTGACAATATGAGCCCAATGCTTTTTTAGTTTTGTTAGTATTAATTGGGTACACCCAAGATGGGTCCAAACCCGATTACATGGCCTTGGCCCATGAAGCCCAACCCAACACCTGAAAATAACTGTTGTAACAGTTATTGTAGATAACTACATGTGCAGTTATTCTACTGACTCCACCAACACACTATGTGAGACAATATAGGACTAAGTCACATATAAGCAATAGTGTGTGCAAGTGAATAAGTATGAGTGTGTGTATTACGTGAAATACAGAAAAGAGAGAAACAGTAAAGAGAGGATACTTATACTGTGGTTTGAGTTTGAGTCCCAATTTATTGGTGGCTCTTTCCTGACCTGTAAAACATTTTGTATTCGATCCAGAATCGAAGAAAGGTACATTTCGTGATTCTTTCTTCTTATGTTTTGTATAATATATTATCTTCATTGGTATCAGAGCCTGAAAGAATGTTTTCTGGTTTTGGAAAAGTTTTTCTTTGTGTTTATGATATGCATGGATCAAATGTTTTACTGTTAGTTGTTTAATAACATGTAAAACTAATTAATTATTTTTTCGGATTTATTATATACACAATGTATGTGTTTTATAATACCATGTAATCAATTTTTTTTTTTGTTCGTACCATATGCAAGAGAGTTCATGATACAGACTTATATTTTCTATTAACATCTGTTTTATGTAATAATGTATATGGATCTGTGTGGCTTATTTTCTTTTGAAATCACACGATCATCATTTTTGTGTGATTTTAGCAGCCATACGTTTTTTTTTAATTATATTGAAAGCTGTAAATTTATTTTGGCTGTCAAGGAATTCACATAAATGTTTTACTGCAATTTTAAGAATTGTATGTGTAGAACTATTTTTATGTTTCGAATTTATTAAAATTGCGTATGACGTGCTTATGATTCTATGTGAATTGTTTTATTTGAGTTATATGCCATGAAAACTTAATATTTCGCATATGAACACTAAGAAATAGAGCTCTAAAACCGAAACTTTGAGTAAGTGGTAGAAGGTCAAAATTGTCGTTATAGGTTGCGATTTTGGTACCATTAGAAACTAGAGATCCCAAGCTTTCCAAAGACACCACGATCGCAAAATTTGGTTAAGAAATGAGTGAGAACGAGTCGATTGAAAATTGGGTTGGGGATAAAAAATTTCCAGAAATTTTGTTTTAAGGTTGATGATGATGAATAGTACCACGCCCCATTAGGGCGGCGAGTGTACTTCACCCCAAATTCATTTTTTTAAACTAAGGGCATCAATGGAATTAGGAAGTTAATTGGAGTTTAACAGTATGTGTCCGGTGATCATTGGATTCCGGGAAGGTGGCGCGTGGACTACACGCGATCTGCGCGTGTGAATGCACATAGCAGTTATGTGCTCTTGAAACGTGGCTCACCCAGGGAGTGACACGTGTCGGGGGGATCTGTCAGTAATGACAAGTGGTCCAATCCCCTGACGCCAAGTGTCAATAACGTGTCACAAGTAAACCGTCGACCGTTTCAGGCGATTGGAGCGGTTTTTTCGACGACAGTTACCAATGACTGGAATAGTACCGGCGTCAGTCATCCATCTGGATTTTTTTCGGTTCCGGTACACCGGCTGGATAGTGTTTCTGGCGCCGTTTCTGGTGACCAACCAATTTCCGATGCCATTTCCGGTGACTGACCATTTTTTCGGTGTCGTTTCCGGTGATCGACCATTCTTTCCGGCGAAAAAAAAAACTTTATTTTTCTTTCCTTTTCTTTTCCATTGATTGTTTTTCACTCCAATGGGAGTTGAATTATGCCCATATAATTTTTTTTTTTTTAAGTTCTCAAATTATTTCACTAACAAATTAATTAATGGGTGTCTGTTTTTCATTTCTCTGTAGATAGAGGAAATGTGTAACCATAGCTCATCTGATTCCGATCCTCAAGAGGAGTACTTATCACTATCGGTGGATGAATATTTACCGCAACCGGTAGAAGATCATTCACCATCATCGGATGACTTCGATCCTCAAACGGAAAATTCACAACTCTCGGTGGAGGAATTTTTACCACCACCGGTAGAAGATGATTCACCATTGTTGGATAGCTCTAATCCTCAAGAGGAGTACTCACCAATGTTGGTGGAGGACTATTCACCACAATCGGTAGAAAATTATTCACCATTGTTGGATGAAATGTCCATAGAGGAAAATACTATTGAAGAGTATACACCTGGGACGCTTGAGGATGATGAAAATCAACAATCTCCAAGGACGGAGATGGATGAAGTAGACATTGAAGGTTATAGGAATTTTGAAATACAACTAGTTGGGTTCATAACAAAACTAGAAGGTCATAATATGGATTTAAGCTCTAGCCTTTATGAACAGTTGTTAGGTTTTGGGGATCTCATCGTTTCTAAATGGGCTTGGAGTGACGGTGGTCTAGAATTCATTTGGAAAGATGTAATCCATGCCTTACTTAAGGTTCTACCAAAAGAGCTACGACAACATAATTATGTAACCCTTACATTGATAGAAGCAGATGTACTTACCACCTTTAATGAAGCCTTAGAAATCATATTAGATTATGATGATCATCGAGTGCGTAAAAATCTCAGAAAGCATGTGGCTTTAAGTGTGGGTTCTAGTTTGAAAACACAAAAACGTTATGATCGTAAGGCAGGATGGTACATAAACAATGATTTTAAAAACTATTTGGTAGAAGAGAAATACTACCTACCTCAGGATGATAAGCATAGTATCTATGCACATTTTGAGAGAATCCTGCATGAAATCCCAGAGAGTTTTAGAATTACTAATTGAGAATGTAATTCTTAGGCAGTATATTGTTTTGTACATACTCCTAGTTTGTAAATACAGCTCTTTATTATTAATGAAATGGGATATTCTGTGCACATGATTATGCAAAGTTTTATATACTTGTGCTTATTTAATATTGGTGTTCTAAATTGTAAGAAACAATGTTAGAACTGTTCAGCGCAAAGACACTAATAAATATAAACTAGTGAATATTAAGGACTTGGATGGTGAATGGGAGCTTTGACTCTTATTTCGATTCCTATCCTAAATATTCCCCTTATTATATTCTTTATGTGTAAGTTTGCTGCATAGAGTTCTGCTAAGTATGAAATTATAAGAAAATCATGTTAGAATAACTATTAATCACACTATGTGTTAAACAAATTTCAAGAAATGGCTTCTGCATCTAAGTCAATTATTGCTGAGTTGAACAAGGGAGAAAAGCTGAACGGTGATAACTATGAGATGTGGCACCGAAAAGTTCAGCTAATCTTAGAAGAGCAAGAGGCTCTTGGAACTCTGACAAATACCATGGTTGAACCACCAATTGGTAGCACTACCCAACACAGGAGAGATATGGAAACATATTAGACCTGGAAGAGGAAGAACAATCTGGCTCGCATAACAATGCTGAGTAGTATGACTGATGCTCTCTTGTGCGAAAATAAGGGGTTTGACACTACGCAAGACATGTGGATTGTGTTGAAAGACAAGTTTGGTGGTACTTCTACTACCAAGCTTAGGAGACTTACAATCAAGTTTGACACCTATAGGAAGCGCTAGAATCATGATATGAGGCAGCACCTAAGAGAGATGTCAAACATGATTCGTGAATTGAAGTCTACTGGTCATTCCTTAATTGATGAGCAGCAAATCCAAGCAGTGATCCGGTCTCTTCCTAACAGTTGGGAAAATATGAAGATCAACATGACCCATAATGATAATAACAAGACTTTTGGTGATATATCACGTCATGTTGAACTGGAAGATGAGCGCCTAAAGGCAGCTAAAGCTTCCGGTCAGTTTTATATGGCTGAATCCAACAAACGCAAAACCAAGGGTTTTAAGCGCAAAGGAAAAAAAGGGAACTTCCAAAAGGGAAACTCCCAGATGGGAAACTCCCAGAAGGGAAATGGAAGGGTCCTGCGGAGAACTTTAGGAAAAGTGAGACCAAATTTTAGAAAAGGGGCAAGAGTGTTGGGTTCAAGAAGGACAAAGCCAAATTAAAATGTGGGTCATTTTGCTCGTGAGTGCACTGAGCCGAAAAAGGTATGACCCAATTCAATAACTGATAACTATGTTTTGGTTTCTAGTTCTATTTTACTCATTGAATCTCGTCCTTTGTGGACTGTAGACTTCGGAGCCACATATCATGTACCTAGAGACGGAGCAACGTTCGTAGAATAACATCAAATTAGTCAGTGGACTAGATGGATTTACGTGGGGAACAACTCTAGAGTTGAAGTGAAAGGTATTGGCACTTGCAAATTGATGATGTATGGTGGTTAAGTACTTTATCTCCATGATGTTCTATATGCTCTTGGAATCCAACGAAATTTAGTTTCAGTTATCGTCCTTCTAGGTTTAGGTTATGAACTAAACTTTTATGGTGTTTCTATGGATATTGTTTTAAATTCTGTTTGTGTTAGTACTGGATATTTGTTAAATGGTTTTATTGTATTAAATACCGAGTTAGACGATTTTAATTGCAGTGATGATTATTTTTCGTTAATTGCTTCCGCTAATAATGTCAATGTTGATATGAATAGTTGGCATGCTAGACTGGGTCATATTGGCCAAGACAGGATGAACAGATTGGCTAGAGAAGGCTTTTTAGGTTCATTTAATAAGATAGAATTACCTATCTGTGAAAATTGTCTAGCTGGAAAAACAACTAGAAAGCCATTCAGAAAAGGAACTAGGGCTGAAAATCCATTACAATTAATTCACTCTGATATTTGTGGTCCAATGAGTGTAAAGGCAAGGCATGGTGCCTCATATTTTATTACATTCATGGTCATGTCTATTTGATTTCTCATAAGTCTGAAGCATTGGATTGTTTCAAATTATATTTAAACTTAGTAGAGAATCAATTAGAAAAATGGGTTAAAGCATTACGTACTGACAGGGGACAAGAATACCTTTCAGATCAGTTCAAGGAATTGTGTGATGAAAAGGGTATACATAGACAGTTGACTGTTCCTAGAACTCCGCAACAAAATGGTGTGGCGGAAAGGAGGAATAGAACATTACTTGAAATGGTTAGGTCTATGATGGCGCAAACAAGTCTCCCAATACACTACTGGGGAGATGCCTTGTTGACTGCCACTTATGTACTTAACCGAGTTCCCTCGAAGTCAGTTACTTCCACACCTTATGAGTTATGGACGGGTAAAAAACCTAACTTAACTTATCTGCAACCTTGGGGGTGCATGGGTTATGTACATAATCCATCCAACAAGTATGGAAAATTGGGTGCAAGAGGAAAGAAAAGTATCTTTATTAGATACTCTGAGCATTCAAAAGGATATGTACTAATAGGTGAAAACTCGAATGGAAGTGTGACAGGGAGAGAATCATGAGATGTGAATTTTTTAGAGAGTGAATTTCCTAAAAGAGGTGAAGTTGATAGAGATATTCGATTCTACGAATTGGATAATTTGCTTGAGGATTCAAATCTAAATACTCCACTAGAGGTTAATACAGATCTATCAGGGATTTCTATCCCTAGTGGGAGTAAAACTCCACTTGAAGTAAATATAGATCTACCCGGACCTTCTGTCCCTAGTGGGAGTAATGACGTTGTTGAAACAACACTTTCAGATTTACCTTCTCATAGAAGTAACCATGGAAATGTTCCTCGTCGTCGTTTTGAGATTGATGGGGAAGCGTTTATGGTTGCTTCACATGATGTTGATGAGCCTAAAAATGTGAATGAGGCTCTCAAATCACCCAACAAGGAACATTGGATTAAAGCCATGAAAGAGGAGATGGATTCAATGAAAAGTAATCATGTTTGGGACTTGGTTGACTTACCGCTAGGAAGGAAAGCCATTGGAAATAAATGGGTCCTTCGAATCAAGCGAAATGTGGATGGCACAGTAGAGAGACATAAGACGCGTTTAGTCGTAAAAGGTTATACTCAACAAGAGGGTATTGACTATGAAGAAACCTTTTCCCCTATGGTTAGGTTTGCTTCAATTCGCCTTATTCTAGCAATCGTCGCACATATGGACTTAGAATTACATCAAATAGATGTAAAAACAGCATTTCTCAATGGAGAACTGAATGAAGAAATTTACGTGGAACAGTTAGTAAATTTTGTTTCAAAAGGCTATGAGCGCAAAGTGTGCAAGCTCAAAAGGTCAATATATGGTTTGAAACAATCATCCAGACAATGGTACCTACGGTTCCATCAGGCTGTTGTGTCCTATGGATTCCAAATGGTTGAAGAAGACTGTAAGGTTCCCATTTATTGATTGGCTCATTTCGTGGACAAACCACATGTTGGGGTTCTTTGTAAGGGTAGCTTAGGAGTTGGTATTATTGTTTGAAGCCCTTTTGAAGACCTCGTCTTGATAAGCACCGAAGGTAAATTTCTATGTGCTTACTTGTCTTGAAGAGATAGTTGCACACACTCACTTAGCATTTTTGCATTAGTGTGCATACTCTTCACATGTCACATTTCACACTTGCACCTTGTTGTTGTACTTTGTTGTGTGCTTTTGTGCTTAGTAATTTGTTTCCCGATAGTATTCGGAAATGTCCGCGCATGCACTAGAATGTGCTTGGTTATGCGCGAAGACCGCCTACCGAGAATTCCCTTGGCTTCTCCTTGGTTTTCACCTATGTTGGTGATCGACGGTTATGATCGGCGGCCTGGCCGCCGAATGAAACCGCCGTTTGCTTCCAGAAGTGTCTGACGACACGTCGTTGCGATGTCGGTCAAAAGATGAACATTTAAGTTCGACCTCGCTAGCGCGCGAGTCACAGGGACTAGCACAGCGGCAAGTGAGGGTATCGTTCCGCAGGGAGGTGGGATCCGCCGACCGTCACCGGTTCTAGCTATTATTACAACACTCCGAGAGAACTCGTGTGTTGCGTTTGCGGAAAAGTGGAAATAATGTTATAAATAAATAAATAAACTAAAATAATATATACATGGATAGAATGGAATGGAGAGATGCATGACATGTGGTGTACACTAGAGAAACGATTCAACCGTAACAATCCTCCTAATTAAGTGCTAGACTCACTTAGTCCCTCAATCTGCAAGTATATCATAGGCTTGTGTCCCCTTAATTGATCTCTAATCTCTCTCGAGTCTTAGAAATCACATCCACAAATACAAAGTACACATGAATTCATTAAGTGCCGTGGCACACACACAAGAGCCCTGTATGCCAGCCTAGTGTATCTCTCACTGTCTGGTCATATACAGTGGTTATTTCGTTGGGCATTTAATGCGCAACCGCATGGGCCATACTACAGCCAATAATTCATTCACAATGGCTAACCAAATACGGGATGGCAACCAAGTAAAAGCAATAAGAATACGAGATACCCATACAACACGTATGTTATATGCTCGTGTCCCCTTAATTAATCTCTAATCTCTCTCGATGTCTTAGAGATTATATCCATGCATAAATGCTTGGATTCATTAAGGACTGTGGGACACACACACGAGCTCTACACGCCAGCCTAGTGTATCTCTCACTGTCTGGTCAAATGTAGAGGATATCACGCTGGACATGTTAATGTGAACCATGCAATATATAACACATAGCCTAAATATCATCCACAAGGTGGCTAACCGAGTGAAAGCATTAAGCAATGAAATACCATATAACTACACAAGCACAAGAGGAATTCAGTTTATCTTTACTCTAGATACGGATTCGGTTTTATCAATCTCCCTAGGATGGCTAAACATAGGAAACAAGTTTACCAAACAACAATGTGCAATAAGTTGGTTGTTATTCATTAAGACCATTCAATATGGGTTAAGAGTTCATTCTCTTGATTTGGGAATTTTCCCTAAATCAATTTATTACCCAATCCGGCCAAGGATGAGCAATAGTGTCGTGATAACAAGACCCATTAAACACAAGAATTGGAACCCAGGCCAATTTAGCAACTAAATGCCTGAACTGAAACCTTTCCCACTCTTTGGAGCTAAATCTCTAACACTCCAATTACTCTAAACATGGCATCTTGGTCATCCATCAATCAATCAACAATCATGGGAAGTTAAATTACACTACTCCTACATTAAATTACTCTACTCCTAATCCCAATCATGGACACATATCAATTTTGGACCTCCACACACATGGATATTGCAATTAGAGCTAAATTCATGAAATTGGCAAAGAGTGAAACAAAACCCAACCAAATTTAAGAACAAACATACATATATTACATATGTGAAGGTTTACAATATTCCCCAAATCTGAGTTACACATCAAAGAAGCAAGAAATACAAAGAAATGAGCAAATAAGAGCAAACCCTTGAAGACAAGTCCTCCAAAGATGCTCCAAATCTTCCTAGCTCGAAATTGGTCCAAAGACCACTCCTATTCCTTGCAATCTACCCTAAAATGGATGGAGGAAGTGTAAAATGGGGTTGTGGAGATGTATGGGGAGCTCCCATGGAGGAAAAACCTCCATGGGAGCTTGGATCCTCCTTATTTGGTGGAGAATGTGAAGAAAATGGAAGAGAGAGAGAGTGGGGCGGAAGAGAGAGAGAGGGAGTGTGTGGATTCTGAAAGAACTGAAGAGAAGAGGGGATATATATAGTGGGGAGAAGGGTTTAGGTCAGAATTGAGGGGAAAAGACGAAAATGCCCTTAAGTGGCAGATTTTTGGGGGGTCTCGCGGATGACTTTCCAGCAGCGCGCACCATTACGGAAACGGGCATAAATTTCTCCACAAACATCGGAATTGCGTTCTTGATGAACCGTTGGAAAGAAGACTTCTGGAGCTTTCCAACCACATGTAGCACGAAACCCAGTTCGATCGGAGGAGAGAGATATGGCCCCCGCAAGTTGAGCATTCTGCAGGAAACTTTCGTCAAATTTTCCGCCTTGATTTTTGCGCCCTATTCTGCGCCCTAGGGCGCAGAATTACAAAAAAATGAAGTTTTGGTCCCTTTCTGCGCCCATTTTTGCTGCCCCTTAACGCAGAACAAGGGCGCAAAACCAACTTTCAAAAATTACACTTTTGCCCCAATATTTCTCTATTTTTGCACTTTAGCCCCTGTGATGAAAAATATCCTGAAACACTTATTTAAAACGTTAAATACCCGGTTTTACCTGGAAAACAAGCATAAAAGATGAAAGTAAGGGGCTACTCAACGTGTAGAAATAAGAGTTATCAGTGTCTGGAGTAATTCTGCGGCTACGATCGGCAGCCACCGACCGCCGTTCGAAACCGTCGTTCATACCTGATTGATTTTAATTCTCGAGTTTGATTCTACGATTGGTTCAGCAGTTTCAAAACCGTCGATTGAAACCGTTGTTTCTCCCTTGCCTTTCTCGGGAGCCATTCGGCGGTTTCAATCTACGGCCTGGCCGCAGATGGAAACCGCCGATCGGCACGTTTCTTTGCAACTTACTCAAAACGACCTCACTTTGATTTGACCCCCTATATATATGCCATTTTGTCTTTAGGTCAATTAAGAGAGTTCATATTCAGATTTCATACTTAGGATATTTTTCAAAGAGAAGAAAAATTCCAAGAACTCATTTTTAATTACTTAAACACTTTTTCATGATCATCAATCATCATCTAGCATCATCTTTGATCATCTAGATATCATCTTGCATGGATTCTTCATCATACTTTGCTTGGTAAGCTTTTCACTAATATCTTACATATTTTGTGTTTTTCTTAACAAGCAATCTCAATTAATTACTTGTATGTTATTATATATATTTTGTATACAAGATTGAGATTAGTGTGATGTATGTTTGAGAAGTTGTATTGTGATAGCTAATTAGATTTTGTGCTTAATTTTGATTAGCTAAACTATTTGACATGTTATTTAGTTTTAATATCTAGGATTGTTCTAATTGCATATTAATTATCTTAGATAAGCATATAGGGTTTCCTTTGCTCTATGTTGCATTTGGATATTCATATATTCACTTAGGGTGTTAATTCTCTTCATTGAGAAAGTAAGTCTTGTGTGTAGCTTCCGGGATTAGGTTGCTTAGATCGCAAGCAACTTGGACTAGGTTCACTCATACCGGGATTAGGTAGGTGTGTGATTACTTCCGGGATTAGGTTGTAATCGTTTTACACATTTAGTGGATTCGAAGTTCGAGTGTGGCTTACTTACTAGCCTGTGGTTTTTCCCGTGAGGGTTTCCACGTAAAAATCAAATGTTATTTAATTTCCACATTTTATACTTGATTTATTGCTTTATCTAGTTAGGGGTAATTTCGTAATATTGGCTTAACACGAAAAATTGGGTAATAAGTTTAAAATCTATTCACCCCCCCCCCCCCCCCCTTCCTAGATAGTTTATACACACCGTGCTATAATTTGTTTCAATTGGTATCAGAGCGGGTTCCTAGATATACTTAGGTGATCCTTGCTTTTTTGGTGTGTTTTGCATTTTGTGTGATTTTTGATCATTCATACATTTGCATTCATTTCATTCATTTCATTCATTCATAAACATTATGAGTGGAAACGGTGGAAATGGTGGTGGCAACGAAGGTGCTTCTAGCACAAGGCCTCCACTTCTTACCGGATTGAACTATTCCTAATGGAAAGGGAAGATGGAATCCTACATATACCAAATTCACGACCGTGCATGGATGGTGGTGGAAGACGGATATGATCTACCCAAGATGACTCCCGGTGGTGGAGGAGAAGAAGTATTGAAGCCTAAGGCGCAATGGAACGCGCAAGAGTTTGAGGCTTCAAAGTGGAATAGGAAGGCGATGCATGCCATCCTATGTGCAATGGATGAAAATCAATATAAATTGATTCAAAATACTAGGATAGCTAAGGAGGCATGGGACATCCTAGAGATTGCACATGAGGGAACCGAAGTGGTGAAGGACTCTAAGCTTCAAGTCCTCCAAACTCAATTCGAGATGCTTAAGATGGAGGAGAATGAGTGCTTCAACGACTTCGAGATCAAGTTGATGGACATAGTCAACCAAAGTCATCAACTTGGTGATCCATATTCGGATAGGAGAATCAAGCAAAAGATTATGAGATTTCTCCCCGATAGGTTCGAATCGAAGGTGACGGCTTTAGAAGTAAATAGTGGATATAAGGATATGAAGCCGAGTGAGGTGAATGGGAGACTTCTAGCTTATGAGTCTAGGAAAGGTCCTATCTCCACACCCACTAAAAACAAAAATGAATTGCTTTAAAAACCTCCAAGGATGAAAAGGAGGCAAAGAAGATTGACTCGGATGAAGATCTTGCCTTGTTTGTAAAAAGGTTCAACAAGGTTATGAAGTTTAGAAGAAAAGGTTTTGGATCAAAAGGTCAAGATTTGAAGAAAAATGGCTCTTTCAAGAAGTTTGAACCTAGGCAAGAAAGGACCGAAAGGAAAGGGGTCCGATGTTTCGAGTGTGGTGGCATAGGTCACTTTGCCCCCGAATGTGCAAATCACAATGAGAAGAAAAAGGGAAAAGTGATGGCTGCCACTTGGAGTGGAAGTAGTAATGACTCCATTGAGGGAGATGAGTCTTCAGATGATGAAGAGCTCATGGCTAATCTCCTAACTTTTGCCTCCTCCCATAAAAGCAAAAGTGCCAGTGAGAGAGAGGAAATGAGTCAAGAGGAAAATGACTCAAGTGGAGAAGAAAGTGATTCCTTTTCTAACTCCATAAATGGTTTTGTGGAGAAAAATGTGCTTGCTAAATACCATGCCGAGTTTAATGATTTAGCAATCAAGAGCACAAGAAAGATCAAGATGTTGAGAGAAGAAAATCTTGAGCTCTCTTCTCATAATGACCACTTAAGTGAACAAGTGGAAAAATTCAAGAAGATGGAAGATAAGCTAAGAGAGGAGTTAGTCTTATCTAGGAGGAATGAAGAAAGTCTAAAGAGGGAGCTTGAAGAAGTAAAAGAGTCTATGACTAGGATGGATTCTAGCACCAAGAAGCTTGACCATATGCTTGGTGTTGGAAAGAGTCCATGTGACAAGAGGGGTCTTAGGTATGAAGATGGCAAGAAGATCTCAACTTCTAACAAGACCGTGTTTGTCAAGAGTTTGAGGAACGAAGAAACTTCATTTGTGCAAATTCCTAGGAAGAAGTTAGAAATAGGACAAAGTTCAAATGCACAAGTGAAGATGGGGCCAAGAAGGCAACCTCAAGCTCAACCCCCTAGGGTCCCTCAAGCCAACATTCCTCTACAATTGGCTCACAAAGGAAAGAGACCTATCATGCAACCTCAAGCTAGGAAGCAATCTAGACCGGTTCAACAACGAAAATGGATTGAACCCATTCATCCACAAAGACAAGGACAAGGTATGATTCCTTATTTTACTCCTATATGTCACTTTTGTGGATTTGATGGTCATATTAGACCACATTGCTTTCGATACATTAAAATGTGCAAAACTAGAAGCATGATAGAGAAGAAAAAAAAAAGAGCCATGATGCATGTTCCTAGGAATGATGATATTATTATGCATGATCCTAGAACATCTAGAGCCCATGTACCAAAGACCACTAAGAAAGCTAAGATTGTTTCTAGGTGGATTAGAAAGAATGAAAATGTTTGTCATGTTGCTCAAATAGACTTGAAGGCAAATTCTTCTAATTTTTAGTATTTAGATAGTGGGTGCTCTAGGCACATGACGGGAAACAAGAGTTTCTTCGAGACTCTTGTTATGGAGGAAGGAGGATATGTCACTTTTGGTAATGGATCCAAAAAGAAAGTTGTAGGGAAAGGAACCATTTCCGTTCCCATATTACCCTCCTTATCCGATGCTTTATTTGTTGATGGCTTGAAAGCCAATTTAATAAGCATTTCACATCTAAGTGATGAAGGATATTTCGTCTTGTTTAGTAAAGATGATTGCTCAATCCTAAAGCCTGATAGACAAACCTTGTTGAAAGGTATGAGATCTAGTGACAATTGTTATTGTCTTGAAGCTAGAATAGCCTCAAACATTGTGTCCATGGATGAGCAAATAGAGTTGTGGCATGAAAGACTTGGCCACATGAACTTTAGGGATTTAAGAACCCTTGGAAAGTTCAATTGTGTGCGTGGCCTCCCTAAGCTTGGGAAGAAAGCCAATGGAATTTGTGGACCTTGCCAACAAGGAAAACAAACCAAGAGCATGCACAAAAAGGCAAGTATCTCTCCACCAAGGAGCCCCTAGAGCTTCTTCACATAGATCTCATGGGTCCTATGCAAACCGAGAGTTTAGGTGGAAAGAGATACATTTTTGTTTGTATTGATGATTTCTCTAGATTTACATAGACATATTTTCTTAGAGAAAAATCCGAAACTTTTGATAAGTTTAAAATGCTTTATACTAAAATACAAAATGAAATGAATTCTAACATTAAAAGCATTAAACGGATTAGAAGTGACCATGGGAGAGAATTTGAGAATGCCTCTTTTGAAAGCTATTGTAATAGCTTAGGCATCTCCCATGAGTTTTCGGCTCCTAGGACATCTCAACAAAATGGAGTTGTTGAGAGAAAGAATAGGGTCCTCCAAGAGATGGCCCGAGTGATGTTGCTTAGCAACAATGTCCCTAGGAACCTATGGGCCGAAGCCGTTAATACGGCTTGCTATATAGGGAATAGAGTTTTCTTAAGGCCCGGATCTAGAAACACCTCCTATGAGTTATGGAAGGGTAGGAAGCCAAATGTTAGCTACTTCCACACATTTGGAAGCAAATGCTACATTTTAAATGACCGTGATCAACTTGGCAAGTTTGATGCTAAGAGTGATGAGGGTATCTTTATTGGCTATGCCTTGAATAGTAGAGCCTATAGAGTTTTCAACTTGAAGACTCGAACCGTCATGGAATCATCGAATGTTGTCATTGATGATACAAGGCTCAAGTCTAATGACCATGAGGAGGAGGAGGAAGTTTTAGAGGATGATTCTCCTTTGGAGAGGGTTGTGGTGACTCCCAATGTTGGGACGTCCAATGACAATAATGAGGTCACACAACCTATTACTAGAGTCCCTCTCTTAGACTCTAATGAACCCGCTCCATGGGTTAGAAGACTCTATAACAAAGAGGATGTTATTGGAGATGTGAATTAGGGTGTTAGGACTAGGCGTCGAATAGCTAATCTCATTAGCTTTACATGCTACACCTCTCAAATTGAACCCAAAAAGGTTGATGAAACCTTGAATGATAAATTTTGGGTTCTTGCCATACAAGAAGAGCTAAACCAATTCGAGAGGAATGAGGTTTGGACTCTAGTTCCTAGGCCTAAAAGCTCACATGTGATAGGAACTAAGTGGATTTATAGGAACAAATCCGATGAGGATGGCAACATAGTGCGGAACAAGGCTAGACTTGTAGCACAAGGGTACTCTCAAATTGAGGGTATCGACTTTGAGGAGACTTTTGCTCCCGTTGCCCGTTTAGAGTCCATTAGGCTTCTCTTGTCCATTTCTTGTGTGCACAAGTTCAAATTGCACCAAATGGATATCAAGAGTGCCTTCCTCAATGGCTTCTTGCAAGAGGAAGTGTTTGTTGAACAACCTAAGGGGTTTGTGGATGCACACCACCCCAACCATGTCTATCGCCTCAAGAAGGCACTATATGGGTTGAAACAAACACCGAGGGCTTGGTATGAACGCCTCACTCAATTTCTTGTTGACAATAACTACACAAGGGGTAGTGTTGACAAGACACTATTCATCAAGAAAGACAATGATGAGCTTTTCATGGCTCAAATATATGTTGATGACATAGTGTTTGACTCCACCAACAACACCAAGGTCCAACAATTTGTTGATGTCATGTCTCATGAATTTGAGATGAGTCTTGTTGGTGAGCTTAGTTACTTCCTAGGTTTGCAAATTAGGCAATTAGATGATGGCATTTTCATAACCCAAGCCAAATATGCTAAAAACCTAGTGAAGAAGTTTGGTCTTGAAAATGCCAAACATTGTGATACACCCATGAGTACCACTTTGAAGCTAAGCAAGGATGCTAGTGGTAAAAGTGTGGAACAAACTCTATATCGGGGCATGATAGGTAGCTTGCTTTATTTGACCGCAAGTAGGCCCGATATCTCCTTTAGTGTGGGTGTGTGTGCTAGGTACCCAGCGGATCCTAAGGAGTCCCATATCTCTTCCGTAAAGAGAATCATTCGTTATGTGAATGGGACATCCAACTATGGGATTTGGTACTCTTTTGACACTAATGCTAGTCTTGTAGGCTTTAGTGATGCGGATTGGGCAGGAAATTACGATGATAGGAAGAGCACATCGGGCGGTTGCTTCTTTCTAGGCAACAACTTGGTGTCTTGGTTTTGCAAGAAGTAAAACTCGATTTCCTTGTCCACGGCCGAGGCCGAATACATAGCCGTGGGGAGTGGATGCACACAACTCCTATGGATGAAGCAAATGCTAGTAGACTACGGATTCAACCAAGGTACACTCACTCTCTTTTGTGATAATATGAGTGCCATTAATATTTCCAAGAATCCGGTACAACATTCTAGAACTAAGCATATTGACATCCGCCATCATTTTATTAGAGAGCTTGTTGAAAATAAATGCATAGTACTTGAACATGTAGGTACTAATGATCAACTTGCGGACCTATTTACTAAACCCTTAGATGCTACTCGATTTAAAACACTAAGTAGATCTATTGGGATATGTCTTGTGGAGTGATGAGTTTTGTGATTAACCCCATATGGGGAACTCAAGCAAAGAGAGCTATTTTGCATTCTTGTCACTTGCAAAAAATTTGAAATATCTTATGCCTCTTCTTTTGATTGCTTGAGTAAGCTTGGTTGAACATATGTATATATGTTTTCAAATTCAATAAGTGTGAACCTTGCTTGTTTACAATCCATGTCATATTTATGTTCAAACATGCATTTTTGGACTAGGAGATGTACATAGGAAGTATGATTTGAATGACCTATAGTTATCTCCATGACATGATGATTCTTTTATAACATGCTAATGACAAATGAAAAAGCATGAAATTCATATAACATGCTCACATGAAAAGCATGAATTGATGATTGCATATTCTTAAAATGCAAAACTTGTGTGAAAGCTTATGAGACTCAAAATGAATAAAGGATCTTGTATCCGTTCAAAGGATTTAAAAAATCCAAATGTCTCTCTTTCTTTATTGGTTGAACATGGCTACTATCATACGTATATCTTATCCGGAAAAATCAAATAGGGTGCAAAATCGCTCATGCCATGTTTCGCTTATAAAGTTGGATATAATTGCTCTTAAATTGAAATCAATAAAATCTCTATATCCTTGCTTTTCTCATGACATTGGTGAAATTGGTTTGAATTCTTATTAGAAACCTTTGTCATTTACTTTGCCAAATACCATTGTATTTTGGACTTGAATGCTATATGTCTTGTATGCAAAGCATGTTGGATTCACACATTTCTTCAAATAAATCTCCTTGTTTCTCTCCAATTAATTGAGATGCATAAAGTGACTTATATTGATTATGCAAATATCTTACATGCTACTTTCTCTCATTGCTATGAGTGACCTGGTTGGGGACTACTCATTTGTCTATATCATGACAAAAAGGGGGAGTAGGATATGGTAAGGAGAGTTGCAAAATATAGAAGCAAATTGTGCATATTGCGGAGAACATTCATTGAGGGGGAGTAACCCGTTGAGGGGGAGCATTGCATACACATACATTGCATAATGTTGTGCCTAATCTTTTAAAAATGCAAATGCTTGGTTTTGTTCTCACTTGATTAATCTCATTTTTTACTTGTATTGGAAATGTTAGAAACTTTATTTTCAAGGTTTGATTATTCTACAAGAGGTTGAAGACTTCAAGTTGCATTTTCTTATCTCTTTGTAATGTAGAATATCATTGTAGCCCCGTAGTTTTTATTTCTTTATGCGGAATCAATGTGAGTGGTGGTTTTGTCACGAAATAGCCAAAGGGGGAGATTGTAAGGTTCCCATTTGTTGATTGGCTCATTTCGTGGACAAACCACATGTTGGGGTTCTTTGTAAGGGTAGCTTAGAAGTTGGTATTATTGTTCGAAGCCCTTTTGAAGACCTCGTCTTGATAAGCACCGAAGGTAAATTTCTATGTGCTTACTTGTCTTAAAGAGATAGTTGCACACACTCGCTTAGCATTCTTGCATTGGTGTGCATACTCTTCACATGTCACATGTCACATTTCACACTTGCACCTTGTTGTTGTATTTTGTTGTGCGCTTTTGTGCTTAGTAATTCGTTTCCCGATAGTATTCGGAAACGTCCACGCATGCACTAGAATGTGCTTGGTTATGCGCGAAGATCGCCTACCGAGAATGCCCTTGGCTGCTCCTTGGTTTTCACCTATGTTGGTGATCGGTGGTTATGATCGGCAGCCTGGCCGCCGAATGAAACCGCCATTTGCTTCCAGAAATGTATGGAGTAATTCTGCGGTTACGATCGGTAGCCACCGACGCCGTTCGAAACCGCTGTTCATACCTGATTGATTTTAATTCTCAGGTTTGATTCTACGGTTGGTTCGGTGGTTTTAAAACCGCCGATTGAAACCGCCGTTTCTCCCCTGCCTTTCTCGGGAGCCATTCGGCGGGTTTCTTTGCAACTTACTCAAAACGACCTCACTTTGATTTGGCCCTCTATATATATGATATTTTGTCTTTAGGTCAATTAAGAGAGTTCATATTCAGATTTCATACTTAGGATATTTTTCAAAGAGAAGAAAAATTACAAGAACTCATTTTTAATTACTCAAACAATTTTTCATGATCATCAATCATCATCTTGCATCATCTTTGATCATCTAGATGTCATCTTGCATGGATTCTTCATCATACTTTGCTTGGTAAGCTTTTCACTAATATCTTACATATTTTGTGTTTTTCTTAACAAGCAATCTCAATTAATTACTTGTATGTTATTATATATATTTTGGATACAAGATTGAGATTAGTGTGATGTATGTTTGAAAAGTTGTATTGTGATAGCTAATTAGGTTTTGTGTTTAATCTTGATTAGCTAAACTATTTGACATGTCATTTAGTTTTAATATCTAAGATTGTTCTAATTGCATATTAATTATCTTAGATAAGCATATAGGGTTTCCCTTGCTCTATATTGCATTTGGATATTCATATATTCACTTAGGGTGTTAATTCTCTTCATTGAGAAAGTAAGTCTTGTGTGTAGCTTCCGGGATTAGGTTGCTTAGATCGCAAGCAAATTGGACTAGGTTCACTCATACAGGGATTAGGTAGGTGTGTGATTACTTCCGGGATTAGGTTGTAATCGTTTTACACATTTAGTGGATTCGAGGTTCGAGTGTGGCTTACTTACTAGCCCATGGTTTTTTTCGTGAGGGTTTCCACGTAAAAATCAAGTGTTATTTAATTTCCGCATTTTATACTTGATTTATTGCTTTATCTAGTTAGGGGTAATTTCGTAATATTGGCTTAACACGAAAAATTGGGTAATAAGTTTAAAATCTATTCCCCCCCCCCCCCCCCCCCCCCCCCTCTAGATAGTTTATACACACCGTGCTATAATTTGTTTCAAAGACCATTGTGTGTATATAAAATGAGATAAAGATAAGTATGTGTTGCTATCTTTGTATGTGGACGATATTTTATTGGCTGGAAATTCTAAAGAGTATGTGTTGATCATTAAGAAATGGTTGTCTTCAAATTTTGAGATGAAGGACATGGGTAAGGCTGCCTATATATTAGGAGTCAAAATTACAAGAGATCGTTCGAAGAAACTATTTGCTTTGTCGCAAGAGACTTATATAAGGAAGGTTCTTGAACGATTTAATATGGCTGATTGTAAGCCTATGGATACACCCATATCAAAAGGCCAAAATCTTAGTCTTAACATGTGTCTCAAAACTCCACAAGAACTTGATAGTATGAAAAATGTTCCTTATTCTAGTGCTATCGATAGTTTCATGTATGCTATGTTGTGTACAAGACCAGATATCTGATATGTGATAGGATTCGTAAGTAGATATCAATCTAATCCTGGACAGAAACATTGGATTACCGTGAAAAGAATTTTGGCGTATCTCAAAGGTACTGCCGACTACTCCCTTTGTTACCAAGGTGGAGATTTGCGTCTCACTGGATATACAGATACCGACTGGGGAGGTGATCTATATGAGTGAAAATCTACATCAAGATATGCATTCCTACTTAGTAAAGGTGATATCTCTTGGAGTAGCAAGAAACAGACATGTATTGCACTATCAACAATGAAGGCCGAATTTGTGGCATGTTCGACAGCAGTACAAAAAGCCGTCTGGCTTAAAAGATTTTTGGAGGATCTGGATGTCTCTAAGGACATGGGAAAGCCAGTGACAGTAACCTGTGATAGTCAAGCAGCGATTGCTTACACTAAAGACGCCAAGTATCACAGTAAATCCAAACACATAGAGACAAAATACAATTTTGTCAGAGACATCGTATCCAAAAAGGAAGTAATGATTCAATACATTTCAACCCATGAGATGGTAGCTGATCCTCTCACTAAAGCTGTAACTAGAGACGTCTTTAAATCACATGCTAAGTCATTAAGGTTGCGTAAATTGTAAATGATAGATTGAATCATTGTACTGAATGATGTTATTATAGTTATGAATAAAATTGTTTTCTGTTAGAGATCTTATTAGCATGTTATATTTCATACATAAATTATTTTTTATAAAGTGTCGTCAGGTTAAGATCGGCATTTTTACACATGCGGTCGCCTCAGTTGTTTTGGGAGAACAAGTTGAGATAAGACACATATATTATGCAGAATATGTAAGAAATATTCTAAAAGGAGCTAAGATATATATGAAAATGTCACCTTGATTGTGTCAAGATAAGGTTCTTAACAAATATGCATATATTTTAGAACCAATCATGATAGACCCCACTATCATTGATACCTGGTTTAGCCAGATATGAGACCTTAATGTGGCGCTAGAGAATGGCGAGCTTTTAAGAACTCGGGTTAGTTACAGGATGTGACTGAACTTAGATCTGTACAGTGAATTAAAAAAAGACATAGTCATTCCCGTTTAGAATGAAAATCACTGTAACACGTGTTTCATACCTCGTGTGCTATTTGTGATCGATTTGGAAAATGAGAGAATGAATCCCTGCTTCCTCATTGTGTAAGTTCCATTGAAGTTGTATAACATTTCAAATGATGTCCTTATGACCATTCACTTTGTCTCAAAGTGACAGAAAAGTGTTAGCACCTTTAGCGTGTTATTTCTATGGCTATGATAATGCAGCCTATAGGACATGTCTAAGGTAGCAACTATTTTGGAGACTAAGAGACTAAGATAGAATGGGAAGATTTAATATCTTTTTATCTTACTTGTGTTTTCACCGGCTAGCCAATTGTATTTGGAGATACAATTGTGAATACATGAAATGTGATAAAGTCAAGCATAGCTTCTTGAGGGGTTAAGTATGTTTTGGACTGATAAAAAGGGTTATGAAATTAAATCTAGGACACAATAATGAACAACATTATATCCCTTGTAAATAGAGAATTTGCAATTGAGATTTAGAAGCTCCTTGTTTTTACAATTGATTGTTCATAGGTCACACGATATATTTGTTCGTATGAATACTCTTATACGATTTTATGATAAAGTCATAATTATGTTCTCTCTGATGGAGCTGTGTTGGACCCACTTGTGTGAATGGGAAATGTTAGTATTAATTGGGTACACCCAAGATGGGTCCAAACCCAATTACATGGCCTTGGACCATGAAGCCCAACTCAACACCTAATAATAACTGTTGTAATAGTTATTGTAGATAACTGCCTGTGCAGTTATTATACTAACTCCACTAACACACTATGTGAGACAATATAGGACTAAGTCATATATAAGCAATAGTGTGTGCAAGTGAATAAGTGTGAGTGTGTGTATTACATGAAATACAGAAAAGAGAGAAACAGTAAAGAGAGAATACTTATACTGTGGTTTGAGTTTGAGTCCCAATTTATTGGTGGCTCTTTCCTGACCTGTGAAACATTTTGTATTCGATCCAAAACCGAAGAAAGGTACATTTTGTGATTCTTTCTTCTTATGTTTTGTATAATATATTATCTTCAAGTTTTATAACTTTTATGTTTGAATTTCAATGAGAAACAAGTTGTTTGAAGTAATAATACATGTAAGTTGTTGATTTGGATGCATGTACTATTGAATTTTATGTTTCAAGAGTTATCCTTCCTTTACTTTTGTATACTCATTAAACTGAAATATCATAAATTTATTTTTGTTGCCATCTAATATATGTTTTGTAAATGACTATTTTCAGATATGGGAAGATTATTGATGTTAATCTTGTTAGAGACAAGGGTACTGGTAAATCAAAAGGTTTTGCATTTGTTGCATATGAAGATCAAAGAATTACAGCTCTTGCTGTAGGTTAGTCCTCCATTCCTCGCCTCCCCCTTATGTGGAAGGTCCATCTATATAACAGTAATAAAGTGTTTAATATACTCTGAGTTAGCTTCCTTAAGGAATGCCATACACTTATTTACTTGTTTATTTTTTCTAGATTTTCTTTCAGATAACCTGAATGGGGCACAAATATTAGGACGAATTGTAAATGTTGATCACGTTACTAAGTATAAAAAGAAAGAAGAAGAGGATGAAGAGACAGAGCAACGTAAGCAGGAGGAACGAGAGGTATGCCATGCTTTCCGGAGAGGTGAATGTACTCGTGGAGCTGGATGCAAATTTTCCCATGATGAACAAGTAAGACATGGATTTTATAGAATGACATAATTGCACATTATTTCTTTGGCTAGTCGCTCCGTAGTTCCTGCACTTATGCTCAATTCTCTGGATATCTGATGATTTAAGACAAATCTAAGCCACTCACAACTAATGTTTGATTTTGATTTCTGTTGTCAATACTTTTTAAGACAAATCTAAGGTAATTACAACTAATGTTTGATTTTAACACTTGTTACCAATTAATTGTTTAGTCAAATAATGAAATTAGTTGATTTAACATTTCTGAATGAGAAATATTGTTAGCTTATCCACTAAAAATATCAAACAGCTATACCTCATGCTTTTTACGTATTTTTGCTTTTAAATATTTGGTGAGTTGAAACATTAGATTGCGGAATTTGAACTTGTTGTTCATATTGTATGTTTAAAACTTCAGATTCCTATTATTTGGAGATCTTATTCATGTTCGCTCTTTCTTTTTCTAGAGACCTGCAAACACGGGTTGGGGTGCTCAGGACAAAAAGTCAAAATGGGGACATGAGAAGTTTGAAGGTAATAAAGAAGGTTTTAGACAGGGTAATAAAGATTCTAGTTTCAGACCAACAGGCAATGGAAAGGCCTTAGAGACCCACCCTAAGCAAAGTGATAGGAGAGAAGAAAAGAGTTCAAGAAGGCATGATAATGTTGAAAACTCAAGAGAAGAAAATGATAGGATGGAAGAAAAGAGATCGAGGTGGTAGGACACTGATGAGTTTGAGCACTGTTCAATAGAAGATCATGATAGGAGGGAAGAAAAGAGACCAAGAAGGCACACTGATGGTGAATTTGAGCTTAGGTCAGGAGGCGATCAACATTGGAGGGAAGAAAATAGATCGAGAAGGCATGGTGATGAAGGTGGATTTGAGCGAAAGCCTAGAGAAGATCATAATAAGAGGGAAGAAAAGAGACCTACAAGGCATGATTCTGAATCCTATGTCAGAGAAGGCCGTGACAGAAGAGGAGAGGACAAATGGTCAACTCAACGGGGGGATTCTTCCTCTTACCGTCACAGAGAGAGAGATGATCATCGACATAAATCAAATAGAAGATAATCCCATAAGCATGCACGATGAAGCTCTACATTTCCGGGTTCACCTGTGTGCAACAAGATCATTTATATGCAAATCTGAGAGCTGGGATCACATTTCTTTGGCTTGCTGAGATTTTTCAGTGTTGGCTTAGGCTAATTTTTTTTTTCCTTTTTTTTCTTTCTTGTCATCAACTGTTAACTCATCTGCAGCTTCTCAGATAAAATGTGTATTTCTAGTCACCCAAATGATCCAATTTTAACTTGTAATATTTTATGATAGTTGGTTTCTATAATTGGATGAGTTTTGCCACTTTGTATTCAGATTATTCAGATGATAGTTTGGTTTTGACCCTTTTTATTCCTTATGTTTTCTTCTATTACAGAACAATGAGGTGTAGAATAGTTACATTTTATTACTAAAAAAGGTCATTGTTGTATCTTGTTACTAACTTAGGGGTCGTTTGTTTTTTTGTCTGAAGACTGAATAGTCCTGAATTTTTCTGAAGACTGAATAAAGACTGAAATCTGAAATTGAATGACATGTTTGTTTATTTATTTATTTTTATTTTTTTCCTCACATCTGAATATATTGTCAACACGTTTGTTTTTTAAAAGTAAAATTGTCTGAAAATAAGTAATTTTACATTTATACCCATGTTAAATAATTATACATATAATATGGAATAAAAACAATTCAAAAATAATAATTATATATGAACACATATGATCATGATCTTCTTCTTCCATTACAAACAAACTTCATTTTTACTAAGAAAAGAAAAGGTTTTTTTTTTTTTTTTTTTTCAAAAAATAAAAGAGGCAGCATGAAAACTCACACAAAACACTCTAAAACATATATATATATATATATATATATAAATACATCACCCTAATATCATAATAAATATTGATATTAAACACCAATATAAGAAGTGATTAGGGTTCTTTTTATTTTTAAAGCTATTTAAAATAAGCTATATATTAAAATAAAGATTTCTATACCATATATAATTATGATGAAATTGAAAATATGGTATATATGGAGGATAGTATCGGAAAAAAAGATTTTGTATTGCATTTAATGCAATTCAGTGATTTACAATTAAGTGAAAAGTCATGATTTTTTACTTTTTATTTTAAGTTGTTTTTTGGTATTTTTAAGTTGTTTGACCACTTAAAAAAAAAAAAAAACAAACAAACAAAACAACTTAATAATTATGATTCAGACCCATTAAGTTTTAAGTTAAAAAAAAAAAAAACAAACGACCCCTTAATCCCAAACCAGAACCACTAATACAGTAGACATTAGCCATACTTAAAACAAATGGAACAACCACAAGTGAGAAAAAAGAGTGAAAAGCTGAAATTATTGAAACCAAAGCATCAGATTGGAAGGAAGAATTAGCTATATTATGGTATTTAAGTTCAATATAATTCATTTGACTAGGGTGATCATGAGTGCTTCTCTAATCATGACGGTATTGAAAAACAACTTCAGCACCGTTCTAACTAAATAATTATTATGATGATCATTTTAGTCCAACATCTCTAGTCCTTCTGTCAAGAAAGCTGTCCTTGACCGCACATAATTTTACCACGACATCAGTCATCTCTATTCTCTCAACTGGAGAGTCTATTGAGCAGAGAACTCCAATTCTCACTAAATCAACAAAGCACTTCTCAGTTTTGACTTTTCCTTTTCCATGTAGTCTTGCAAAATTTTCAATATTGTTGTTGTCAACTCTTACCTCCAACTGCAGCGAAGGTTCAATAATCTCAGTTACTCTTTCCAGCAAAGCTATCTTGGCAAATCATGGAGGTTTAGGCCATCATTAAACATGTTGTCAATCAGTCGATCTCCTTTTAGTGAACATCTCTAGCAAGGAAATTCCAAAGCTATAAACATCTCCGGACATAGATAGTTGATTGCTTTTAATTCTACACATAGTGTAGCCCCAATTTCATATCATTTTGTGTTCATTTCTCGGGTAAAACCGGGTATTTAATATAATAAAATAAGTGTTTCAGGTATTTTTGGAGTTTAGGGGCATTGGAGTAATTTTGAAAATTCAGGGGTGAAAGTGCAAGTTTGGAGAAATTATTGAAGATTCTGTGATTAAGGGAGAAGTTTTTGTAATTCGCCAGGCAACGCACCAGAAAGCGCCACGTCACTTAAGTGAAACGGTGCGTTTTGCTTAGTGGGCCTCGACCCGACCCAGCCCAGCCCAGATCTGGTTCGCCCAAGAGAGCTGACCCAGATTGCTGAGTACACCCCAGCCTAGGTCCGATTGCACCCCACACATCATGCTGACGTCAGCGTCGTCTTCAACCTTGAGCAGACCCGGTCGGGTCTGAACCGGGTCGACTTGACCGGTCGCGACCCGAACAGCGACCTAACTTTTTCGGCCCATTTTCGACACCGTTTCCAGTGGTTTTCTGCCCAGATTTCTGGCCGGTCACCTCCCCGTCCGTTTGGGACCATTTTCGAGCCTCTATGCACACTTTTTCCTAGCCTCCAAATTCTTCCAACTTCCATGGCTTCCTTTTGCTTCCAAGCTTCATTTCCCCCACACTGCGGCATTCTAGCAGCAATTCGAGCCACAGAAACTCCCATTCATCATCGCGGTTGAAGTGCCGCGGTCTCCCAACCCGGCAGTCGAGCGTCAGAGATTTTCCGCGCTTGCCGCGGTTCTACCGCTGCGGTCTTCAACCGCGGAAACCCCAGACCGCGGCAGTCCGTCTTGGACTCGTTTTGGACTTGTTTCTTGCCCTATTTTGAGCCATATAAATAGATCTTATGTTCTTTTGAAGAGAGAAGGGAGCCACACACAACAAAATCTGAAAATCAACCCAAAAACCTCTCATTTTTCTACATATCTTCCACACACTACCACATCCACCATTTCCATTCACCACTCCACCTTTTGGGCAAAAAGAGTTGAAGATTGAAGGAAGACAAGGAAGCTCTCCAATTAGTTTTCTCTAAACTTTCTCTCTTTTAATTCTTTTATGATAGTTATGTACTCATTGGAGATTATTTGTTATATGGCTACTCTTTGTAATATTATGAGCTAAATATATATTGCTAGGATTTTATGAAACCCCACCCATGACTTGTATTATGTATTGACTCTTGTTTATCTATTTTATGCAAGTGTGATTTGTATGGGTATTTTTGTGTGCTTAAAGCTTTCAAGTGATTAATCTCCATTTGATTGATTTATTGTGGTGTGTTATGTACTGACCGGAGACGCACACCACGTGTTCGTTAAAATGCCCTCTATGCATGTCTAGAAAAGTAGACCTACTTAGGCTAGCGTATAGGATTCTTTTAGTGCATCATCAAACTTAATGAACTCAATTTGTATATTCTGGGTAATCGAAAGATAGGCTTGGGTACATTTCGGGTGTAATCTACTTTGCTTGACCAAGATTGTAGGTTAATATTAGGATGTATGAATCTACAAATTGCATGAGTATGTTTTGGGTGAATAATCGAGTCTAGAACGGAAATTAATGTTGGGTGGGATGGATTCAAATTCTAGCATATTTCTCTATATTATCGCATTCGGGTTTAATTTCTTGTTATTTCATTATTGCATTAGAATTAATCTTTAGGTTTAATTTTAGTTTAATTTGATTAGTTTGAAAATCCTTTTTCGATTGTTTGAATAGCAATTAGGCTAATCGATCACTCAATCCCTATGGGAACGAATCTTATTCACCGTTGTGCTACTCTCCGACCTCGTCCTATTGCAAATGTCGCTCACTAAAAAGAGACTAGCCAATAGTTCGCTGCCCATACCATACTCTAAAAAACACGATAATTCATCGAGTTTGAAAATAATCCAATGTTATAAAGATCCAAACAGTATATAACACATAAAAGAGTTACCTGGTGCGACATAACCAACGGTCCCTTTTATCCCAATGGAGCTTGACTGAGTTCCAAGAGTAGTACCAAGTAGGTGATCAGACATAAATTTTGCTAGCCCAAAGTAAATGGGCGACCATGTCATGATCAAGTAGGACATTGCTTGGCTTTAAATCACCTTGAACCATTGGTGGTTGGCTATGGTGGTGAAGGTATTCAATTGCAGAAGCCACATAAATAGCTTGTTTAGTCTTTGAATGAGACTTAAATTACTTGTCTCATGTTGATCTTTGTTCTGGTGCAACCAATCCTCTAAACTTCCATTTTGCATGTATTCATAAACCAAAGCCTTAAAGTCATCCCCTTTAAAATCTATGCTTGACCAAATAGTTACGATTTTGATGAGGTTTCAG
The DNA here is from genome assembly GCA_030490815.1 of Acer saccharum. Classification (NCBI taxonomy): domain Eukaryota; kingdom Viridiplantae; phylum Streptophyta; class Magnoliopsida; order Sapindales; family Sapindaceae; genus Acer; species Acer saccharum. Next base: position 21,955,850 of record CM059866.1, read on the forward strand.
TGGCGAACGTTTCTCAATGCTTCACATTCAGCTATGAAACTCTTGGAAGCACCTTTCCATTGAAGATTGATCACCTTCACCACAACTAATAGTCTGTTTTCACCCAAAAGTCCCTTATACATAATGCCAATAGTTCAAATAATATAAAAGAGTTTATTTATAATTTATTATTATGTGAAAATGTTGTATTGAAATTTCATATATTGTTTAATTGCAATTTGAGAAAGCTATTTTAATTCCAAATAGAATTCCAAGCAACAATTGACCTCATCTTTCAAACATTAACACAAACCAAAATTTTAGTTAAAATATGTGCAGATATATGTTTCTGCTAAACTACATGTTTTAAACTTTTGAACTTATAATCAATCAAACTGAATACAAATAGAAATGAACTCATATTTTAATCAAAATAATGCATTAAAATTGGAAATATGCACCAAATTAATACCTATGAGAGAAAGCTGGTGGCTAACATGAATACATGATGAATAGAGACAGTGTAGACAGTGCAGCGCGACATGCTTTGCTAACAAGACTGTTTACCGTGCCTTTTAAATTTGTATGGCAGTCTAACATCTTCACTTTAAGAGGTTTGAGTTGAGTTCTTCAAAACTAATTCTTCCCTTCTTCACCAATAATCCATACAAGAACAATTCCCACCACTAAAATGATGGAATCGATAACTGTCCCTCAACAGTATCTCTCTATTGTAAAGTTTAGATATGAGCTTAGCAACTGTGTGGCAGTCTCCACAAACATGAAGATTCTTCACAATTTGGATCGGTTGAGATGGACTGGTACTAATTGTTAGAATTATATTACCATGTTAGTAACCAACAGACCCAAAAGCTTAAGCTGTTAGGAAAGGGCCCAACAATAGTATTTAAATCTTTTAACACACCCCCTCACATGCAAGACCAAATGGCTTAGCACGTGGCCCAAACACATATTCAAATAACAAACTACAAATGCAAATGCAATCACATGAGGGGAGTTGAACCTAAGACTCCTGGTATAACCAAGGATCTGATACCATGTAAAATCAATTGATATATTGCTATAAACTGAAGCAAAATCTTATGCAAAAGAAACCAAAGCAAACCAATGCAACAGAAACCAAAGAGAACCAATTATTTGATGCCAAGAAACAAAACCACTGTCTGATACAAAGAGAAAGCCAAAAACAAAAACTGTCGGCTGCTTTGAGAAGCAACATATATATAATATACAAACTAGGGAAAAGACTAAATAGGCATAGTTACAAAATTACCCCTAACTCTAAGAATATTATATACAATATATACTAATATATAATATAATTCTAACACTAATAAGACCAAATGCAATTGCCAGTTTTTCACTGTGAAGGTTTAGTGCCCGTTCCTTCATGTCTTCCTCATCAACAAGTTGCAAAAGGAGGAACTTGTTTGATACATGACCGGATGATTTTAATTTTGCCACAATCTCATCCAGCTTTGAATAGATTTCCTTGGAGAGAGGGTGAGAATTATCTGCCGCCAAAAACTTATGAAGTGTACCATTGACCTCCATTGAGCTCCAACCTCGTTCTTTTTGTAGTCCAGAAACTCTCATACGCTTCCTTAGTTCAAAGACATTGTCCCATTTCCATGTTTTGGCGTATATATTATATAGAAGCACTAAAGCTCCATCATTTTCGGGTTCCAACTCCAGCAATCGGCTACAAGCCTGTTCAGCAAGCTCAACATTTTCGTGAATTTTACAGGCCCCAAGTAAAGCCCCCCATACCGATGCACTAGGTGTTATAGGCATTTTCTCTATAAATTCTACAGCTACTTCCAAAAGGCCTGCACGACCAAGAATGTTGACCATGCAAGCATAGTTCTTGACTCCTGGCACAACCCCAAAAACCGGCTCCATTTGATTGAAAAACATCCTGCCTGCCTCTACTAAACCTGAGTGACTAAAAGCACATAATACATTGGTAAAAGTAACAGCATTGGGCTTGACCTTAGCTTCATGCCTTCTGTAGAACAAATCAATTGCAGCTCTTCCACGCCTATGCATCGCCAAACCAGCAATCATGGAACTCCAAACCAATACATCTCTTCTCTCCACAGAATGAAATACGTCAAACGCCTTCTCTAGATTCCCACACTTAGAATACATGTCAATGAGTGAGGTCGTGAGATGACAATTCAACTTCATCCTCTGCTTCTTTATATTCTCATGGATCCATTATCTGGGTTTGCATTCTTGCTGAGTTGCAACTGGCGGAAGATGGCCAATGCCTCATGTGGCTCCCCATTTTGATCGTAAGCTAATATGAGGGCGTTCCATGTAGCAGTTTCTTGTCTTGGGACGGCATCCAAAAATGACTTAGCTACATCATACTCTCCCAATTTAGCATACCCATCAATCATAGTTGTCCACGAAACAATATCTTTCTCTTCCATCTTATCAAACAATATTTTCGCATCCTCAACATTTCACATACATATCAAGCATTGCATTACTCAAAGTCAAGTCCATTTTAATCCCATTCTGTTCGATATACGAACGAATCCATCTCCCAAACTCCAAATCCTTCATTTTTGTACAAGCTGATAAAACACCCATCATTGTCACAGCATTGGGCTTGACATTCTCCGCCTCCATTTCTCTAAACAACTTTAATGCCTTGTCAAAACACCCGCCTTGAACAAACCCCGAGATCATAGAATTCCACGAAACAACATCCTTTTCACCAATCCGAACAAAAACCAGGTATGCAAAATCCAAATCCCCACATGAAGCAATGTATCAGGGAGTTTAGAATAAACACATCATCACCAAACGACGACTTGACAACCAATCCATGGAAAACTTGCCCAAGACCCAACCTGGAAAGCTTGGTAGCCGCCTTGATTAAAAAATGGAAAGTGAACTTATTTGGAAAATAAGGAGACTCACAAAGCATCCGCAAAAAAATCTTCACACTTTCACTAGGTTCCGGGCTCCACGAATAAGCACAAATGAGGGTCTTCCACGTATACAGATTCGGTTCAGGAATTTCATTGAACATCTTGCGAGCATACTCGAGGCTCAAAAACGGAGACAAGGTACTGGCCGTGAAGAGCTTGTTGGCAAAGTGAGCGTCGAAGAAGAGACCAGTGTGTAGCATATGAGCATGAACTTGCTTCAAATGTCTCAAACTGGTGCACTGTTCGATCAGCGAAAACACTAGTCGGTTTCGATTGTCGCTTTTGACAGTTGGAGCTTCTGGGTTTGCTTGAATTGGAAGAGAAACAAGTGGGGTGCTTAGAGTTTCCATGAATTGCATGCAATTTTTCTTCTTTGTTCGTTTCTCTTCGTTAGTTAGCTTTTGTCGTGTCAAATGCAGCGTGTTGCAACTTGCAACAACAATCACGATATGGATTCAAGTTTATTCAATAATTCAACCCACCAACAACTTATCAACCATCGTCCACTCACTGTAAGTGAAAATTACAGCTTTGTCGTGGTGCGACAACTGTGCAAGTTTTTTCTGATCCTAGTGGAGGGAATTATACAGACTACACTTGTATTTTGTTTGTATTCTAAAAAATATTCGCCCGAAATCTCATCAAAAATTCAAAAACATAAGAATTGATTTTTTAGAGTCTACTTCAGAAGCTGAACAAAGCCACATGGCAACATATTTCTTCTTCCAATTCAATGATTCAATGAGAGTTCTGGTTTTCCGTTTCAACGTGGTTGCTTGGTCTGAGGAACCCATATCTCTTAACTTAATAATAGTGAGTCGACTCGGTCATTTCTCGAGTTGACTCGTAACATTCCCAAGTCAACTTGGTGCGCCATTTGTTATTCACTTTATGGGCCCTAAATCATGTTTTAATAGGCCCAATGGTTTGAATTTGAATTGGGCTCGGCCCGCAAAACTGAAACTGGTTGTTTTTTTTTTTTTATTTCGCATTTTCGATAAAGGCATTGGTGGTGATCGAATAGGAGATGGTGACAGAAAAAGCAATGGAGGATGAGTTTCTCGAAACGTCTAGTATGCGCAAGTTAGTATCACAGCTTACCTCTGTATAAATTTACTCTTTTTTAACTTCAAATGTATATTGTTAGCTTTAACAATCACCACTTTTATGATTATTTGTTGATTTTTGTTGTTGTTGTAATTGTGTAGAAGAAAAGCTTTCAATTTCGCTTCATTTAATGGAGGAGGTGACTCTTCTTCATTTATATTTATTTATTCTGTTTTGTTGATACTTTGATTGATGTGGTGACGACACGGCATTGCAGTGTCGGTCAAAAGATAAACAATTAAGTTTGACCTCGCTAGCGCGCGAGTCATAGAGACTAGCACAGCAGCAAGTGAGGGTATCATTTTGCAGGGAGATGGAATTCATCGACCGTTACCGGTTCTAGCTACACTACAAGAAAATTAGGGGTTAGTTGACAATTAAAAACTATCAAGAATGATATTCTTGACAGTTTTTACAACTGTCAATAAAGCCCCTGTCAAGGATTATAATTCTTGACAGTTTTTACAACTGTCAACAAAGCCCCTGTCAAGGATTATAATAACAGTTTTTTATTATTATTATTATTTTTTCTTGACAGTTTTTAACTGTCAAGATAAATATATTTTTTTTAATTTTCATTATTTAATTATAATAACATTTTTTATTTTTATACACCACCACCCCCGCCGGAGACCACCATCGCCGGCAAGACGCCGGCCAGCTGCAACCGCCGGAGCTGCTGGAGAGCCACAGCCACCGGACCACCGCGCCGCCTCCCGACCACAGCTGCTGCCGGACGCCTCCTCCGCCGCTGCCGCCGCCGGACACCTCTACCTCCACCGCCGGACCAGCCGTCGTACCACCACCGCCTACCGCCGCTACACCACCACAACCGCCACCGTCGGCCCACCACTGCCTGCCACCGCCACACCTCCACCACTACCGTCGCTGCCGAACGCCTGCCTCCGTTGCCTGACCACCACCGCTGGATCAGCCGCCGTCACCGCCGCCGCAGCTGCCGAACGCCTCCTGCACCGGACCAGCCGCCACCAGACACCTGTGATAATAATAACAAATAAATGTTAGTAGTGGGACTTGAACTTGTGACCTTAAGGTCTCAAGTTCAACTCTTTACCACTTGACTAAAACTCTTTTATGTTTACAATTAAACAATATTTATATATAAACTATATAAGTTGTTAGAAATTAAACCTTGTTAGATAAATTTAAATTTATTCAACTAATCAAAATTCTAATTTCCATGGACATATATTTAAAAATATTTATTAAAACTTTTAATAAAATTATATTTTTTAAAAATATATAGTTGAGTTATTGGTCAATACTCTATGGTCACGTTTGGTTACATAGTGGAATGGTAATCGGAATGGGAATGGGAATGGGAATGGGAATGAAAATGAAAATGCAAAGAAAAGGAAAACTAAATTTTTTGTTTGGTTGGAACTTTAGAATTAGTCTCTGAATCAGTATTATTTTGTTTTGTTAATAACAGAATGGAATGAAGTTAACTGTATTTTGACCAAAATACCCCTAAGTATGAATGTATAATAGCATGATATATTATGGATAATAATAATAAAATATAAAAGTATATTATATATATAATTATATATTAGATTATATATGTTTATATATCGTTATATATATTATAATAATATAATATATAACAACAATATATTATTTTTGGAACGGAGCTGATCAGGGTATTTTTGTAATGGAGTTGGGGCATATGAGGGTATCTATGGAATATAAATTTTAGTTTAGAATGGAATAACTTTCCATTGGTTTTTAGATGGAATGCTCATTCCACCAAAATGGTGGAATCCCCATTCCAATGGAATCACCATTCCATTACATTTTAACAAACCAAACAAATTGAATGACTTTCTTTCAATTTCATCCAATCAAACATGGTATATAGGAAACTCGTGACATCAGTTATAATAAACATGATTTGGAATACAACTCTCAGTACATGAGAGATATTTCTCAACATGTATCTTGCAATTTAATGAATAAATGTAAGACTTAGATTACTAATTTATATGGGTAATTGGATTATTAACATGTCTCTTAGTATGAAACAAGAGGGTGCAAAAAAAATAAACAATTTTAAAAAAAATTAATTTTTTGAATTTTTTAAAAATAAATGATTTAAAAGTAAATTTATTAACTTTAAAATTTTACTTATCCAATATCGATTTGCCTAAAAACCGATATCTTACTGTAAAATAAATCCATATCGGGATTTTGTTTGGTGTTGAAAATAGGAAGTAAAAGTTTAAAAATATTATTAAAGATAATGAAAAAATTATATATTATGAATGTTTTATAATATATATTATATATTATATATTATTATATTAAATAATATATATTATATATTTATAATATTTATATAATATATATATATATATATTTATAATATTTATATAATATTATTATATTAAATAATCTATAATATATAATATATTATAAAACATTCATAATATATAAAAAAAAAATTTATCTTTAATAATTTTTTTAAACTTTTACTTCCTATTTTCAACACCAAACAAAATCCTGATATGGATTTATTTTACAGTAAGATATCGGTTTTTGGGCAAACCGATATTGGATAAGTAAAATTTTAAATTTAATAAATTTACTTTTAAATCATTTACTTTCAAAAAATTCAAAAAAATAATTTTTAAAAAATTGTTTATATATTTTGCACTCTCTTGTTTCATACTAAGAGACATGTTAATAATGCAATTACTATATAAAATAGTAATCTGAGTCTTACATTTAATCATTAAATTGCAAGATGCATGTTGAGAAATATTTCTCTTGTAATGAGAGTTGTATTCCAAATCATGCTTATTACATTGATGTCACAAGTCTCCTATAGACCATGTTTGGTTGGATGGAATGGAAAGAAAATCATTATATTCGTTTGGTTTGTTAAAATGCAATGGAATAGTGATTTCATTGGAATAGGGATTCGACCATTTTGGTTGAATGGGCATTCTATCCAAAAACAAATGGAATGTCCTTCCATTCCAAACTAAAATTTTTATTCCATAAATACCCTCATTTCCAAAAATAATATATTATTATTATATATTATATTTATGATATATAAATATATATAATATATATGTATTATATATTATATTATTATATTATATATATATATATATATTATATATTATATATTATTACATATATATTATATATAACATATATATATATTATATTATATAATATATACAATATTAATATATTCGTATATATGTATTATATATATTATATAATATATATATATACTATTATATGTATTATATGTATTATCATATATATTATATATTTATATTATATATTATTTAATATATTAATAATATATAAAAAATTATGTTTGTTATTTGTTGACAGTTTTTAACTGTCAACAATCCTTGACAGTTAAGAACTGTCAAGTAAGTTAATATATATTATATTATTACATATATATAATATTCATATATTAATATATTATATATATTATATATATTATACCATATATTATATAATATATATAATATTAATATATTAGTATATATGTATTATATTATATTAATATATATAATATAATATAATATAATATATATGTTATATTTATATATATTTTATATTATATTATATTGATATATATATATATATATATGTATATATATATTATATGTATTATATGTATTATATATTTATATTATATTTTATTTAATATATTAATAATATATATAAAAAATGTTTATTATTTGTTGACAGTTTTTAACTGTCAACAATCCTTGACAGTTAAAAACTGTCAACAAATAACTGTCATTAAAGGCCTATTTTCTTGTAGTGCTATTATTACAACACGCCGAGAGAACTCGTGTGTTGTGAGTGTAAAAAGGTGTAAATAATAATATAAATATACAAATTACGTAAACTAATATTTACAGGATATGGTGGAATGGAGTGATGCATGAAATGTGGTTACACTAGGGAAATGACTCAACCGTAGCAATCTTTCTAATTACGTACTAGACTCACTTAGTCCCTCAATGTGCAAGTATATAATAGACTTGTCTCTCCTTAACTGATCTCTAATCTCTCTCAAGTCTTAGAAATCACATTCACACATACGTATGGATTCATTAAGTACCGTGGGACACAAATAAGAGCCATGTATGCTGGCCTAGTGATCTCTCAACTTCCAGTCAAATATAATGTACAACTACGTGGGCCATACTACAACCAATAATTCATCCACAAGACTAACCAAATACTGAATGGCAACCAAGTGAAAGCATTAAGAATACGAGATACCCATATAACACGAATGTTATATGCTCGTGTACCCTTTATTAATCTCTACCCTCTCTCGAGCGACATAGAGATTGAAAACGCAAATACTCGGTGTGTATAAAACTATCTAAAGGGGGGGTGAATAGATTTTAATTAATATTACCCAATTTTCGCATGCATGTCAATATTATGAAAATGCCCCTAACTAGTCACAAAAATATAGCAAGTGTAATATGGTGCGGAAATTAAATAACACTTGATATATACGTGGAAACCCAACCATTGAGAAAAACCACGGGCTGTTTAGTGCGCCACACTCGAACCTCGAAATCCACTAATTGAAATGGAGTTTACAACCTATGTAGACCTCGTCTAACACACCGGTCAATAACCCCTCACTTCTACCACGCGGGCCTTTAAAAGTGGCTCTAGTTCTAATTGCTTGAGGCCTAAGCAACCTTAGCCCCAAGTCTCAATTCTCAATGAAGAGATTATGCAATCTATGTGAATATGTGTGAATATGTATGAATATTTAAATAACAAACAAGGCTAGGGAACCTTAGATGCTTATCTAGGATGATGATATAATCAATTAAATCAATCCTAAATATCAAGAGCTAAATGACATGACAAATAACTTAGCTAATCAAGATTGAGCAAAAACTTAATTAGCTATCACAAAACAACACTTAATCAATTCATCACAATTAATTCTCTTTTCTTGTATTTAGCATATGATCTAAAACATACAAGTAATTTAAAAGAGATGGCTTGATAGTAAAAATACTAAAATAAGATGAAGTTAATCAAAATCTTATCAAGCAAGTTGTGATAATGCAAACCCATACATGGATGCACTCTATATAGGCATAGAAGATGCAATATGAAATTTGATACAAAAAGGATTTGATTTGAGTGGTTAAAGGTGAGTTCTTGATTTGATTTTCTCTCAAATATCTCTCTTTTAAGTTTAGGGTTCTAAGGAGTCAAAGAACTTGTTCAGATAATGAGAAAGTAAGATATTTATAGACATCAAGAACTGGGCATGTGCAAAGACAAGTTTGCCCCTGAAACGCACTGATCGGCGGTTTCAAACGGCGGCCAGGCCGCTGTTTACAACCGTCAAATTGAAACCGAGAAGAACAGGGGAACAACGGCGGTTTCGTGACCGCTGATCCAACCGCCGAATCAAACCTGAGAGATAAAAATCAATCAGGTATGAACGGCGGTTTCGTTCGGTGGCCAGGCCACCGATCATAACCGTCGATCACCAACAGAGGTGAAAACCAAGGAGAAGCCAAAGGCATTCTCCGTAGGCGGTCTTCGTGCGAAACCAAGCACTCATTAGTGCAAGCGCGGACGTTTCCGAACAATATCGGGAAACGAATTATAAGACACATAAATACACAACAAGATATTTCAATCAAAGTGCTAGTGTGTAATGTGACATATGAAGAGAATGCACACAAATGTAACCGAATTCCTATTATTTATGCTTTGTTCTCGAGTAAATTAGGTTGTTTAATGTGTTTATTGAGCATGTGTAGGTTTATTCCATTCTAGTAGTGTTAAATCTTATTTTGGAAGAAAAGGAATCAAAAGATGGAGAAAAGGAGCAAATTGGAAGAAATAATGAAAAGATGATTTTCGGCCAGTGCAGAACCTCTATGTTACGGGGCCCATATCTCTTAGCTCAAAATGAATTGTGTATCCTACCACCCATGGATTGAAAGCCCCGGAAGTCTAGTTTCTGGTGCACTTTTCAGATCACAATTCTGATATTCCTAGAAGAAGTTATGACTGATTTAGTAACCGAAGGTCGGAGTTGAAAAGAATTACCGCGGCCCAGACCGCCCCCCGTGCAACTTGCCTAGGGAGCGGCCTGGGTAGCGACCCAAAACAAAAGAATTTTCGCTTGACGTGCAGCTACCGAGGCAACATGCCTCCGGAGCTACCCAAGGAGCAGAATTACATATTTTTGGCGGATTTCAACTCCGAATTGGTCCATAACTGTTCCAAAACTTCCCAAATCAAATCCTAATAACTTTAGAAGATCAAGACATGTTTCGGAAACTTCCTAAACTCAAATTAGGAGTCAATCATCAAGATAAGAAATCCAAGTTAGGAAAGGATTCTCATTCCTTGTTTCATTCTACTTTCCCACTTGGTGTGTTTTCTAAACCTAAGGAGAATTGGGGGTTCACAAGGAAAAGTCACCTATAAATACTTCATATTCTTTCCAATTCAAAGGAGACAGCCAAGGGAGGTTCCAAGCCACAGAAGAGGGCCGTCCCCCATCACTCCGACCACCACACACATGGGTTTTCTCTACATCTCTTCTATGTTTTTATTCTCTCCATTGATGTGTAACTAAACCTTTATTAGGGGATTGATGTAACCAATTTTGGACAACTCTATGTAATCAATTAGTCTATCTTTTGTTAATCAATTGGGTTTTAGTCTTGTCTATTGAATTAATTGCTCTACATTACTTATTCATATTATTTTGTGGCCTCAATTGATATGGGTTTGTGATTTAGTTTATCCATGAGATTAGGGTTTAGATGTGAATGGCCTTTTCCATTTAAACCATGATCATAAGCTTAATAGATTTTGAAAGTTAATGTTTGCATGGCCTTGTTGCATTGATTTGGCTTAGAGTTTTGTTCTAAAGGATTTCGTTACTATCACTTAATACATGGCCTTTGTGCGAGTGGTAGGAAAGAGATTCGTTCTTAATTGTTTATCAAAACAAGCCCTAAACTTTATTGAAGTGTTTATTGAGACTGATTGAGAGCATTGAGTGTCTAAGAAAGGTGCATCGATTCCCTAGTATTTCTCTCCATATATTCATCCCTTGTGTGTGATCTTTGTTTTGATTTGATTCGATTTTAGTCTTTAGTTCAAGTAGTCATAATTTAGGTTAATTTTAGAATTAAACAAATTTCCAAAGCAAAGCATTATGCAATTTAGTTTTCCGCATTTAGAGTAACCTTGCTAGATTAATTGGCATTCGACCGATAGAATCACCGATCCCAGTGAATGAAATTTCTTAGTAGATTGAACACAGATTTTACTGCATCAATGTGTGTGCTTCTAAATCTCTTCAAAGAAAGTTAAGCACTAGAAGTTTACCTTTGGAGTGCTTGACAACCTTGAGGACATGAAAGAGTCTTGAGCTTGATAATGAATCACTTAAGCTACCCTTACATACAATCCCCAACACGTGGTTTGTCCACGAAATAAGCCAATCAATATATGGGAATCCTTATAGAGATTACATCCATGCATAAATGCTTGGATTCATTAAAGACTGTAGGACACACACGCGAGCTTTACACGCCAGTCTAGTGATCTCTTAACTTACTGGTCAAATGTAGAGGATATCACGTTGGGTATGCTAATACGAACCACGCGATATATAACACACGACCTAAATATCATTCACAAGGTGGCTAACCGAGTAAAAACATTAAGTAATGAAATACCCCTATAATTACACGAGCACAAAAGGAATTTAGTTTCTTTACTCTAGATATGGATTTGGTTTTATCAATCTCCCTAGGATGGCTAAATATGGGAAACAAGTTTACCAAACAAACATGTGCATAAAGTTGGTTATTTAACATTAAGAACATTCAATTTAGGTTAAGGGTTCATTCTCTTGATTTGGGAATTCTCCCTAAATCAATTTATTACCCAATCCGGCCAAGGATGGATAATCGTGTCTTGATAACAAGACCCATTTAAGCATAAGAATATGAATCAAGGCCAATTTAGCAACTAAATGCCTGAACTAAGCATTTCTTACTCTTTGGAGCCAATACCTAAATACCTAAATACTCAAATTACTCTAAACATGGTATTTTGGTCTTCCACTAACATACAAACAATTATGGGATGCTAAATTACACTATTCCTAATTTAATTTACTCTACTCCTAATCCCATTCAAGCATACATATCAATTTGGACCTCCACACACATGGATATTACAATTAAAGCTTAAATCATCCAATTAGCAAAGAGAAACACAAAACCCAAATGAATTTGAGTACAAACATACATTTATTGCACAAGTGAAAGTTTACAATATTCCCCAAATTGGGGTTACACATTAAAGAAGCAAGAAATACAAGGAAATGAGTAAATAAAAGCAAACCCTTGAAGAAAAGTCCTCAAAAGATGCTCCTAGCTCTCCTAGCTCAAATTTAGCTCCTAATTCCTTGAAATCTAGTCTAAAATGGATGGATGAAGTGAGAAAGGGGTGGTGGAGATGTGTGGTGAGCTCCCATGGAGGAAGAACCTCCATGGGAGCTTGGGTTCTCTTTATTATGTGAAGAAAATGAAGAAGAATGAAGAAAATGGAAGAGAAAAGAGTTAGGCGTGAGAGAGGAGAAGAGAGATGTGGGAGCTTAAGGATTGAGTGATTCTCCTTGAGAATGAGAGAAATGTGGATATTTATAGTGGAGAGAGTTAGGGTACTAGAATAGGGGTGAAAAGACATGAATACCCCTTAAGAAAATCCCTAAAAAAACGCAATCTGGTGCAAGTTGTAGTACAGGTCGTAGTACGCTTCGACGACCACTCTGACGAAATGTTTCTACCAACTTTCGCAATATCAAAAGTCGCTTGACGTGATACACTTCGATGTCCAATTGCAAAAGTTGGCAGTGTATCAGGTCTTTAATAATGCGGTACAGGTCGATATACGTATTTTTGCCTGACGCGGTACGCTTCGATGAAAACTGGAAAAAGCTATTTTTTTTGCCTTTTGATATGCTTTTTAGCCCGGAAACAGCCCGTTATCGCGCGTAGACTGCCCAAAACAAGATGAACCTACACAAGGCTCACAAAACATATTATATTCATAAAAACGCTCAAAAACAAAAGCAAACGATAGGAAATGGGGACCTCAAAAGGTGTATAAATCGTTTCGATCATGTGGAAATACTAGAAATGACTAATTTTTATAAAGTTTTCGTTTTTATGCTGATTTTCTTTCAAATCATGAACAAAAATGTTATAAAATGACCCTTGAATGAATATACTGATACTAGGAATTGTGTGGAATTGGAGAGTTAAATGCTTTGTTTGATTGATGTAGATGAGCTCTCCATTGATCAGGAAGCTGAGAGGAAAATAGGATGGTTATTGTAACTGATTTTCCTTGTATGGGTGGTGAGTGACTTGGTTTTTCAAATCAATTTTCACACTGGCTTATGTTGTTGAAACTCACTAGTTTGCTTTTTCAGGGGATAATTTGATTTGATGCAACAGTTTGTGTCAGTTAGGTTTTAACTTGTATTCCTAAGCGAACCAAATGTGAACCAAACAAAAATTCAACTAATGTGGAGCTTCCTAAAGACATGGGATACGTTTAAATGTGGTGTTTTAGGGAGGTTGAAGATTGAATAAAGAATTGAAGAAACGAGATCTGGCAGGAACCATAGCCTAGACCACCATGCGGACAAGTGCATGGGCAGCGGTACGTGAAGCAGTAAATGCCCAGATGATCAGGCGCAGCGCAGACCGCGGCCTAGGCAAGAGGCACAGGCCACGGTACCCAGAGCAGTTATAAGCAAAATTGTTCCGTAGTGTTGGAAACGGGGTGCACACACACGACCCATACGGCGGAGTCTATGTATTGCTGAGATCGGGAATGTTGCGCAAAATAGGAGAATATATTCTTCTGGAAGTTCTTGTGCTTGAAGGAAAAGGATTTACTCCTTACAAGAAGACTTATCATCAAAGGAAATAGTATTTATGTGGAACAAGTAAGTCTTGTATGTTTAGGAGTAGGATTTCCTTTTATCTCAAACTCCATGTAACTAGTATAAATAGAACCTTGTAATTAGGTTGAATGTGTGTGTTAAACACCGAAGGCTATGGAGCAAAAAGAACACCATGTAACATCAGAGAGAGTGTGGTGAGATCCGGGGAGACCCAAGGGAATATCCAGTGAGGGATCCAAAGGAATATCAGTGGATCAAGTTAGAGATCCGTGGGTGATATTCAGGGGAGACCTAAGGGATATTGTGGGGGTACTCGATAAGGATCTTGTGAGAGAGTTAATCCTAGAGTATATGGTTGTAACAGTTTATCATATAGTGGAACTTTCTCTGTCGTCCTGATGGCCGGTGATTTTTTACCCGATTTTGGTTTTCCACGTATATCTTGTGTTGTGATTGTTTATTCTTGAAGCAAATTAACGGTGTGTAATATATTATCTAGAGGGGGGTGAATAGATTTTAATTAATTTTACCCAATTTTTCGTGTATGGTCAAGATTATGAAAAAGCCCCAAATTAGTCACAATAAAATAACAAGTGTAATATGTGCAGAATTTAAATAACACTTGATATTTACGTGGAAACCCTTACGGGAAAAACCACGGGCTAGTAAATAAGCCACACTCAAACCTCGAATCCACTAAATGTGTAAACCGATTACAATCTAATCCCGGTAAATAATCACACACCTACCTAATCCCGGTATAAGTGAACCTAGTCCAATTGCTTGTGATTTATGCAACCTAATCCCGGAAGCTACACAAGTCTTACTTCTCAATGAAGAGATGATACAACCTAAGTGAATATATGAAATACTCAAAAATGCAACAAGAGCTAGGTAACCCTATATGCTTATCTAGGATGATGATATATCAAGAAAAACAATCCTAGATATCAAGAGCTAAATGACATGGCAAGTAGCTTAGCTAAACAAGGAGAATGAAAACCTAGAAAGCTATCACAATACAACTCTCAAACATTCAACACACTAATCTCAAACATGTATCTAAGATATATATCAATGACATACAAGTAATAAATGAGATTGCTTGGGAAGAAGAACACAAAATATGTAAGATATAAGTGAAAAACTTACCAAGCAAAGTGTGTTGAAAAATCCATGCAAAATGATATCTAGATGATCAAGGATGATGCTAGATGATGTTTGATGATCATGGAATGATGTTTGAGTAAAGAAAGGTGAGTTTTTTGGTGAAATTTTTCTCTTAGAAAAATATGCTAAGTGAAAATATGCTTTTGAACTCTCTAAAAAACGACCTAGGATGAAGAAGATATATATATAGGGTCTCAGTATGAAATGACGTCGTTTTGAAAAGTTGGCAAAAAAAATTGCCTTGACCGCTGTTCACCTGCTCTACGTAAGGCAGGTGTACAGCGGTTCACCTGGGTTTGCGAAGAACAAGTTCTTCATGACCGCCCTACGTACGGCAGAAACCAAGCGACCTATGGGCGGTTGCTCTCGGGATTTTAGAGCCGCCCTTCACCCGCTCTTCGTAGAGCGGTTTTTGGGCGAACCATTAGGTGTGAAAAAATCACCAGTGGAACCGCTGTTCAACCGCTCTACGTAGAGCGGTTTTAAGGCGAACCATCAGGTGTAGAAAAATCACCGGTGGCACCGCTGTTCACCCGCTCTACGTAGAGCGATTAAGAGCAAATTTGCTCTTTCCCCTATTGGGCCGCTGTTCGTAGAGCGCCTGTAAGGCGGGTGAACAGCGCCCATAACACCTAATGCAAACTAAGGAAAAAATGACATGGCATTCTAAACTTAAGATGCAATCAACAAAATAAATGCAAGAAGAGATATTATATAAGCATGTATGCACATATATCAAGACACACAAAAGACACAAGTATGGATATGCAAGGAATGTGTGTGTGTGCAACTACATCTCTTCAAAGCAAAGCAAGCACAAGAAATATACCTTTGGTGCTTCTTCTCTTGAGGTCTTGAGAGCCTAAGCTACCCTTACATTTCAAAACCCCAACATGTGGTTTGTTCACGAAATAAGCCAATCAAAGAATGGGAATCCTTACAATTCTCTCTCATCTATTTTTTTGCTTATTGATGTTATTAATTGCTATGAGTTATGAGCATATATTAGGCACAGTGTTTCCGCATTCATCAGTTCTATAAGATTTCCCCAACAATTGGTATCAGAGCCATATGGTTTGGCGATGGCGACTTCAAGTCTTTACGGGAGATCGTATGAAGGACTTGGTGGCATTGGGATAATGATGATCATGGTTTCCTAGTATGGCTTAGCAAAGGAGATACGTGGTTTGATGAAAGGAAGAATTTGATAGAGGAGAAGTTTGGCTTCTGGTGGCAAGTTTGAGTCATGGAGATCCAATATGGGTTACACAAGGTGCTGATTTTATATCAAAAAAAAAAAAAAAAAACCCATGATCATAAAAAATTTAAAAAAAAAAAAAAAAAACGCTTGAATTCTCTGGTGTGGTGTGGGGCTTATCTAGCAGAGCACTCCCGGTTTCTAGTAGTAAGTCTTTCACCAGTAATGTGATGCAAGGACAGAAGATCTTTCACAAGTTTGGGTGATGTAAGGACATGTTTATCCTTTTGGAAATTTTCCCCATTGGCCATGGAAGAGGATATGTTGCTACTAGTGGTCCATAATTGTGCACAAGGCATTAGTTAGAAAGTGATGCAAGGTGTATGGTGGATGAAAGTATACAAACGTAGTTAAATTGCTTAAGGCATAATTAGAGGGGGGTGAATAGGTTTTTACGTCTTTTTCAATCCCTTGAACAAACTTTCGTTTGTCCCTCAAGGTTGCCTTACATACAACAAATACACTAAGAAAAGACAGCATACATAGACAATATGAATAGATAATCATATAAGCATGGTCTATATACATCACCAAGTTGTATGAGGTAAACAAACAAATAAGTATAACAACAAGAATACTTGTATTTCACTATATGTTCAATGAGTTACAAGAGTGATCAAATATCACTATACACAAATTCAATATACAAAAGAATCATAGAAATAAAATTGATCAATAAAATGAATTCACTAATCACACTATACAAAGTCTTGCTTCACAATACATCATAAGTGAATATTATGAAACAAGATAATAAAAATATACGAATAAAATATAAGAGATAGAGATAGAGATAGGAAGAATTAAAACAAGAGATTTTTTAACGTGGTAAAACCTCCAAGGAGGAAACATCCACGGGTTGAACTACAACCATTGGGTACTATATTATTGGAAAGTAAACATAGAACATTCACAAAGTGACCAATCTTTAGCTCACCCAACCTAGTGAAGTCTAAGCCTACCCAACCCTATTGGAAAGTGTGAAATCCCTCAATGATGCGAAACCACCATATATTGGACACCACACAAAACCAACATCGATGGTAGATTAGAAATTCCTCAAAAGTGCATACACATCCCCGTGTACCCCGCTCTATCGGAGTCTATGTCTAACCATACGCCTAGGCCTACCAATACAATAGCCAACTCCCTATCCGAGACACTCATGCCTCTAGGGAGCCTCCCATGCATGACTATCCGAGTCTTCCCGACTCTAGCCATGACTTCTTGCTTACCTATCCGAGTCATCCCGACTCTAGGCAAGTCTTCTTGCTTGGCTATCCAAGTCACCCCGACTCTAACCAAGACTTCATGCCTTTTACAAGGACTTCCTAGTGTGATCATGTGAATGCAAATGATGCAAACAATCAAATCAACATAGAACATGTGATCAATACATTCTATGGTACAGATAGACCTAAACATGTGATATCACAAGTAATAAAGTCTAGATGCAAAATACAAGAATAAAACCTAAAGCATGTGAAACATCAAACACATAAGCTCAAAGTCTCATTCACATATACAACACTTGAATCAAAATATATTCATGAAGTACAAGTTCAAGATGCAATCAACATACAATAAAATGCTAGATATATGAGATTTAATCAATCAATATTCTAGACAAAAATATAGAGCAAAGATTCAAGATATAAATCAATCAAATCTTAGATTGCTCTAAAACACAAACAAATACACAAATCCTAGATTTCATCAATCAAAGGATCAAATCAAATCTCAAGGTCATTTATCACAAAATTGATTCAATCAAGTTACAAACAACCTAAGATGCCATTCTAATCACAATACAACTCACAAACATATGAAAAACCTAGAATCATAGAAACTAGTCAAAATTAGTCTATAAATTGACTTTCAATTAGAATGATAATCAAGCTATCTTTCTCAATAGCTTTTACCAAACATAAACATAGATATAGAAGAAGAAACCCCAAGCAAATTGAAGGTTGAAAAGAAAGAAATCCCAAAGATTAGTCCAATACCTTTGATTCAATAGCTGGTTCGGATTTCAGTGTGCAACCACCAGAAAACTCAACCAATCAGTTACCAAACCACTTGGAAATGATAGAGGACTCAATTACAAACGTTCTCCAGCTTGAATCACTCAAATCTAACTCCGGATGAGGGAGATATGATGTTTGGAAGATGAGAAAATGAGAGGAGAAAAACTGACGGGATTCTTGCAAAATTTTCTTCTTGAAAATCAAATGGAGAGAGAGGAGGGAAATAAAAGGAGGAGAGAGAAGGATTCCAGGCCAATCAACTGAGGCCACATCACCCCAAGCCGTGGGGGGCACGTGGACCTCACAGGGGCAGAGAACCCCTCTGGCCGTGGGGCCCATGGCCTCCCTCACAGTTGGGCCAAGTGGCCTCACGGCCTGCTGCCTCTCTCGTGCGCTCTCTCGGTTCTTTAGCCCGTATCTTGGGCATCCAAACTCCAATTTTAAATCCGTTTTCAGATTACGAACTGTGACTCTCTTACGCACGACGAAGACTACACAACTTTGAAAAATGGTTGAGAAATCATCTCGGAAAATGATGATGAAGTCAACTCAACGAATGAGAACGAAAAGTAGCGTAGCTACATCGTTTGGACTCGAAATTAAATGAATGAGTAATCGAAACGACCGGAACTCAATAAGGAATCATAATAGATCATATTCAAGTCCAAATATAAAAATACAGAAACATACAATCACAAAGACACACACATATGCTAATTTCCAGACATAGTCCTAGAAAATTCAATAAACAAAGTTTTACCAATATAGTATGAATGCATGAGCATATTTTGTCAAGTGTGTGAAAGTGATACATAAGTGATGTTTAATCATGAAGGAACACACAAGAATACCATGTGTGAGTGTGTGCCTAGCCTTGTAAGAGATATGAGGTCTTATATTACCTTTGATGATCAATGATGTACAAATCTCTTTAAAGCCGGCTACTTGCATGATTTGTGGTCGAGACATTCTTCGTCTTCTTAAATCTTCAATATAAGAACCACTAAACATTACAAGAGAAACACGTTTTGATATGGAATTTATGCCAACACAAACTATAAACCTAACAGTGGACAAAGACATTGATTGTTGACAAACTCCTTGGAAATCTGACTTGAGGAGTTGTATCACAATTTCAGCAAGTTATTTCGACATGATGCCGAAACAACGAGCACAAAAAAATGTGTGAAGGAAAATCTCAGGATGGTTCATTCCTAAGTGGTTATACATTGTGGTGGGGTATGGTGATTCTCGGTGATGAGAATTGTGGCAATGGACAAAGGTCTTGAGAATTCAAGTCAAAAGGAAGAATTGTTAAGTTTTGACTTGTATTCCTAAGCGAACCAAACAAGACTCAACTGATGTGGAGCTTCCTGGAGACGTGGGATACGTTTGGAAGTTAAATGTGGTATTTTAGGGAGGTTGAAGATTTAAGAAATAACTAAAGAAACGGGATCTGGCAGGAACCACAACCCAGATCGCCATGCGGACAAGTGCATGGGCAGTGGTACGTGGAGCAGTAAATGCCCAGATGATCAGGCACAACACAGACCGTGGCCTAAGTAAGAGGCACATGCCGCGGTACCCGAAGTGGTCAGAAGCAGAATTGTTCCATGGTGTTGGAAGCGGGGTGCACACCGCGACCCATATGGCGGAGACGATGTATTGTTGAGATCGGGAATGTTGCGCAGAATAGGAAAAGATATTTTTCTGGAAGTTCTTATACTTGAAGGAAAAGGATTTACTCCTTACAAGAAGACTTGTCATAAAAGGAAATAGTATTTATGTGGAACAAGTAAGTCTTGTATGTTTAGGAGTAGGATATCCTTTTATCTTAAACTCCCTGTAACTAGTATAAATAGAACCTTCCAATTTGGTTGAATGTGTGTGTTAAACACCGAAGGTTGTGGAGCAAAAAGAACACCATGTAACACTAAAGAGAATGTGGTGAGATCCAGGGAGACCCAAGGGAATATTCGGGGAGGGGTCCAAAGGAATATCAGTGGATCAAGTTAAAGATCCGTGAGTGATATTCAGGGGAGACCTAGGGGATATTTGTTGGAAATCTAGATCATTAAACATCCATACATACCATCCATACATATCAATAAACCATCAATAAATAACCATAAACATACTTTTGGTTTAGAGGAAGAAAACCAGAAAGAATACACTCAATATTTTGCTAAAAATTACTTCCATTCAATTTTACATCCATACATTCGTCCATTACAATCTTAAAGTTTATACACAAAAATACAGGGCAGTGTGCAACCATTAGATCGCACCATCATTGCCATCCAACGGACCATGTGCAACAATAAACTGGCACTCTGCCAGATCTGAACTTCTGACACAAGATCTGGGACAGTTGCCCAATACATCATTACAATCAAAAAGTAAATCTAACATATTTCAAGGCAATTTAGAAAGTAAACTAAATAGTACAAATAGTTCGAATTAAACTAAACTAAACTAAACTAACATAACCAAACCATAACCAAATGCTAGAGAGTTTCTAGAAAAGTTTCAATAGTTCAACACTCCTCCTTGAAATTTTCTTAAAGACTCCAAGCTTTGTTCTTAACCATCAAATTTGTTTCCAGTTAATGCCTTTATAGGTATGTGATCGCCACAGATTTGGTTACGCGATAGTTCTATAAACTATCGTAATTGATCGGACGTGCGAGTTTTTACCCTCTCGCAAGTATATGAATCGTTGGCCACGTATAGTGGTTACGAGTACGGGTATCGTTCCCACGGAGGAAGTGGTGTTTATCTTAGGTCGGTCCTAGGTCGTATATTATATATATATACACTATATATATATATATATATATATATTATATATACACAATATATTTACACTATTAACATACAATCAAAGTAAAGGGAGATGGTCAAAAGCAATTTAAATAACTAATCTAAAATTACACTAAGAAAACCTTAATCTAATTACCACTAAGTTAACTAATTCTAACTATAACCAAGGTTTGTCAAACCTTAGCAATTAACTAATCTAACAACTAAACTACCAATAACGATTATACTAAATTAACTAACTAGCTATCCTAATTACCACTAATGCAAAGTTATGCAAGAGAGTGATAATGAGATATGTTATGGACTAATGAATCATGCAAATTACCTAATTACTAGTTGATTACAATTAAGCACTTCAATTAGAGGTTAACTAAATTAAGCAAGGTTTGCATTAATCTAGTTAATCCTATTTTGCATGTTAACAATTAGATTAATTAATTAACAAGCATATATCAATTAAAGCTCAAATCAAATAATATATTCAACTAGTATCATAGATAATAATACATAATTACACCAAATCCTTAACATAAATATTTAATTACACATCAATAACAAACTAAGGAAATAAGAGAGAAAATAGAGACAACCCAAAGATGTTGGTGTAGTCTTCAAGCTAGCTCACTCATCTTGCTTCCCCAAGCTTGGAATCAACATGTAGATGGCTTGGATCGAGATTGGTGGCTGGAAAACCACCCTAACACTAGTTACAAGCTAAGTGAAGTGGTGTGAGTTTATTCTAAGCTGTATGGATGATATGTGAGGTTATTTGGTGTGAAAATTACTTCTAGGGTGTAATGTTTACTTCTTTGGATGTTTAGGGATGTGTTTAGGTTTAGGGAAATGATAGTATATATAGTAGGGAAGGTTTGGGAGGAGTTTGGACGTGCAAAAACCAAGGTCGGTCTGGTCGGCGAGCTTGTCACCGTCGAGTTGGCGAGCTCTTGCCCGCCGTCGGAAGCCGCCGCTTGAAATTGGACAATTGGGGTGAGCTTGAACCTTCTGGAAGGCGGGAATAAGGCCGCTACATGAACCCGCCATTGTTTGGCGAGTTTGAACACTCTGGAACGCGGGAAAGAAGCCGCCGAAACAAGCTAGCAAGCTTGCACAACCATGGAAGTTGGTGGACTTGGAGGACAAGCAAAACTTGTGCATGGAGGCTTGAAAATGGGTCCATCATGACCGGGAGGATGGTGGCCGTCGATCTGGGCTGATCGGCACCGGAAAATGGGCCAAAAAATGGTCAAAAACCGTCAGGTAAGTGGCCGGGTCGACGGGGTCTGAACCGGGTCAGACGCGGGTCGGGTCGGGTCGACCCGGCTGCATGAAGAAGACGACCAACGTCATCGTGACGTCAGCCTTGCGCAATACCTCCTCAAAACAATGTCGTTCTGCGTGACGTGGCTGTTTGCTGCGCTGATTGGCTAGACAATTACAATATGCACCCCTCTACTCTTCACTATTCACAGAATATGCAATATATTCCCGAATTTTGCATTTTAGCCCCTGATTTCTCCATAATTACCAAATTGTCCCTGAACTTCCCTAATTCCCTGAAACACTTATTTACACCCTATTAAATATATAAAAATGCTCGGAAACGAATACAAAAGATAGGAAAAGGGAGCGCTAAATGTGAACATTTGGAGCGCGATCAGACCCCCAAACCTAACTTTTGCTCGTCCTCGAGCAAAATAAAACAAAAATATAAACAAAACATACTAAGTCAAAATAAACATAAACTAGCTAGTCCTCTTTCGTGCGAGAAACGATGGCACTTAGCATGTGCCACAAGCCTTTTAAACCTCTAGGTGCCCCTAGTAGGAGGAGTGAAGTCTCCTGAGGGTTTACCAGATACGATACCCACAAACGCAACTCTGAATTTCAATAAAGAGATGCACAAATATGCATACAAACAAAAATGTCATGCAAGCTAAACATTCTAAGTTAAGACTAGCAAAATTCCATTTTCATCAAAACAACACACAATGCTAGTTTGCCAACACTCGGGATGTTTTCGATCTATGAATCAATAAACTCATCGCCTAGGGGTGAATTTGCCTTGACTTCTACATCTCACGGATTCAACTCTTTCTTCTCTCAGAGTCTTAGGCAATCTCTCATTAATCACATGCGTTATGAAGATTATAAAATTCGAATTCAACACATGTGAATCTATGAAACAACGCACTTTTTAAAATGAATGATCTCATGAATGAATTGATAAGCCAAGAACGTGGAGAGAACATGTTTTGACTCGTATTCCCAAGCTAGACTTCTAAAAGATCAGCTAGGGCTTCCCTTTGGTTGTAATTGGGCCATGGGTGATTTTTGATGAATGGAATGAATTTAAATGAAATCTAAAGATGTTGATCAATTTAACAATGAAATTCTATTAGCTCATTATTCATATGTCTACAAGCGTCTAGGCTAAGATTAACATTTTCATGATTGTGCTAATTGGTACTCTATTCGAGTATTTAATCAATTAAGTACTAAGGCTTTAAGCATTTTTATATTTTGAACACTTTTACAGATTAGCCTCTATATTGCACATTATCTATCATCGCCTGAGTACACGCTATTTACATATTAAGCTAATCAATTGCATTTATAACTTATGCAAGACTATGATCAATAACTAAAGATTTCATGTGAATGATGGGTATGGATATATGTGGTGATGAAGTGAATGGTTTGTGTTTGGCCTCAAATTTGGCAATTGGAGCACACATTCATAAGGATAGTGTTTGGGAAATGGAGTTAAGCACACACATGCCTAGAATCATATCTGTCAGACTTTCTAACAAGGGAATACAAGTCGCACAAGCAGTCCACAATTTTCATGTTCATGGCAATCAATACTAAATGCTTTGTGAATGAGATCTCAATGCAATCCTAGTTTCGAAAAGTGCTCTTTAATGAGTAGACTAGAATACCCTCTCAAATGAACGTTAAGGCTCAATATCTCACATGGGTAGTCTCTACAATTCTCCTAGGAACAAAAAGTCTAAGATTCATTTATCTAAACATCCAAGTATTGGCACTGAACAAGCATATTTATAGTGGTGTAACAACTTAGATGGCATGCAAACTAGTCAAAATTTAGACTTCAAAGCATAGCATGACATGTTCCTATTGGTATACGCAAGTATACAACTCCCAAAACACAAAATTTTGACAAAATTTTTCAGAGATTTGAAAATTTTTGACTCAAAAATAAAAACACAAATAAAAACAAAAACAAAATATTCACAACACAAAACACAAAATGACACATGTGTCCACACCCCCAAACCTAAACTCGACATTGTCCTCAATGTTGAAAATTGAAGCACATGGACAAAGAGTTCATGATTTGGAAATCCGGACACAAACATACTAACACATATGTACAACTAAACATAAGTAAAAACAAAAATAACATGTGAAGAAGTTTCTAAAAATAGAGGAAAACATTTCAGAAAGACTGTCAACTTTTGAACTTCGCACAATGTCTGCGTTTACATGCATATTTTCAAAAATGCTCCATACAACTTGCTCAAATTTTGATACAAGAATATAGACATGCAAATGAACACTTTTCATGAAAAAAAAAATTTAAAATTAAAATCGGAAAAGTGTGAAAACAGACGTTGAAAACAGGTCACGTGCATAATTTTGAAAACAGGGCACACCAGTGACCTTCGGTCAAAGAAATAGTCATATCTTTTTAACCACCGCCCAGAACTTTACGTTCTTTATACCGTTGGAACTGTATCGAAAAAACAATGAACCCAATGTGGGCGGAAAAATTTATTTCTTTACCGATTGGTACAGTTTTTAAGAAACATATCGCCTCAAAATTTCAAAACAGGGCAACTTCACAAGTTTTGAAAAATAACACTAAAAATAAAAACAAAAATACAACTATATCAATATAAACAATCCTAATATCTACAACTAACATGTAAACACATATATACAATCCTAAATATCCACCACTAATCACATTACAACAACCAATCCTAATCACTAGGCAAAACAATCACTTCACACTCTTAAGCTAAACAGGAGATATCAACTTGAATTAAAAGCTCAAGGGTAAGAGATTGGACCTTCAAAGGATGGTGTGGCTTCGTGGTATGGTGTATTGTTCATGGTGTGTGTGTGGCTTTAAGTTGCAGACAACTCTCTGGAATCTTCCGCGGTTCTGGTTCTTCTGTCCAGCGGCTGTTGCTTGCTGATCTAAATTCACGGCGAATCTTGAAGATTTCCCGCAAGTTCATACATGCAGCAAGGCGGGCATTTTTCCACGAATCCGAGGTCGCGGTGAACTCCGCGAGTTCTTTTCTTCCGCTCCGCTGGTTCCTTCCCGCGGTTACTTCACGCGCAAGGTTTTTTTCTTTTTGAGTCCATGCCCTGCACACATACAAAACAACACCAAAAACACCACAAGCATATGCTATAC
Source organism: Acer saccharum (assembly GCA_030490815.1). Taxonomy (NCBI): domain Eukaryota; kingdom Viridiplantae; phylum Streptophyta; class Magnoliopsida; order Sapindales; family Sapindaceae; genus Acer; species Acer saccharum. The sequence goes on from CM059866.1 coordinate 21,981,630, forward strand.
AAGTTTATAAGTAGGGAGTATAAACCCCCAAACCTATCTATTTTCATGCATTTCATAGCACATTTGCAATATGGTAAGTGGATAAATACAGACTCAAGACTCCTAAACTAAACTAAACTAAAAATAACAAAAATAAATATGTTCATACGTGTAATGAAACACGTAATTCACTTGAAAAGTGATCATGCAATCTGTGGAAACTCGAAAGTGTATCTAATTTAACATGACCTCCATTGTGGTTCTTCACTACCCACACCTTACCACTAGGTGTGTCATTTCTTGCAACAAAAGGCAACACTTTGGTTTGGTCTAGTTTGTCCTTACGGATCCAAACTTTCCTAACCTTTCTTACTCTCCCCCTAAGCATGCTTCTATTTTTGCAATATTCAACATATTTGGCACAGTGGGTCTTTTTGTGACCCCTAATAGGGCAAAAATAGCATATAGGAGAAAAATTAGAATTACTACCTCGGTTGTCTTTCTCTGTTGCTTTGGCTTGCTTGTGGGCAACCTTTGGAAGGCTTGCTCCACTTTGAGTCGTGCGGGGCTTCTTGATTGATTTTTTCTTGATCCCCTTCTTTTCCAAAGCCCTGATTGAACATTCGGCTTTGTCTGATTCCACAATGTTGTCACGTCTCACTGGTTGTGACACCTTCAAGGCATGGTCTTTCTTGATGAGTTCCACACTCATAGACTCCAATGCCTTGTCCCTCTCAAGTGCTTCCACTTGCATTTCCCTCGCTTTCTGATCGAATTCCACCTCTTGTTCTACCACCAATATGGAGAGCTCTTGTGCTTTCTTCATTTCAGAGTCTCTCTCATCCTCAAGCATGGCAATCTTCAATACTAAGTCTACACTTAGACTTATCAACTCGTTCTCCTCAACATCCTCTTCCTCATGGACCTCTTTCCTTTCCTCCTCTTTCTTGAGTTGATCTTCAAAGATACTAAGGAGCTTGTCCATGTAGTCATCCGAGCTATCCGGAGAAGTCACCGGTTTGAGCACCTCTTGTGGGCTTGACTCACCATTCCCATGAATGGTAAGTATATTAACTTGCTCACTTTGGGTCGAAAAATTCTCATTGTCTTGCCTTCGGTAATTTTCTGCCACATGCCCTACTTGAGTTGCCAATCTCTCGGTGGATTCTTCAAGGCAAATCATCCGTTGCTCGATGAATGAGGGGTTGTCTTGATTGCCCCACTGGTGGTCTTGCCATTCTTGATCCTGGCTTGTCTGATGGTTGTACTGTTGATGCGGATACACGGATTGTACTTCTCCTACTACCGGTTGTTGCCCACGGTGTGCCATGAGGTTCTCCATATCTCGAGACAAGTAGGCCAATTGCATTGCTAACTTTGTCTCGGCCTTCTCCTCATGAGCACCATTCCTTCCGCTTCGTTGTTGGGAATTTTCACCCAACATCTCATAAACGGCAAATACTTCCTGGGCGGTTTTCTCCCTCATTGCTCCCCCACAAGCATTGTCAACCGTGGCTTGTGTGAGTCCCGTCAATCCATCATAAAAGCACTGTACTAATAGGACGAAGGGGAACATGTGATGTGGGCACTGTGCAAGGAGTAATTTAAACCGGTCCCAAGTCTCACTGAAGGTTTCCTCTGGTTCTTCTTCAAAGGCTGCTATCTTCCCTCGTATTTCTCGTGTCTTCCAAGAGGGATAGTACCTTGAGAAAAATTTGGTCTCTACCGCCTCCAAAGTAATCAATGATCCTGTGGGTAGAGCCAATAACCAATTCTTTGCCTCATCCTTCATGCAATATGGGAAGCATCTCATCTTCAACTGATCTTCCGTGAGCTCTCCGAGTCGGATGGTGGTAATGACATCGTAGTACTCCTTCATGAACTGAAGGGAATCCTCATCCGTTTCACCTCGAAAGATTGGAAGAGTATTGAAATGAGAACTCTTCAACTCGTAGCTCCGTTACAATTCACTCAACATAATCGCTGACGGTTGAGCTCCCATAATCGGAAAAGCAAAGTCCTTCATAAGTCTCTGAGTATCGGGCACAATGGTAAGGTTCTCCATGTTTATCCGAATCCTGAAATAACCAACAAACAAAGATCAAATCGAACAAGATAATATATGAACACTAAAAAGTAACACTAAAAATACGAAAATAAAAATACGACTAAAACTAACTAAAGATAACACGCTATCCCCGGCAGCGGCGCCAAAAACTTGATCGCCACAGATTTGGTTACGCGATAGTTCTATAAACTATCGTAATTGATCGGACGTGCGAGTTTTTACCCTCTCGCAAGTATACGAATCATTGGCCACGTATAGTGGTTACGAGTACGGGTATCGTTCCCACGGAGGAAGTGGTGTTTATCTTAGGTCGGTCCTAGGTCGTATATTATATATATATACACTATATATATATATATATATATATATTATATATACACAATATATTTACACTATTAACATACAATCAAAGTAAAGGGAGATGGTCAAAAGCAATTTAAATAACTAATCTAAAATTACACTAAGAAAACCTTAATCTAATTACCACTAAGTTAACTAATTCTAACTATAACCAAGGTTTGTCAAACCTTAGCAATTAACTAATCTAACAACTAAACTACCAATAACGATTATACTAAATTAACTAACTAGCTATCCTAATTACCACTAATGCAAAGTTATGCAAGAGAGTGATAATGAGATATGTTATGGACTAATGAATCATGCAAATTACCTAATTACTAGTTGATTACAATTAAGCACTTCAATTAGAGGTTAACTAAATTAAGCAAGGTTTGCATTAATCTAGTTAATCCTATTTTGCATGTTAACAATTAGATTAATTAATTAACAAGCATATATCAATTAAAGCTCAAATCAAATAATATATTCAACTAGTATCATAGATAATAATACATAATTACACCAAATCCTTAACATAAATATTTAATTACACATCAATAACAAACTAAGGAAATAAGAGAGAAAATAGAGACAACCCAAAGATGTTGGTGTAGTCTTCAAGCTAGCTCACTCATCTTGCTTCCCCAAGCTTGGAATCAACATGTAGATGGCTTGGATCGAGATTGGTGGAAGGAAAACCACGCTAACACTAGTTACAAGCTAAGTGAAGTGGTGTGAGTTTATTTTAAGCTATATGGATGATATGTGAGGTTATTTGGTGTGAAAATTACTTCTAGGGTGTAATGTTTACTTCTTTGGATATTTAGGGATGTGTTTAGGTTTAGGGAAAGGATAGTATATATAGTAGGGAAGGTTTGGGAGGAGTTTGGACGTGCAAAAACCAAGGTCGGTCTGGTCGGCGAGCTTGTCACCGTCGAGTTGGCGAGCTCTTGCCCGCCGTCGGAAGCCGCCGCTTGAAATTGGACAATTGGGGTGAGCTTGAACCTTCTGGAAGGCGGGAATGAGGCCGCTACATGAACCCGCCGTTGTTTGGCGAGTTTGAACACTCTGGAACACGAGAAAGAAGCCGCCGAAACAAGCTAGCAAGCTTGCACAACCATGGAAGTTGGTGGACTTGGAGGACAAGCAAAACTTGTGCATGGAGGCGTGAAAATGGGTCCATCGTGACCGGAAGGATGGTGGCCGTCGATCTGGGCTGATCGGCACCGGAAAATGGGCCAAAAAATGGCTGAAAACCGTCGGGTAAGTGGCCGGGTCGACGGGGTCTAAACCGGGTCAGACGCGGGTCGGGTCGGGTCGACCCGGCTGCATGAAGAAGACGACCAACGTCATCGTGACGTCAGCCTTGCGCAATACCTCCTCAAAACAATGTCGTTCTGCGTGACGTGGCTGTTTGCTGCGCTGATTGGCTGGACAATTACAATATGCACCCCTCTACTCTTCACTATTCACAGAATATGCAATATATTCCCGAATTTTGCATTTTAGCCCCTGATTTCTCCATAATTACCAAATTGTCCCTGAACTTCCCTAATTCCCTGAAACACTTATTTACACCCTATTAAATATATAAAAATGCTCGGAAACGAATACAAAAGATAGGAAAAGGAAGCGCTAAATGTGAACATTTGGAGCGCGATCAGTATGTTGGCCAAATGCTCTTCAGACCTGCAATGCATCAACTGACTTCACCATTCTTCTTAGCTTCTCTGATGGCATGAAACTTGACATTGTTATGCTTTGATCTCCCATGCTGGACAAGATTTTTTGCCACAGAGAATGCTAAATTGTTGCACCATAACCCAGTGGGTTTCTTTTCCACATAATTTAGGTCTATTGAGACCTTTTTAATCCATTTAGCTTGCTTTGGAGCAGCTTCTATAGCAATGTACTCAACCTTTGCTGAGGACTAAACTTGGTTCCTTTTAATCATCATCAACACCTCCTTCATGGCAAGCTTCTTTTCATCCATTTAAGCAGCTTATTCATTGCAAGCAAGCCCATTGACCATCATGTTACATTTTTTATAAACATCAACAGATGACCTTGTCTTCAAAAATAGAGAATCAGACTTAGCCACTACACCATCATCCATAACAGATTTGTTGCTTGAATGTCCATCAAAAACTCCATCAATATTAGGCTTCATGGGTGCCTTTCCATTCTGACATGCATCATGTAAGCCATATGTGCGACTTGTTGCTTGCACGTCCTTGACCATATCATGTTTAGACAAAAGACAGGCATCACATTAGTCATCTGTGCGATTTTTTGCTTACATGTCTCTGACCATATCATTCTTAGACATAGAGGCATTTAATTTGACTTGATTGAAGTCTATGTGGAAGCTATTTTCATGCATCCTAACCCTCACAATTTCAGATTTCTTAGAGTCTAGGATGATATATAAATTTCCCTCAAATATCAATGAATTGCCCCTCTTCAATAATTGTGCAACACTGAGTAAGTTCTGTGCTAAATTAGGTATGTATAATACATTATCAATAATCTTAGGGCCTGATTTAGTTTGAATCAGAACTTTACCTTTTCCAGCAACTTTCACCATATCACCATTTCCAACCTTTACAGTTGTTGTTGCATTCCTATCAAGTGTGGCGAACATGCCTGTATCTCGAGCCATATGGCTTGTGCACCCACTGTCAACATACCATATCTCTGTAGAAGCTGCCATACATGCTTGTGACATCGTAAACAAGTGCTCATCACATACATGATCATCGGTGTAGTTAGCTTATTGCATAGGCTGCTGAATTTGTTGATTTTGCTTGAATCTGCAATACTGTTCTTTGTTTCCCCATTTGTTGCAAAATGTGCATTGAACTTGTGGTTTCCCCTTGTGCCAACAATCCTCTACAAGATGATTTGTTCTCTTGCAGGTGGTACATGGTGGAAATCTTACTCTTAGACCAGATTCTGAACTTGTTGCATCCATCTTGCCTTTGCCTTTGTGATTTCCTTTATTCATGGCAAGGAAAGTCTCCTCCATATCACCATCATTTCTCAATGCATGCCTTTGTTCTTGAGCTTGCAGTTTACTGACCATCTTTGAAATGGTCATCTTTTTCAAGTCACAGGACTCCTCAATTGCTGCAACTTTGGCTTCGAATTTTTCCGGCAAGCTGATCAACATCTTTTCAACTACTTTGTAGTCCTCCACTACATCACCATATAATCTCATTTGGTTCACCAAATCTGACAGCTTGGATGAGTAGTCCTTCACTGTCTCAGAATCTTTCATTTTCAGATTCTCAAACTCTCTTTTGAGTGTCAACAGCTTCACTGACTTCACCCTTTCACTGCCTTCGAACCAGCTCTTAAATTCATCCCATATTGATTTTGATGTTTCCAGGTGCATGATACTTGTGAAAATAGAGTCTGTCAATGCTGAATGAAGACAAGTGACAGCCTTGTCTCTCTTCATCTTCTCCTCCTCATGTTGTTTAATTTGAGCTATGGTTGGATTAGCTCTCAATAGAGGAACTTGCTTGTCCTCTGCAACATACTCCCATAAGCCAAAAGACTTCAAATATGATCTCATTTTTACTACCTAAATCTGGTAGTTTTCCCTAGAAAATTGAGGAACATGAAGGCCTGCATTGCTTCCAGTAGCCATGTCTACACCCATGGGTGTTCAACACTCACTCTCTAGTGTTTGAACCTCACAAGCACTCAATAAACTGAAAATGAAATCTCACAGCCCCTCAAGAACAATGCTCTGATACCACTGTTGGAAATCTAGACCATTAAACATCCATACATACCATCCATACACATCAATAAACCATCAATAATCAACCATAAACATACTCTTGGTTTAGAGGAAGAAAACCAGAAAGAATACACTCAATATTTTACTAAAAATTACTTCCATTCAATTTTACATCCATACATTCATCCATTACAATCTTAAAGTTTATATACAAAAATACAGGGCAGTGTGCAACCATTAGATCGCACCATCATTGCCATCCAACGGACCATGTGTAACAATAAACTGGCACTCTGCCAGATCTGAACTTCTGACACAAGATCTGGGACAGTCGTCTAATACATCATTACAATCAAAAAGTAAATCTAACATATTTCAAGGCAATCTAGAAAGTAAACTAAATAGTACAAATATTTCAAATTAAACTAAACTAAACTAACATAACCAAACCATAACCAAATGCTAGAGAGTTTCTAGAAAAGTTTCAATAGTTCAACAATAATGTGGGGGTATTCGGTGAGGATCTTGTGAGAAGGGTTTGGGGTTGAGGTTGAAGTGAGAGAGTTAATCCTAGAGTATCTTGTGTTGTGATTGTTTATTCTCTCTCATCTATTTTTTTGCTTATTGACATTTTTAATTGCTATGAGTTATGGGCGTACATTAGGCATGATGTTTCCGCGTTCATCGGTTCTAGAGGATTATCCCCAACATGTGTCACTTTTGAAAGTCTAGGACTGGGAGCATCTAGATTAGCTCGCCTTGCTCTTTCTGGGCGTCTATGTCACTTTTCTTTGACGCTATGACTATAACAAAGACTTCAGGAGTCTACAGTAGTGCAATGCCATTGTCAACAAGTTGGAAAAAAATCCATTGATAGTGGAATGCTTCATTAGTTGTTATGAAAAGCATAAATTAAGCATTACAAACTTGAACATATAAATTTTGTTTGCTTGCTGTATCTCATCAGATGAATATTTTTAATTTTCTTAATGTAATATAATTAATCTTTGAAATGCCTAATTTGTATTCTATCTTCTTTGTTTCTGCTGCATATTTCAGTAAAATTTTCCTACAATCTGATATGGGCAAATAAAGACGCCACCATGTATGACTAAACTCGATTCAGGGCACATCATTTATGGTCCAGATTCAAGCCTGAAGTCCATGGATTGTGGTTGTGGATAGAACAAAGACTATAGAAGTCTACTTTGCAATAAAACGTCATTGTTGCGTAGTTGGAATGGAAGGAATTACTCAAATTGATACAGTGATTGGCAGGTGATGTTGTAAAGTAGTCCATATCGAACAACCTGTAATGTCACTTTAGTTTAACATTAAGGGATGAAATTTCTTTCGGTAGGCCATACTTAAGCTCACATGATGATAACAATTTTTTGGCTGATAAAGCATCAAATCAAAGGGACAGCATCAACTCTTTTTTTTTTTCTTCTTCTGTGGTTCCTATCAAACAAGTTGAGAAAGCTGACAAGGTGACTAAAGTTGGTTCATGCCTACAAGATCAGGGGCGAATGATTGTATGGGCTAGAGAATTTTTTTTTTTTTTTTTTTAAGTTTTTAATAGTATTTGCCCAATACAACTATACAAGTTATCAGGCCAATTATCATGACCCACCAATCCACCATGTGCATTTCAGCATGTCCTGACTTTTACATACCCCTTTATTCCTACTTCCCAGATGGGCCAGATCCCACAACATCAGACTTGGTTTTTTTTTCTTTATTTTCTTCTTAGAGTGGTGATATTGACACCCCTCAAAAACTGTTTGTACACCATTTTCGTATATACACCTAAAAAATATTTTAAAAATCTTTAGTTTGTAAATAAACCTCATTTAATACCAAAAATACCCTTTCTTTAATTTTATTGTATTATTTTTTTGTAAGTACACCCCACAATTTTGTTATTTAATCACTTTTATTATTAATTAATATTTTTTTTTTGAAAGTTTATTTTAATTTTTTATTCAAATAAATAATTTATCGTTAAAAAAAGTTTAAAAATTTCCATCTCTTGAAAAAACATATGTGATTACTTTAAAATTTTATGAACAAAATTTCTTTTCATTACAACTATACTAGTAAGCAAACTTTAGTTTTTTTGCTAAGTTTTCTTGAAAATTGAAAGCACAGAGTAATTAATTTTTTACTTAATAAAATTTTGGTTTAGGATGATTTCCTGATTAACAGTAGTCAAGTATGAGTGTTTTTCAAAATTTGAACAATTATGGCTACTCGGGTTCTGTTTATGCTAGGCGTGGCTGGTTTCTGGTCGGTGGTATTGTAGTTTCTGTAGTTTGGTCCTAGTCTCTGCTTCGTTGTGTTGTTGTTGTGGTGTCTGCTTGGTTGTGCAGTGTTGCCTTGGTCCTCTGATCTCTTGAAACTTCCTTTTATTATTATTATTATTATTTATTTATTTATTTATTTTTTAAAAAAAGATTAATATAAAACCAATTAATTATTATTGGTGGGTGTACTTACACACTATTTAGTCCTTTACGTAATTTTGCTCAAGGGTAATATTGGATTTTCAATAAAATACTACTTTGGGGTGTATATACAGTTTTTGAGGGGTGCAAATATCGTCACTCTTCTTCTTACTCTCTTAGTTCTTTTATCATTTTATATTTTTATGCATTCTTTAATCTCACTCTTATTTTTTTAACAATCCTGGAACCACATTTACAACTACTCTCTCTTCCTTATATGTTTATTCTTTTCTATATATTATTTTATTATTTACTTTTTTGTTTTGTTAGGGTTTTCTTATTACATTAAAATTGATTTAGGATTCGTTTGATGAAAAGCCTCGTAGATGTGGATTCCACTAAAATTCTTTTGTGTATTTACATTATATTGTATGTTTCTTTCCTTCTTGACTTTATTTATTTTGTTGAAATATACATTTTGAAGGAGTAAATTTATTATATTTCATGACTCGTTGTGTATTTACTTTTTAATAATGAAATTTATCTTCCTACTAAGGTTGTTCAAACAAATTTATAACTAGTATTTAGTTCAGCCCCGTAAGATAGAAAATCCTGGATTCGCCCCTGTACAAGATAATATTACAATTTACAAGTCTTGGTGAGGCTTCGAGTCCATGGATTGTGATTTGTGATCATGGATACAACAAAGACTTATTTAGAAGTCTACGTTGGTGACAAATCCTGATAATTGTCGAGAAGTCCAAATCACAAATCCTGTTATGTCATTATTTAGAAGACTTTAGATTTATAGGCCATTTTTATGGATCAGATTAAAACGTTTTTTGGAATTGTGGAAAAATGGTGTGGAGAGCATTGGAATTCTACCAAGAGAAAAAGCGTGTTGACTACTAACATAAACACCAAACATTGACTCCTCTTCATGATCAGTTTCCTGTATAAATTAAACCCCCTCTCACCAGCTTGAAATACACATTCGCACAAAATCAAAGCCTTGCAAAAATGCTTAGTTTCATTAGCTACCCTACCATTCTTCCATGGTGCTTCAGCTTGTTGCTCATCTATAGCTTTTCTACCCTCTCCACTGCCTCATTAATCAACACAAATGAGATGGATCGCCTTGCATTACTTGCCGTTAAGGCACGGCTTCATGATCCATTAGAAGTCACGAGCTCATGGAACAATTCAGTACCTTTCTATCTTTGGACAGGTGTTTCATGTGGTCATCGGCATCAAAGGGTCACTGATTTGGATCTAAGAAACCAAAGCATAGCAAGTCATTTATCTCCGTTTATAGGGAACCTCAGCTTCCTAAGGTCAATCCAACTCGACGAAAACCTCTTCCATGGTGAAATTCCTCATGAAGTTGGTCGTTTGTACCGCCTTGAAACTCTAGCACTGTCCAATAATTCCTTTTCAGGTAATATTCCAACCAATTTATCCCATTGCTCTAGTCTCATCAACTTTTATGCCGATGGAAACAACCTTACGGGTGAAATCCCTTCTGATATTGGAAACTTGTTGAAGCTTGAGGAATTGTATATTGGAATAAATCATCTAACAGGACAAATCCCACCCTCAATTGGGAATCTTTCAGCTTTGCAAGAATTTAATTTACCGGATAATAGATTGGGGGGCACAATTCCTGACATGCTAAGCCAACTATAAGACGGTTAATGGGTGTCAGTTTAGATGACAATAACTTCTTCGGTATTGTTCCTGCTTCAATTTACAACCTCTCTTCTCTTGAGTATTTCTTTATTGGATCCAGTATACTTCATGGAAGTTTACCACCTAACATAGGCTTTACTCTTCCAAACCTGAAAAGTTTTGTTATTGGTAACAATGATTTTACAGGTTCTCTTCCAGATTCCATGTCAAATTCTTCAAACCTTGTAGAGTTTGACATCAGTATAAATAATTTCAAAGGGAGGGTGTCGATTGATTTTAGTTGCCTTAATAATCTATATTGGATTAATATGGGTAAATAATTTAGGAACCGGGACAGCCAATGACCTTGGATTTGTCACCTCTCTATTAAACTGTAGCAAATTGGAAGTTTTTGCTTTATATGAGAATCAATTTAGAGGGGTGCTGCCACATTCCATAACCAACCTATCAACAACAATAAACCAAATAGCGATAGGATCGAATCAAATATCAAGGACCATACCCCCTGGAATTGGAAATCTAGTCAATTTAACAATGATTGCTATGGAGTATGACCAGATTTTTATTTTTATTTTTTGAAACAGCAACCATATAAAAAAGCCAAAAAAGGCACCGCCTCAAAACAAAGGAAAACCAGCAAAAGGCAAGCAGCAAACCAAAAGAAAACACCCAGAAAAGAAACAACAAAAAGCCAAAAACCAAAGCAAACAAAAAGAAACCCAAGGCAAAAAGAAACAACACCACACGCTGCCAAAAACACCAAAACCACCGCACCAAAAGGCAAAGCACCAAAAGCATAACAGAGAACAAATTCAGAGCGATTCAGCCAGTGCCCCAATGACAGAAATCCCCACCCTCCGTAGAGCCCCTTGTTGCTTGATGGATTAAATCGTGTTATAAAAACCTAACTTGCAAGTGCACGAATCGAGAGATAAGTACAGCGACAAGTAGGGATCGTTCCCACGAGGAAAAGTGATTTACTAGTTGTAACTAATTCTAATTAAAGCTAAGCAATTAACAGTATCCAAGAGATTTGAGATTGATTGATTGATTAATTGATGATTAACTAAAACTAAATTAAACTAAGAAAACAGTTAACAAGAATATGTGAATGTGATCAAGAGGTAAGAGGACTAGGTTATCAATGCTCCCCAACTATGTTTACTCAATGCTTCGAGTTGACTTTGATAAAAGATGTAACTTAAGTTAAGGATTCGTTCTTATCTTATTTATGATTGTTACCGTATGATCCTAGGATGAACCAAGTATCCTCAATCATAATTTACCCATAGATCAATGGCGCAAACTACAACCGAGAACCCATTAAGTGCAAGAACTAAAGAACCAAAACCTACTTGCATAGATCAATGCTAAGATCAGTTTTACCCATTCAATTGAATATTAATTAAGGTTACGTGTAGATCAACACTCCAAACTTAATTGTTTAATTATCAAAACCCTAAATTCATGTCAACGTATGATCATGCATCAACACAAACAAAGAATTGAGACGTAGAATGAATTGAATGAATCAAAACTCGAATTAAGAAAATATAATCAATTCTAACAAAGAGTATTCATAGAGGTTCACATTGACTCCCTAGTATGGAGTTAGTTACACATATTAGAAACAAAAAGACAAGAGTAAAAGATGATAAAACCCATTGAAAATCTTCAACAAATTCTTCAAATCTTCGATGTTAAAATCTCCTTCGTCTTCGAATCTTCTATGTGTAAGATGAATGAGGGAATTTGTGTGATGAGTTGTTGTGTATCTGAAAGAGAGCAAGAGGAATGCCAGAGAGAGCCAAAACCTAATAAACTCGTCATATATATATAGCTCCCAGATCCCAAATTTGAAAAGGCGCCTTACGCAAGACGGAGAAGCCAAACCGCCGCCATTATCGCTACCACAGCCGCAGCAGTATGGCAGCGGCCTTGACGATGACGGACAATCACTGCCACATTGAGAGCAGTCTAGCAGCGGCTTGACAGCGAACACCACTGATTTTGGAACGCTGCTGACCCGCTGCCAATTAATTAGGAGCGATTTTTGAAGCACTTTTTGATATTTGCAAGCAAGTCCCTGGAATCTTCTGAAATGGCACATTTTGCCTGAAATACTTCAAACATATCATTTAGATCCAACAACCTGAAAATGCTCAAACACACAAATTAAATCCCTAAAAGACTCGAGAAACAAGCAATTGATTGGAGGAAAGGGGATCAAAAACATATACAATAAATGACCGATCATTGCTAAAGCATCGGCGACAGAATTCGAAGCCCTCGAGCTATAACAAATCTTCACTCTACCATGGATCCTCAAAGCATCACGAATGCCATAAATCATAATGATATGATCGATACTCCCCACAGTATCACCATTTATCCACTCCACCGCATTCAAACAATCGCTAACAATCTCAATGCTTTGACCCCCCAACACTGGGTTTGACATACACAGGTCACAAGCTTTGTCAATTGCCATCAGTTTAGCATGGATGGCATCTTGAAAACCAATGAAAAAAGAGAAAAGGCAAAGGACCAAACCTACATTGTTCCGAAGCACACCCTCTATACCAGCAGCCCTTGGATTTCCCCTCGACGAACCATCAACATTGAATTTGAGAGCTTCTCTTCCTGGCGGAATCCAGCTTTCGAAACGACGCTTCTTAGGCTTAACAGTGTCCTTGCAAAATTCACTAATATTACGAAGAAGAGTGGTTATCGGATCTGACAATCCCTTCCCATGATGTTCGAACCACCATGAGCATGAAAGAGCACCGTATCCGTAGCTAGAGAAATTGAAGCTTCTTTGTCTTTAAAAATTTTATTGTTTCAAAAATCCCATATTGTCCACATTGTGGCAAAAAACAGAGTAGTCCACGCTCTTCTACAGCTACCTGAAGGACTCAAAGCAACCCAACAATCTGCCCATTCCGCAATTGTCTTAGGCACGCGCCCATAAACCCCCCACCAACCCATTCCAGTCACCCACAACTTCCACGCCCATTTGCAGTGCAAAAAAAAAGGTGATTTACATATTCTTCATCATCATTACATAAGCTGCACACCACGTTCATACTGGGAATCAGACCATAACTACAAAGCGTTTTTTTCACCAATACTCTCTCTTTGATGAGTTACCAGCCGAACAACTCAATCTTAGGAGGAACTATCCCTTGCCAGTAGAATTTATTCAAACCCTCCATCCTAACCTCCCCAACGTCCCACACTTTACGAAATGAGCCAACAGAAAAAAGGCCTTTGGGATCGAAAAGCCAAACCAAAGCATCCCTTATCCTTTGACGTAAAACCATCGAATGGATAACTATATTAAAACAATGCCATTGTTCTTGCTTCCAATCAAACACCCCTCTACGAAGAGGAACCTTCCAAGTCCAATCTGAATCGCACCAACTGCCAAAGTCCCCCACAACCCCCTTCTTGTCAACGGCCAGAACATAAATTCTGGGGAAAGAAACTTTCAGAGTCACCTCATCAGCCCAAGGATCGTCCCAGAACTTGATCCTAGAGCCATCCCCTATCACTGCCCTAACACCATCCTTCAAAAGATCCCCCAAACGAGAGCCCATCGTAAAAAGACTCGCCATTGCTTTCACAAAGTGAGACGCCCCTTTAGAATTCAAACTTTCCATAACAAACAATTATCATCCAAACCATATGTCGCTATAATAACCCCTCTCCACAAATAAGAGTCCTCATTACCGAATCTCCAAACCCACTTATCGAGTAAGGCCTTATTCTTCACCGCCATTCTCCTTATACTGAGACCACCTTGGAGTTTACTCTTGCAGACTAACTCCCAATTAACAGCATGCACTTTCCTCTTGATAGCCTCGTCACCCCACATAAAGCTTCGTTAAATTCTCTCAATTTTATTGGCGACAGACACCAGCATCTTAAAAATCGACATGTAATACATAAGGATGCTTGAAAGGATGGATTTGATAAGGACCACTCTACCACTTTTTGATAGAAATTTCCGTTTCTAAGGAGCCAATCTATTTTGGACTCTGTCAACGATCGGGTTCCAGAAAGCCTTGGACCATGGGCGCGAGCCAAGTGGGAGACCCAGGTATACTATAAGGAGCACTGTCGATTTGCATAATAACGTCTCAACCCAAATCGGCTCCTGGATCGCCTTTTTGCCAACTCTCACAACGCAGGATTTGGAAAAATTGATCTTAAGACCAGAGACAAGCTCGAAACATCTAAGAATCCTTTTCACATTACGCAAATACTCCACCTCTGGCTTCAAAAAATAATCATATCGTCTGCAAACTGGAGATGGGAAACATGAATCCTAGAACCTCCAAAATCCTCACCATGAATCATATCTAAAGCGGTGGCCTTATAAAGCATACAACTAAGCCCCTTAGCGACTATATTGAATAAGAAAAGGGATAAGGGATCCCCCTATCTCAAACCCGTTTTGATACTAAATTAGGGCGTTGGGCTGCCATTAACTAAAATCGACATTAGAGGCGAGGATATACAATCTTTTATCCAACGACGCCACTTTGCCTTGAAACCCATGATTTCCAACGAAGCGTCTAAAAAGCCGTGGTCTACACTGTCATAGGCTTTTTCGAAGTCAAGTTTGATAACAATTCCTCCATCCTTATCATTCTTCCACTTGTTGATAATTTCCTCAGCGATGACGAAACTATCAGTAATTTGACGCCCCTGAACAAAAGCCATTTGACTATCCCCAATAATGGATTCCATAACTCTCTTGATTCTATTTGCTAAAACCTTCACCAAGATTTTGTACATAGACCCCACTAAACTAATGGGTTTGAAATCACCCATGGAATTCGGCTTCTTAATTTTCGGAATAAGCCCAATGAACGTAGCATTTAAATCCTTCACCACAAGACTATCTATGTGAAACTCGTTAAGAAAAGCCATAAAATCCCCTTTGATAACCTCCCAATGTCTTTTAACAAAGTTTAGATTCATCCCATCCAGACTGGGGGTTTTATTGCCATCACAGTCATTAACTGCCTTCCAAACTTCTTCAAGAGTAAAAATTGATTCCAGACTTACAGATTCATAATCCGACAGTTTCTTAAGGTGAGACCCTATGAGCTTCAGTCTTTGCCATTGAACGTTCTAAAAATGTCAGCTAAAGAAGTTAAACACTCCCTCCTTAATCTTGAGAGGATCGGTTTCAACAACCCCATCAATACGAAGGTCTCTAATGAAATTCTTGTGCTTTTTACCATCTGCCACCAAATGGAAAAATCTAGAATTCCTATCCCCTTGTTTGACCCACGTCACCTTTGATTTCTACCTCCACGCTTGGTCTTCCTTTCTCAGACCATCCCAAACGTCAGCTAATAATGACAACTGATCTTTCCTATGCCTTTCAATCCACCCCACCACAGCAGCCTCTTTGTCTATTTCTTCCAACTAGGCCTCAGAAACTTTCCAGGAGTTACAATTCACCTTATTGCTAGCAATCCACCTTTTCATTCTTTTTTTGGAATCATTTAGTTTGGCTGCAAAGGACCCCTGATTGCAATTCACCCATCCGTCCATGACATCCTTCATCATGCCCATATCCTCCAACCAATAATTCACGAAACGGAAGGGCTTCGGACCCCAATCCACTTTCCTCTCTGTAAGCAAAACAGGATTGTGGTCTGACAAAGTTCTAGGCAAGCCAATCTGCTTCAAATTCGGAAAGCTCAATAACAAGCTAGGAGAAATCAAGAATCTATCTAATATCAACCACACCGCCACATCCCTAGAATTCGTCAAAGTAAACTCCATGCCTTGCATCGGCATGTCCACCACGTTGGCTTGCAAAAGAAAAGAATTGAAGCTCCTAATGGCACATAAATTAAGAGAGACCCATTTTCTTTCCGCAACGTAGAGAACCGCAATGAAATCCCCCCCCCCCCCCCCTACAATCCAGGGGATCGAAAATGCATTCATGGAAAGAGCAAGATCATTCAACAAAATCATCCTCTCTGCTTCCACACAGGGACCGTAAACATTGCAAAAACCACCACAATCTTCAACGCAATCAACTTCCCCACAAGCGTAATACTGTGACTATTAGAAATACAATCTATCATCTCAAAGAAATTATCATTCTAAAGAGACAGCAAACCACCAGATAGCCCAATAGCATCCACACCAAGACCCCTGTTAAGGAAAGAACCACCCAAAGAACTCACTGTCCTGCTGTTAAAAAACTTGAGCTTCGTCTCCTGTAAGAAGAGAACCATCGGCCTATGTTTGGAAACCATATCTCTGATAACCCTCTTTTTCTCCGCCTTACCCACTCCTCTAGCATTCCATGATAAAACAATCATTAAAAGAAAACAAACCACCATAAACACACATATCACACATGTGTTCTGCAAAACATTGTCAATCATGGGACTCCCTAAGCTTCCTCTCATCCTCCTTCTCCTTTCTCATCAACTCCTTCCCAATAAAATTCTCATTCCCACTAAAGTCACAACCAATCTCAATAACTCTAGAAATTTCCTCCTCCAAATCATCATCCTCTACCACATCTATATCAAAGTTCTCTTCTAAGACTTGGTGCCCATCAACTGTAGGATCCCCAGCCTATGGTTGCATGTCACTGATTTCCTCTTCTTCTCCAATTGGAGCTTCTTCCTCAGCTCCCATCTCTCCCCTTCGACCCTACCTCATGTGTCCCTTTAAAGCCCGACATGCTCTCAAGAGACCCCTATTCGTCATAAGTTGGGCAGCTTTAGTTATATTACCTTGGACCTTCTACTCCGGCCCATCTTATTGCCCCTCTTCAGTTGCTTAGTAACGGGCTTGCCTCCCCTATTAAAGTCTATGTGAAACCCAGGCTCACAAGTTTCTTAATTGGGCCTTCCACCTTAACCTGTTGGGCCTCTGATCCAATCAAGACCCCTTCAACTTGAATGTCAGAAGAAAAATTATCTTGGGCCATGTGACATTCTCCAAAAGAAAGTTCCAATGCTACAAGTTTCACCCCCCCTCCTAATTGTAACTAGGTTCCCTAAAGGCTTGTTGAATCGAGAGCATTCCCCTTTGGATTTGACCGAATTAATAAAAGGACTAGCATCAAAGGATGACGATGAGGAACTAGATGACCTCACCATACGGCCTACCTACCTCTTCTTTTCAAAAAATTTGACAGGTTTTGAATTTAAAATACTGACAAGAGGGGAATGGCGATAAGAGGATTTAGAAAGCTTCTCTTTACCTTTATTCTTTTTAAGGAAATCAAAGTTTACCCCCTTTCTAGAATCCAGCTGGGAAAGCTTCAATTTGTCCCTTTCTTTGATGCGATTGCCACTTGCAAGGCCATAGCCCCCCACTTGCTTTGACTTAGCCCGATCGTGAGACATAATTTGCCACCATCTCTTTTCACCACCCACCCCTTGAGGCTGCATTTCAAAGTCAAAAAAAAGGAGGCTCCCTCTCATCAGTCATACTGACACCATCAGTTAGGTCTAGATAATCCTCCACTCAATGAACATTTACCGGAGCACCTTCTTCCTCCACAGTGATCCAGAAAGCCCCCCCTCTGATCTTCAACCTTGATTTTCTTAGCGCATGAAGTCCTAAGACTGAGTAAAATTAACATTCTCCCCTTCTGTAACCTCTTTTTAAGAACAGTGTCATCATCTAACAGAAGAGGTTCACCTAAAGCACTTCCCACATGGAAAAAGAACTCTGAATTGCAATGGCAAAGAGGCACCCCTAACATATTAATCCACACCGGTTTAGTCTTGGCTATCGCCGATGCCCTCCATTGAGACATGGATGAGAAGCTGTCTTCCCAAACGATGCGATTTTGAATGAAACTGAGACAAGTCTGCTCATCCTCGAATCTCCATAAAATGGATTTATCTCCTAAATACGAGGCTTTGTACATGATACCTCTGCTTTCTAGTGCTCGGTTCACTCTTGAAACCCTATCAAACCTTCTTAGGATACCTACAGCACATCTGGTTAGCCACACCTAACCTTCCATAGAACCATCCCAGAACACTTGTTTCATCTCCTCCACTTCCCTGTGGGCTTCATGCATCTCTTCCCCGTATCCCCCCTTGCTAGCATCTCTTCCACCTAACACATCTGTGAACGATCTCTTCGACGATGGAGCAAATTTAACGCCAAAACCCTTACTGTTAACGTTCCCCCAGCTCTTGCCTTCTCCATTCTGAACCTTCCCTTGTCTGTCATTCCAATCGATAGACGCCATCTTCGACACTATCGGACTCCCATAAATGTGCATCCCGTTGGCTAATCTCACCACCCTTTTCGCTTCTTCCATAGTGGCAAATCAAATGAAAACGTAATTACTTCCTCTCCTGCTGATAACATTCGAAAGGAAGACATCTCTCGCCCTTCCAAATGGTTTGACCATATCCCACAAACTCTTTTGCTCCACCAATATATTCAAGTTGTCCACAAAAACTGAGAATAAACCATCCCTAAAATCTCTATTAAACTCCTTAGTCATAAACCTAGACCTTCTCACACTAGCTTTCTCTCTCATCTTTTTGGCAAGAGTTACCAAGAGAATTTTAAAATATGGAGTATAACCAGATATCGGGCACTATTCCTCATGCTATCAGTGAGCTTAAGAGCTTACAAATACTAACCTTGAATGCAAATGAATTACAAGGGAGCATTCCTAGCTCTCTAGGTAATTTGACTTTGCTAAACCAACTTGGGTTGCATTCCAATAATTTGCAAGGCAATATACCTTCCTCACTTGGAAATTGTTAGAATTTAGTAAAGTTGCATCTCTACAATAACAAGCTCACTGGTATTATGCCTACACAAATTCTTGGAATAACAAAGCCTCTCTCTTGGCCTAGACATATCAGATAAACTTCTCAGTGGCCTTTTTTCCTTTAGAAGTAGGTAACTTGAAGAACCTTGTTGCATTGAATATTTCTAACAACATGTTTTCTGGTAAGATTCCTTTTACTCTTGGTGGTTGCTCAAGTTTGGAATCTCTATACCTGCAAGGAAATTATTTTCGCGGAAGCATTCCTGCTGATGTCAGTTTTTTGAAAAGCATGAAGGAACTAGATCTCTCTTCCAACAATTTGTCCGGTCAAATTCTAGAATTTCTTGATAAGCTATTGTTTTTGGAATCCTTAAACCTGTCTTACAATGAATTTGAGGGAGATGTGCCAACAAAAGGAGTTTTCAACAATACAAGGAAATTTTTACTCGTTGGGAATAAAAGGCTTTGTGGGTGACATGCATGGGATAGTTCTAAAAACTATGTAAATGATGGTATGTGTGCGTGCGTTTTTACCCTTTCGCAAGTTTACGAATCGTTGGCCACGTATAGTGGTTATGAGTAAGGGTATCGTTCCCACAAGGAGGTTGGTACACGTAAGTCGGTTATACGTCTTATGTTATAAATAAGCTAATTACAATAATTTCAAGTGCATGAAAAGTAAATGGAGATGGCGGCAAGTAAGCTAGCAACTAAACTAATGCACGACGATTACACTAAAATGGCATAAAGATTGAATTACACTAATGCAGAAAACTAAAAGCGATGTGAATCCTATGATCAACGATACGCAATCTCTATACTATAATGATAATTATAATTAACCTAAACTAACTAGATTGGCAACTAAGTAAGCAAGTAAATTAACAACTAAAGCACTACAATTAAGTTACACTAAATTAACTACAACTAACTAAATTATCATTAACTAATCTAACTAACTAATTCTTGCGAAGGTTATGCAAGATTGAAGTTGCAAATGATGAGGGATATATTAATTGATCTCAATTAAACACCTTTGTTCTATGGCATATGCAATATAATCCTACCACTCAATTACCATCAACTATGGATATAGAATGACAATAATAGAGAGATTTACAACCTAGAACATGAGAACTAGTTAATATGCATGGACATGCAAATACTAATCAAATCCTGTCCACTAGAACTAATCAATGTTGGAAAACAAAGCTACATGTTACTAATGATCAATCAACAACATGTATCCATTCAAATAAGCTCCAATCAACATATGATAACTCAAGATGGATATAGTAAAGGTAAGATCAATTAAATACAAGATAAGTCATATAGAATCCATCCCTCAACATTGAAAGTGTTTACACATACATGTTCATGAATTACAAATAAAAGAAGAGAAGTAAGAGAGTAAGAAAAAACCACAAGTTGGTAAGCTTCTTGTCTTCAATCAAGCACCATGCCTTCTTCTTCTAAGCTAGGAAATCCACATGAAACCATGTAGTGTTGAGGTGGTGGGTTGTTGGTAGAGTTCTAAGCTATTCTAGGGTTTCTAAGCTAATTTATGATATCTAGGTATTTAGTTGGATATTAGGGATTCTGTTTAAGGTGACAAAAGGTGAATATATATAGAGGGAAGGTTTAGGCAAGCTTTGCATGTGTAAATCTCCTAAGTCGGTCATCCTCGCGGGTTTGGATCTCCTGCCTCGTGGGTTATGTCTCTCCGGCGTGGAGTCACGGAGATTTACAGAAGTTGGCCACGAGTTCACTCTCCCTGGTCAGTGGGAATTTTCTAGCGGCATGAAACCGCCAAGTCTTCTCGAGTTTGGACGACTTTGGGCGGACAAGAGGCCGCTGGAAGTGAGCTTGAAGCTTGCATTTCCATGGAGTTTGGAGGAAATGGATGAGAGGAAAAGCACGTGCATGGGAGGCTCAAAGTGGGCCCATTGTGACTGGAGGGATGGTGGTCGTTGATCTAGGTGAACGATGTCAAAAAACTGGCTGGAAAATGGCCAAAACTGTTTCGGTCTATCGCAGGTTGAAAATGGGTTGAACCGGGTCGACGGGCAAATGGATTGGGTTGGCTGAAGGTAGGGAACGACATGACGTCATCTTGATGTTAGCGTGATGCGAGCTCCCCCCAAAACGGCGTCGTCCCACTTGGTGACGTGGCAGGCACGCTGTGCATTGGCTAGCAAATATCAGTCAGCTCCCCTGATCTTCCCTTATTCACAGAATCTTTAATATATGTCCCTAATATTGCACATTTGCCCTTGAAATGTCCAAAATGACAACAATGCCCCCGAACTTCCCTGTTTACCTAAAACACTTATTTAATCCATTAAATACCTGGTTTTACTCAAGAAACAAGCATAAAGTAATAGGAATTAAGGGTATAAAATAGGTACTTTTATACCCCGATCAGTGGGGGTATAGCTGAATTGCATTTTCCATTTTGCCACTCCAAATGATCAAAGAAATCAGAAATCCCTTTTCTCAGAGTGGTTATTCATGTGATTGCTGCAGTCTTGATCTTATCATCAATAGCAGGTTTCTTCGTTGTTGTTGCTCAAAGAAGGAAATTCGCCAATCAAATGTCAAGGATGTTGCACATGGGCAAACAGTTTCCCATGGTTTCATATGCAGAGCTCAGCAAGGCAACTAATGAAATTTCACCATCCAACATGATTGGTCAAGGAAGATATGGCTCTATATACATGGGAATTTTAGCTGAATATAGAATGCCGATTGCAGTCAAGGTGATTAACATGCAGCAAAAAGGGGCTTCTAAGAGTTTCATGGTGGAATGTGAAGCATTAAGAAACATTCATCATCGAAATCTCATCAAAATCATCACCCTCTGCTCAAGCATAGATTTTAAAAGGGCTGATTTCAAAGCTCTGGTTTACGAGTACATGCAAAATGGAAGTTTAGAAGAGTGGTTACACCAAAGCAATAATCAAGTCAACATAGGAAATTTGAGCAATTTGAGTTTGATTCAAAGACTCAGTATTGCCATCGATGTGGCTTCTACTATAGAATATCTTCATCATCATTGCCAACCACCAATTGTTCACAGTGATCTAAAGCCAAGCAATGTTTTGCTTGATCATGATATGGTTGCACATGTGGGTGACTTTGGGCTAGCGAAATTTCTATCAAAGAATCCAGTTAGTACTGTATCCGGAACTCAGTCAAGCTTAATTGGGATAAAAAGAAACCATCTGCTACATTGCTCCAGGTAACTAACTCTTTCATGCTTCATATTTTGATATGTGTGATTAATATTGAATTTTGTTACTACATCTAATTTTATAAATTAACATGTTTCTTAGAGTATGGGATGGGCAGTCAAGTGTCCATGCCAGGAGATGTGTACAGCTTTGGAATTTTCTTACTGGAGATGTTCACCGGAAAGCGTCCTACAGATAGCATGTTTCACGATGAGCTAAATATCTATGATTTTGTCAAGATGTCTTTGCTGGAAAGAGTTATGCAGATTGCTAAGCCATCACTGTTGCTGGAAGTAACAACTGACAGCAACAATGTTGAAAATTTTGCGAGACTACATGGAGAAGAAATAGTCATAATGGAGGAGTGCTTGGTTGGTGCTCTGAGAATCGGAGTTCTCTGCTCAATGGAATCTCCAGCTGATCGAATGGAGATGACGGATGTCGTGGCAAAATTATGTGCAATCAAGGAAAACTTTCTCAGCATGAGGATAAGAGATGTCAGGCCAAGTTCTCAATCAGCCTGAACCTAACCACCATAACATGGTCTGTACTTGCTATAGGCCTATGCTTGTTTGGTTTTTTCATTTCAGCTTTTCAGTAATTTGTTTTTGTGCTTCTTTTGTTAAGCATATATCTACTGTCTACTGTATTTGTGGCATGAATTTTGTAACACATTAGTGTTTGTTTTTTACTAAAAATGTAACAAATCGTCTATAAGGTATTGCAGTATATACAATGTTTGTGTTTTATGAAAAAATCAAAGACTTTACTTGTCAACATTTCCGGTAAAAATGATTCAAAGTCTGCCATTGATCATCACAAATACCTTCTGAACTCTGCTTTATGGTGACATAGAGTGATTCTTCTTTATTTTTATGTACTTTATCCACCAACTGTAAGGTACTTGTTATTCATCAATAAAATTAGGAAATGATCAAAATTTGATCACTGATGTAAATTTGATCAGTATTACTCTTTCCATTGGGACAGAATGGCTTGTTAAGCCATGCTGACATTCTGCAAAATTTTCCAGGCCTGTTTGTTATCTTAACAATTTTCATTTCTTATAGGATGCAGGGAAACATTTTTCAAATTGGAAAATGAATGACTTGTCAAATTTAATTTTCCAAATTGGCATTGATCCTCACAACAACCTTCTGAAATCTGTTTTAACAAAGGGTAGATTTGACTTGAGTTTGTGGTGGAGCCGACAATGGATTGATGATAACAACTTTCCAGAGCAGAGACACAAAGTTCTGGGCCCATGAAAACTACATAAGAAAGAACCACTGAGTTTGGTAAATAGAGAAAGCTACCAAGAAGACTGAAGTTGATTCAGGCACATCATATTACAAATCTTGGTGGTACTTGGTCCACTTGGATTGTGGATACACAGACTTTAGAAGTCTATGTCGATGATTGGCTCAATCCATAGTGCAATGCTTCATGGAGACTATTTCTGAAATGATTATGAATGATTAATAAAACAAGATTATTGATTAGTTCTTCAACAATCAACGTTGTAAAATAGAAGCAGTGTTTGATAAAATGTGTGAGCTAAAATTAAAACGGGGTATAGAAGAATATTGAAGCCATTGATGCTTCAGAGAAAATCTTGAGAGAGCTCTCATATATTTTGTGATGATTGATTACAGAATGAGCACTTGCCTTTATATACATAAACACAAGTTGTGTGCCACAATTGATTCTTAGAGATAAGGTTGCCACGTGGACAATCTGTAACAGAATTTTGTTATGCTTTTCCCACCAGAACTTCTGATCAGCTAAAGGATGATTGACCATGATGATCATGATAAAGAGTCTGTTGAGTTAGTTGATTGTATCAGCTGATGGTTGAATGTATCAGCTGATGGCTTTAGATTGTTATCTCTAACATCCCCCATCAAGCTGAAAATAGGTGAGACAACAAGGTTCAGCTTGGATTGGAGATATCTGAAGCGAGAGGAAGCTAAAGCTTTGGTGAAGATGTTTGCACGTTGATGCTCTGTAAGGATGTATTGGACCTTAAGAGCTCTAGATGAAATCTTTTCACGGACAAAATGCACATCAATTTTGATATGTTTGGTACGAGCATGATAGACGGGATTTTGAGCCAGATATCCAACACCCTGGTTATCACACCAAAGGATGGGACTATGAGCCAGAGGAAAACCAAGCTTAGAAAATAAGGAGGTGAGCCATAAAGCCTCTATAGCAGATTATGATAACGCCATGTATTCGGCCTCACAACTTGATCGAGCCACCACATTCTGCTTCTTGGAACTCCAAGCAATAAGGTTCTCACCTAAGTATACACAGCAGCCGCTAGTCGACCTTCTATCGTCAACACAAGAAGCCCAATCCACATCACTAAAAACATCAATAGACAGGGAGGTAACTGGTTTGAAGTGAAGCCCCATATACGTAGTACCTTTCAAATATCGTAGAAGATGCTTGCAGTAGGTGAAGCTAAGTATTGGCTTAGCTTGTTGACACTAAACAATATATCAGGCCTCGTGTATGCCAGGTACTGAAGAGCACCCACTTTACTTCTATATAGTGAAGGATCGGGAAATGCTTAACATGTCTTAATGAGTTTAGAGCCTGCAGGCAATGGAGTGGAGCAAGGTTTGCTATTCGACATGTTGGTATTTTTTTAGGAGATCAAGAACATATTTGGTTTATGTTAAGAACAAGCCAGCTGAAAACCGATGAGCTTTGAAGCCTAAGAAGAAGTTGACAGATCCCAACGATTCAAGGCAAATGTTTTGTTGAGAGTAGAGATGGTTTGGCTGATGAAAGAAAGGTCGTTACCAGTGATAGGTATATCATCTACATACACTAGTAGAAAGATAACTTTTCCATGTTGCCTCTTAATTAAGAGAGAAACATCAGCCAATGATGCTACAAATCCCCAATTCTGCAAAGCAGTTTTCAGCTTACAAAACCATGCGCGTGGGGCCTACTTTAGACCATAGAGCGCCTTGTTGAGTTTGCAAACGAATGTGGGTCGACTAGCATCAATGAAACTCGAAGGTTGTTCTATAAACACACTCTCTTTGAGGTCACCATTGAGGAATGCATTGTTAATATCAACTTGTTGAATGTCCCAACCATAAGTGACAGCCAAGGAGAAGATAATTCGAATTGTCGCAGCCTTTATAACAGGACTGAAAGTGTCTTGAAAATCTATCCCGAGAGTTTGGTGAAAACCCTTTGCGACCAGCCAAGCTTTATGTTTAAAAATGGAGCCATCTTGCCTATATTTGGTTCGAAAAAACCCATTTGCAGCCCACTAAATTACATGATTCAGTAGGTGGCACTAATGACCATGTGTTATTTCTCATTAGAGCTGAATATTCCTCTAACATGGCTTTATGCCACTGAGGTTTAGTGAGGGCTTCAGCTGCATTTTGAGGTTCAATTTCGTCAATAGATACTGCACCTTTCATGCAAGTAGAAGAAAAGGCTTTGTGCTTGATAGCATATAACCTAAGCCTGGTAACCATGGGGTGTAACGATGCTGGTGTAAGAGCAGATTGGGGAAGCTCAATGTGAAAAGGGACTGCAAGAGCATCTGTTCGTAATGTAGGAGCAGCTAGTCTTAGCAAAGAGTGAGAGTTAGAACACTCATTTGTAGTATTTGTAGGTAGCTGAGTCTGAGTAACAATTGTTGGCAAAACTGGAAGTGGTAGTGTATCAGCCAAAATTGATGTTGGCAAGCCTATAGATTGAGCTGCAGTAATATTCTTTGGAGGGAACAAAGTTTGATATGGAAATTCAAACTCATTGAATACCACATTTCGAGAAACATAGACTCTACCAGAGGAGTCCAAACATTTGTATCCTTTTTGGTTCAGGTTGTACCCAATGAATATGCATTTTGAGGCGTGGAAATTGAATATGGTCTGAGATATGGGAAGGCTGTGCACCTAAAGACCTTGAAGTAATTGTAGTTAGGCTATCTTTTGAACAAAACTTCATAGGGAGACTTCAACTTAAGGACTGGTGTTGGCAGATTATTTATCAGTAGGACAACAGTTTGAAACGCCTCAACCCAGAAAATGAGAGGCATTTTTTCTTGAGTAAGAAGAGTGAGCCCCGTTTCCACCACATGACGATGTTTCCTCTCGGGTACACCGTTTTGCTGGTGTGTGTAGGCACACGAAGTTCTGAAGTGCACCCCAAGCTTGGTAAGATAAGGAATTAGTGGTTTGTATTCGGTTCCCAAAGCCGCCTGCAAACACTTTAGTTTGCTATTGAATTGCAGCTCTGCGTGTGTCTTAAACTGATGGAACATGCTAGGCACCTCTGATTTCTGCTTTAAAGGGTATAACCAGTTGTATCGTGAAAAGGAATCCACAAATATGACATAATAGCGATGTCCTTCCGATGATGGCATGGGTGAGGGACCCCAAACATCAGTGTATACCAATTCTAACCAGAGGATTGAAAGGGTAACTGATGCAATTTTCCTAATCTACATGCATCACAGAAACTTAGATGAGTATTGTTGTATTGTAAGTGCAAGCTAGTTAGAACCTTTCTTAAAACCAATGGTGCGGGATGGCCTAGCTTCAAATGCCATATATTCTCATTCAAACTGACTTGATTACAAGAAATATCAGCATTCATATCATATCTACAAGGTTTGCTGATTGTTTTATTCTTAGTAAATGAAAAAGCAGTGAATTTTTTTGTCTTTGAGGTTCGGTCATCATGTCTTGATTGTGCTCCATTCAAGTTAAGCTTGTAGAGACCATGTTCAAGCTTGCCTTGAAGCAAAGTTTCCGTGGTATTCTTGTCCTTAAGAACACAAGAATCATAGTAGAACTCAGCATAAGCATTATTGTCTTGCGTAAATTTAGATATACTCAGCAAATTTTTGGCAATGGATGGCACGCATAAGATATGATCTAGAAGCAATTGTTTAGATGATCTATTATGAAAGAGAAGGAGTGTCTTACCAATGTGAGAAATCTGTAGTTGTTGTCCATTTCCAACTACAAGCCTGTCACCACCTTGATACTCAGAGTGTAAAGAAAGGTTTGAGAGATCGGATGTGACATGGTTTGTGGCACCGCTATCGGCGTACCAAGCTGGGTCACAGACAGTCTCTGGAGTGGCATAATAAGCAGTGGACTGGTGGTAATTGGCTTGTTGTGAACCACTAGTTAGAGCTGCTACATTGTTGCTATTGAATTGAGTACTTTGATTGTTGAATTGAGTGCTCTGGTTCTGATTGTTACTCTGAAAGTTCCTGTCAAATCTATGGTAGCAATTCATGGCAACGTGGCCTGTTTTTCCACATACTTGACAGATTGGCCTGTTATTGCCATTCCATCTGCCACCACCTCTTCCTCTGTTCCTTCCTCTATAACCTCCAGATCTACCTCCATTGTTATAGAAGTTAGAACAATTAAAGCCTCCTCTTTGACTCATTTTGTCACTCTGATTTCCAGAAACAAAATTAGCACTTGCAGTTGGAATATCAAGTTGTGACTCAGAATTGAATTATGCTAGCCTTTGTTCATGATTCAACAACAGATATTGCACCTCTTGAGGAGATATATTGTTTCTTTGAGATATAACAACAGATACAACTGAATCATAATCACGTCCAACTCCACTCAACATGCTTAGAATGAGATCATTGTCACTAACAGTCTGTCCTGTACCCTTCAAACTATCACCAACAGTCTTGACCTTCAAAACAAAATCTGCAGCAGAACTAGTGCCTTTCTTGATATTTTGCAGTTGATGTTTTAATTGAAGAACTTTTGCTAAAGACTGCTGTGAAAACAGTTGTTCAAGAACTCTACATACTTCTCGAGAACTTGTGCAATCTGTGACCTGACCTATGACATTTTGGCTGATTGCTGAAAACAACCAGCTTAATAACAACTGATTTGACCTGATCCAAGTCACATATTTCTTATTTAACACAAGTTGTTTATCTCCTCCATTTGCCGATCCAGTTTCAACAAATTTAGATGGTATAGCCTTAGTATCTAGCACATAATCTTCTAATTGAAAAGCTCTAATTACTGGAAATACATGTGCCTTCCATTGTACATAGTTGTTGTCTAACTTGACTTGTAGATTGAAGTGCATCGATTTCGCCAAAGAGGTGAAATCTCCAGCTTTGGAGATTGTCGAAGACTCATCTCCTTGTTCTGTAAACGCGCCAGGAAGCGAAGTCACCGGAAGCGAAGTAATTGGACGATTAGTCCTTGTGCTGCTCTGATACCATGTAAAATATAAGAAGTGTTTGATAAAATGTGTGAGCTAAAATTAAAACAGAGTATATAAGAATATTGAAGCCATTGATGCTTCAGAGAAAAGCTTAAGAGAGCTCTCATATATTTTGTGATGATTGATTACAGAATGAGCACTTGCTCTTTATATACATAAACTCAAGTTGCTCACACAAGTTGTGTGCCACAATTGATTCTTAGAGATAAGGTTGCCATGTGGACAATCTATAACAGAATTCTGTTATGCTTTTCCTGCCAAAACTTCTGATCAGCTAAAGGATGATTGACCATAATGATCATGCCAGCTCATCATGATAGAGAGTCTGTTGAGCTCATCATGATAGAGAGTCTATTGAGTTAGTTGATTGTATTAGCTGATGGTTGAATGTATCAGCTGATGGTTGAATGTATCAGCTGATGGCTTTGGATTGTTATCTCTAACAAACGTATAAAGAGAGACCAAAAATATGAAAAAGACTTCATCTCATGGAGTGTTCAGTGGATAATTGAATGATGATAGCAATTTATTTCTGAGCAGAGATACAAAGTTATGGACCCGTGAAAGCTACAGAACAATAAACTGGTATGATATGATAATAATATTATTGATTACTCTAATGATGATAATTAAAATTGAAAATCAAGTCATTTTGTTTAACAAATGAATATGGTGCAAGCTCAATTATTATAAGGGAAATTATCATTTTCCTCCCCCGAGGTTTGCAATATTTGATAAATTGGTCTCTCTAGTTTCAATAATGACTAGTCAACTCCCTAAAACCCTAAATATTGGTCATTTCACCCCTTCTATCAAGTTTCCAACTCATTTGTTGTAGGATTATCGATTTAAATGTGTGTGTGTGTGTGTGTGTATATATATACAGATTTTCTATTATCAGTTCGTTCTGACAATAAATATATCAGGACGAAAAATGTGGACGACTAGATTTACATACTTTAACTCAAAGTGTATGCACTTGTCAAAACTTCTCCATATTCTATAGTCCACATTCGAACTGACAACAGAAAGACAATATATATATATATATATATATATATATATATATATATTTTCAAATGAAAACGTCCTGACATAACTTTATGAGGATATTCAATGTGAACCACTAATTTTACATGCTTTGACTCAAGTATGTATGCACTTATCAAAACTAGTGGCTCACATTCAATATCCTCACAAAGCTATATATATATATATATAATTTGTTTAAAATAATTTAAATATGTTTATATAATTTAAAATAAACTCATATTTCATAATAATATATAAAAACATATTTATGAAAAAAAAAACAAAAAAAACAAAAGGGAAAAAATTCAAAAAAAAGGAATTTTTTTTATTATTATTTTCTTTCTTTTCTTTTCTTTTTTTTTTTTTTTTTGAATTTTTTTGAATTTTTTTGAAAATTTTTTTCCCTTTTCAATTTATGGGCTTTGATTTTTTGGGTTTTTAATATTTTTTATTTTATTTATCAAATTGAAAAAAGGAAAAAAAGGAAAAAAAAAAAAAAACTTATGGGTTTTGATTTTATGGATTTTATGGGTTTCCTTTTGTTTTTTTTTTTATTTTTTTTATTTTCTTTTTTCTTTTGCATAACTCTGTTTTATATATTATTATTAAATATGAGATTATTTTAAATTATATAAACAGATTTAAATTATTTTTAACAAATATATACATTTAAGTCGATAATTCTTCAACAATGAGCTGGAGTAGCTCAATTGGTTAGAGCTTGTAGCTTCTAACCACAAGATGGAACCTTCAGTCCCTGATGAAGGTGTTTATTTTTTTTATTAATCGTTAAAGGGATTTTAGATAGAAAACTTGACAAAAAGGGCAAATAACTAATATTTAGGGTTTCTATAGCTTGTTGCTTATCTATAGCTTTGTACCATCTCCAATGCCACAATCAACACAAAATTGTGTGCGATTGTTGCTTATCTATAGCTTTGTACCATTTCCAATGCCACAATCAACACAAAATTATGTGCGATCAAGGAAAACTTTCTCAGCGGGAGGACCAGGGATGTTAGGCCAAGTTCTCAATGATCACCATAGTTAAAATATCATTGTTTTTGTATGTTAGATGCATCAATGATATTTATAAAATATGAAGAAAAAAAATCCAGTTTTTCAATTTTATTTTTTATTTTTGCTTTTTAAAATTGTTTTGTTTTTAAATTTTTGTTTTTCTTTTAATTTATACATTTTCTAATTCAATTCAATTTTCAATTATTTAAAATTATATTTGATCTCCACCATCCATGTTTGAGATGGATGGTGGAGATCCATTTAAAAAAATGTTTTTTTTGTTTTTGTTTTTGGGATCAGAGGTAGTTTAGTCTTTTAAAAGTAACAGTTAGTCAACAGTTAAGTTTGACCTAACGGTAGAGGGTGTGAGTGTCAATAAATGATATAGTTTTTTCTGGGTGCAAAAGGCCAAACCTCAAGAAGGTTTAGTGTAATTTGCTCTTTTTGAAATAAAATGACACAATTTTATTTATAAAAAAAAGGAAATATTGAATATTAAACACAAACATGTTTATATATATTTTGGAGGCAAAATGAAAATAGTTGTATGTTAACTCTTTACATGGTCGTATAGCCCAAATTTTAGTTACAAAAATAAATAAATAAATAATAAGCCCAAATTTTATTTAAAAAAGCCTAGATCAGTTAAGGCTTATTTAAAATGGGTTGTCCCCGATTTAACCAAAAGCCCAACCGAAAATCCAAGAGCAGGGAGGAAAGTTGACACACCACACTGCCGTTATAGCGCTGACGTGCCCGGGCACATCAGTAAAAAGCGTTGACGTGAAGAGCCATGTAGGCACAATGCATTGAGCCACATAGCCATGACAAATTTTGATTGAAGCTATGACTCTTGTCTGCATCACACAAGAGAGTGTATGCATGTGTATGTGTTTGTCTAAGGCCCTGTTTGATTTTTCTACTTAACACTGAATGGTACTTAATGTGTTTCATTCAGTTATTTTGTTTGATTTTTTAAGTGTT
Organism: Acer saccharum; assembly: GCA_030490815.1. Lineage (NCBI taxonomy): Eukaryota > Viridiplantae > Streptophyta > Magnoliopsida > Sapindales > Sapindaceae > Acer > Acer saccharum. Next base: position 22,013,221 of record CM059866.1, read on the forward strand.
ATAATCACTTAATGAACCCCTAAAACCACTTGTTTTGAAAAGTGAAAATTTTTCACTTTTCACTTAACACAAATCCAGTAGAATTTATTGCAAAATTTTACTTCCAAAACTAACCTCACTAATTTAATCTATTTCCCAAACTAACCACTTGTTCTATAATGTTTTTTTTTTTTTACATGAAATCTATAAATTATATAATTATCCAAGTTTATTCCAAATCAATTAAAGAATAAATTATACACATGAAGTATATTGCTAATAAGAACATATTGATGAACTTCATTTTGTCCGTAATATACACATGAAATAGCCCATTAGTTTTATAATGTCACTAGCTAAGAGCTTAGTAATTATTAGATTCTATACAATAATATAAATTTGAAATATTATTAATAACTAAATAAATTTATTTTAGAATCAATTTATATGTTAGAGTTGTCCGTAATATATTAAAATGTAAATATATAACAAATAATAGTTAGAAGGGCATAGATGAAAAAGTATTTATTTTCAGATATTTATAACTTAAAAAAACAAACAACTTATCACTTATATTCAGTTTTCAGTGAAAAAAAACAAACATGTTTTTCAGTTTTTAGTTTCAATCACTATTCAGTCTTTAGTAACATTCAACACTGTTCAATCTTCAGACAAAAAATCAAACGGGGCCTAAGTATTCCAAGAATAACAGTTTCTCGAGATATTCGGGAATTTGGCCAGACAAATTGTTGGAAGAAAGATCCAACTTTTTTATGCTTCTCAAAGAAGTAAAAGAAGGAATGCTTCCTCTAAGCCTTGAAAATAAAGGTATTGTAAGCTGGTGCAACCCGCTACAGTAGCAGGAATCTTGCTAGAGAACTGGTTTCCAGAGATATCCAACGAAACAAGAGTATTCAACTTGCCCACTTCCGAAGAAAAAGAGCCACTGAGAAGGTTATCATATAAGTTCAAGCCAAGTGATAAGAGTTGTTATGGCAAGAATTTGTTGAGTCACACTCCCTGTGAGGTTATTTTTGCTGAGAGACAACAAAATCAAATTTTGACAATTTCCAAGGGTGGATGGTATATTGCCTGGCAAATTATTAGAGTCCAATAAGAGACTTGTCAGTCTTGTTAGATTACCTATAGAGGTTGGAATGCTTCCTTGTAAACTATTTTCACTCAGTTCTAAAGCTTGTAAATTTCTAAGCTCCCCAATAACATGTGGAATGGTTAAGTTTTCTTAGATAAATGGTGATGGCTTCGGCAGCTTGGAGCATTACAACCTCATTTATGATATTCGGGAATGGTTAAGTTTCTTGGGGAGTGCTTTTGTGGTCTTTAATTCCAGATCTTCTAACACTTTTGCAGATCATTTGGCTAGACAAGGGTCTGGGCTGGTCAGAAATTCTGCTATTTGGGATTTTAGTTAGTTCTTCGTTTTTGTTGTTTTTGTTCTGTTCTTTGTTGTGCCTTAGGGGTGGCTTGGTGCGTTGGCCTTTTTTTGTTTGGTGTGTGTGTCTGGTGTTGTTCGTGAAAATATAAGCCTGGAACTACATAGAAACAAATGTGGGATCAAAATACAGGCATCATCTGAGATTGAAGGAAAAAGAAAATTTTGAAAACTTATTAAAAAAAACATGTACAAAGAAATGGAGGGATAGCCAACCCTAGCTAGCTTATAATAACTGCCAGAGTCAGCAGCAAAAGAACACACAAAACCCAAAAGACAAGCCTATATAAAGAGCCCTCGCAAAAACGAAGACAAAGAAATTTGAAATTAATGCCTAGGGATGGCAACTGGTCAGATCGGATTAGAGGTGTCCTATATCCAAAACCTGATTTGCATGAGTTGCACCAAACCCGACCCGTGCCCCATTTTTGTTTTCCGCCCCAAACCCAACTCGAATAACAAGGGGTGCCACATACCCGACCCAAAATGTCCCGTTGAAGATTGAAAAAAATGCTTTTGTTTCCAAGTGGATTTGGTGTTCCAAATTAATGAAGAAAATCAGCACCGGTGTTCCTCCACCTTAAACAAAGAAAATCGGCTCTTGTTTTGTGTAGATTTATAGAGATTAGAGCTAGGTATTCGAAGCCTCTATGTTCTCTGTTTTTGACATTTGTCCAACATAGATTGATTTGGGTGTTGGTGGTGTTGGGTTTGATTTCGTGGAGGGGTTTTAGGTGTTGGTGGCATGACGACGACGATTGGAGGGGTTTGTTGGGTTTGGTCTTGGTTTTAGCGGTGGGAGAGGGAGGGTTTGCAAATTATTGTTTCAGTGGTGGGATTGCTCCGTGGCTACGTCTTCTCCGGTGGGAAGAGATCGCGGCCATAAAGATCTGGATCTATATGGATGGTGATCCAGAGATGAATGAACGAAGGAGAGAGAGAGAGAGAGTGTGAGAGAGAGAGAGAGAGAGAGAGAGAGAGAGATGTGGTGTATATAAATGTTTGTAATTTTTAAAAATATTAAGGGTAAAAGAGTCTTTTTGACACTTGTCCCATGCATGGGACAAGTTTGGCCGAGGGTCATAGGTGGAACAACTTTTGATGTTTTTTGTCCCACGTTGTCTTGTCCCATCCCATGTTTAAAACACGCTAAACGTGAGATAGGAGGTAGTTGTCTCATGCTGTTCCGTCCCGTCCCGTGTACCAAACGCACCCTAATAGAACTGTAAGGATTCCCTTTAGTTGATTGGCTTATTTCGTGGACAAACCACATGTTGGGGTTTGGTTGTAAGGATAGTCTAGGTGATTAGTTGAAGATCAAAGACCTTTTCCAAGACCTCAAGAGGACAAGCACCAAAGGTATATATCTTGTGCTTACTTTGCCTTGAAGAGATATAGTTGCATACACACACAACATGCATAACTCTTATTCTTGAATGTTGTGTTTATATTTTGTGTGCATTGTGCTTTATTGATTATTCAATATCTCTTCTTGCATTAAATTGATTGCATCTTGTTCTATGAAATGCCATGACATGATAGGCATTAGGATGCATTCAATTCCCACACTTGCACTTCAAGATTAGTATTAAGTGTGGTGTAATTCGTTTCCATTTGTGTGATCGGAAACGTCCGCGCTTGCACGATGGTGTGCATGTCTTAGCGCGATGGTTGACCACTTGAGAAGGTCTCATTCTTCTCTTGGATAAGTGGTAGTTTTGGTTTGGTTGTTTGGAGTAATGTGTCTAGTTTCAAAAGATCGAATTTCAATGTTTTTTTAAAACTGACCTTTGTATGGTCTTGTGACCATAACTTTTTATAAAAAGATTTAAGTTGAGTTTTGTAAAATTTTTGACAAACTAGACACCCATACCTTTCCAACGGTATATTATTCGTAATATTTCATGACCGTTTGGATTGGTTTTGAAATCTCCAAAGTGACCACCAAAACAGGGCAACTATGTTGTTGTCCGTTTCTGACCTTTGGTCACTCTATTGACTATAACTTTTTTTAAAGATATCAAAATATAATTCTGTAAAAACGAGTAGAAAGTAGACATCCATACCTTTCCAACGATATATCATATAAAAGGTTTTGATGTCGTTTGGTCATGTTTCGAAGCGCTCGAATATTAAGTCGCTGCACAGACGTGAGTACCGCGAAAATGCCCATATTTTTTCCATTTCTTCCAAAACGACATAGTTTCACTTGGGTATTATAAATACATATCTTTCTCATCATTTTGAGGGCAGAGCCACAAAATCAAACCCTAGAGAGAGAGGCTCCTTATTCTTGAGAGAGAAAGAGAGACTTGAGAGAAAAAGCTTAAAGATTACATCTTTATCTCTCTAAACCCATTCCCACATGCACAAATCATCATCTAGGCATCATCTAGGTTCATCTAGCATGTGCTAATGCATGGGTCTTCTTCAACACACATGGTATGATTTGTTGAACACTTTTATCTTACATAATTAGTGTTTCTACTTATCAATTTTATCTCATTTATTACTTGTATGTGTTTAGATTAATTTCTACATAAATGATTGAGATTATGTGTTGATTGGGTTATTTATGTTAGCTAGGTTTTCATGCCTATTTTATATCTAGCTAATTAATCTCATTATATGATTGAGATTATTTTTGATAGCTTAATTGATTAGGTCATTATTGCCTAAAAGCTATACCATAAACATTCTTTTGTGATTTATTTATAACTAGGTTGATAGATTGTTTTTTAATCAACTAGTTAATCTTTTGAATGTTTGTGGGTTTTTTGTGATAGCTTTGTATCTAGGATTGGTTATCCTTTACTTAGCTAAAGTTGTATGCCATGACATATAGCTATTTTCATATCTAGGATTGATTTAAATTGAATATATCATCATCCTAGATAAGCATCTAAGGTTCCCTAGCCTTGTTTGTTAATTGAATATTCATACATATTCACATAGGGTTGTGCATCTCTTTTGAGAGATTGAAGTCTTGTGTGATTGACCGGGATTAGGTCGGACACCGGGAACAGGTGGTCACATAAGCAATTGGACTAGAGCCACTTTTAAAGGCCCGCATGGTAGAAGTGGGGGGTTATTGACCGGAGTGTTAGACGAGGTCTACATAGGTTGTAAACTCCATTTCAATTAGTGGATTTCGAGGTCCGAGTGTGGCGCACTAAACAGCCCGTGGTTTTTCCCAGTGGTTGGGTTTTCCACGTAAACATCAAGTGTCATTTATTATTTCCGCATCTTATTACACTTGTATGTATTTTTGACTTGCTAGGGGTATTTTCGTAAAATTGACATGCATGCGAAAATTGGGTAATAATTAGATAAAATCTATTCAAACCAACCCCCCCCCCCCCCCCCCCCCCCCCCCCCCCCAGCTTTATATATTAAACACACCTTGAGAACGTATTCCTTTCAAGAACACAACATCTCATTTTAATAAAATTTAAATTCAAACATAAAATGCAAAAAGTTAAAGAGACAAAGAGATTAGAGATTTGTTTTCCCTTTAGGTTTTTATATTTTAAAAAATAATTATATAAATACCGAGTCAAACGAGGCAAGTCAAAGCATAAGGGGTTGACCCGTATCTAAACCGATAAAAAAAGGGGTCAAAAAAGTTTGATCCATGCTCGTCCCGAACTCCGTTTTAAATGCTCCAAATGGATCGAAACCCCACCGGTTTGAGACGGATTGGGGATTTTTACCATCTGGGTTAATGCCCAAAATTTATTCACATAAGCCCTTGTACAAGGATCAAGTCGCTAAAAAGGTTCCCAAAGAGAATCGCGTAATAGGTTTGGTCTAGGTATTAATACCCCTCGCACATACCTGAGGCCTGAGGGGGGCAAAATTAGAGAGAAATGCAATAGTAACCACTTGAAACATTAAACTTTCCTTAATAACCACTTTTGAAATTTTAATTGTTAATAGCCACTTTTTAAAAAAAACTTTCAGTGTATGTCCGTAAATTACTAGACTACCCCTGAATTTAGTTTTTTTTAAAAAGAAAACTCAAACTTGAAATCATGGCTAAAAACTTGAATGGTGAAACTTGAAATCATGACTCAAATGAAATGTGAAACTTGAAATCATGCCTAAAATGCAATATGTGAAACTTGAAATCATGCCTAAAATGCAATATGTGAAACTTGAAGCCTTTCTTCCCCAAATTCCCAAAATTAACAAATTAGGTTTTTTTTTTTTTTGTTTCCCTTTTTTGCAGACCAAATCGCCGGCAGTGGGGGAGTCCGTCGGCCGTGAAGTCGAGGAAAACGAGGCACGACAACAACTGCAGCAGCATCGAAGCCAGGCGACGACGGTAGCAGCACCCGCACGGTCACGACGACAGCGCTGTCGTGCAGTCCAGGAGGCCGCCGGCGCTCAGCGGGCACACCCTCTTCGGCGGTGAGCTTAGTTGACATCGCCGGCGCTCACTTTGAAGGAGAGAAAGAGATCGGGAAGAGAGAGATCGGGGAGAGAGAGGGAGGAGAGAGAAAGAAAAGAGAGAAAGAGAGAAAGAGGAAAGAGAGTGTTTTGGGGATTGTTTTTATATGAGGGCTTTCTAGTAATTTTACAAAAACATTGCTATTAACAATTAAAATTTCGTTTGTGGTTAAAAACAAGTGGAAATTGCCAAAACTAACCACTCTAATTATAGGAAATTCCTTTTTAACCACATGCATAATTTTAATTGTTAATAACCATCTTTTTGAGCAATTACTGGAATGCCCCCATATAAAAACATCCCAATCAGCTCTCTCTCTCTCTCTTTTTCTCTTTTTTTCTTTTTTTCTTTCTCTCTCATCTGCTCTCTCTCCCGATCTACCTCTCTCTCTCTCCCCGATCTCCTTCTCTCTCGCCGGCGTGGGTTGACAGTAGTCGAGCTCCGGCGTGTGTCTGGGCGACGTCTGGACGAGATGGCGACGCTAGTTCGCTGATCCCTCGCTCGCTGTTGGTTCGTCGCACGAACCATGTGCGACCAGGTGTCGTCGGTGGCTGGTTCGTCCGCCGCTGGTTCCAGCGACGACCGGGCTTCTTCCGACGGCTAGGTGTGCCGGCGATGTGGTTTGTAAAAAAGAGAAACAAAAAACCTAACCCTAATTCGAATTTGAGGAGGAAGATGAGATGAGGAAGAAGAAGAATGGGAAAAAACAAAAACCTAAGCCTAATTTCAATTTAGTCCATGTTTCAAGTTTGGTTATTTCAATTTAGCCTTGATTTCAAGTTTGGTCATTTCAATTTAGCCATGATTTCAAGTTTTGATATTTCAATTTATTCATGATTTCAAGTTTGCTTCGAGGTTTTTTAAAAAACTAATTTCAAGGGTACTCTGGTAATTTATGGTACTACACTGAATTTTTTTAAAAAAAAGTGGTTATTAACAATTATAATTTCAAAAGTGGTTAAAAACAAAAGTATGATAATTTGGATGGCTATTTTCGGTTTTCTCTCTAAAAACAAATTTCCCATAATATATGTGGTCATTTTTGTCAATTTCCACGCAAAATTATTTTAAGGGTGAAATTCATTTTAGTCCCTCTAGTTTGACCTATTACACAAAGTCACAAACTAGTCCCCCGGTTTTCAGCTTTATCTTGACAGGTCCCGTTAGTTTCCAAAAATACGTATTTCAGTTCCTGCCGTCCAATTCTGTTAGGGTTTCTCAGAATTCCGTTAGGTCAACGAGGGTAAAAGGGTAAAACAACATAAAAACATAAATTAAACTTTTTTTAATAATATATATATTTATATATATATATATATATTAAATGCATTTAAATTAATAAATTTAATTAAATAAAATAATAATAAAAAACTAAAAACCAAAATTAATAAAAACAAATAATTTTTAAATAACTCTCACCACCTCCCATTTTTTTTCTTTTTTTTTTTTTGACACAAGCACTGAACACTGAAGTTGAATTAAAAGCTCCGGTCACTAGAATTAATTGTACAAAATATTCGATGAGAATTAATCAAAACTTTTGTGAACCATTTGGGGAAAAGTTTAATAAAACAAACAATTGAAACCGACTAAAATTATATTTGTAAACCCACTCTTTCCCTTTTCTTTTTTTCTCCCTACCAGCAAAACCCTCTGATCATAAGAGTACACAATACCTAACCTACAATAAAGCATTGGAAATCAATCCATCACACAATCTCCTCCAATGTCTTCTTGCCGACGCCCTCATCAACTCCCTCTCTCTCACCATCCATAATTTTCATCATCACTCATTAGTCATTATCATCCACATCTCCCAAACCCTAGCCACCCAAACTTTAATTATCTCTCTTCCTCTCTTCTAACATCCAAACCCTAGCCATCACCACCCTTTAACCGCCGCCGCCGCCGCCACCACCGGTGGGTTTTTCGCTCGAAACCCGTGGAGGCAGATCGATAGTCGTGGAGGCAGATCGACGGTCGTGGAGGCAGATCGACGGTTATAGAGGCAGATCGACGGTGGGTTTTACGGCGTGGAGGCAGATCAACAGTCTCGATCAAGATCTGGTCCAGATCGAGTGACCCAAACCTATCTCCGTCGCCGTTCATTCGATCTGTGAAACTCGATCGTCAGTCTTCGTTTAGGATCCACGTATGTGGTTCGATTTGCAGCGAGGAGGCAGATCGAAGGTCGTCGATCACGATCTGGTCTAGTCTTCACTCTCCTTCGCTATTCATGCAGTTGATGTGTTCGATTTTTTATGTGATTTTTGTTTGAATTTCCCCACAGTTTTAGTGATCTTAGCAAAGTAGGCATTGGTAGAAGAGTTCGTTTGATGTTGATTTGTTTTAATTTTCTAGACACACTCTTGAAAATTGGATTTGTTTGATTGAAATAATAAAGAATTTTTTGGATTAGTTGTTGTGTGAGTGGGATTTTTGATTTTATGATCTGGGTTTATGAAGATAGTTGTTTGATGAATTAGATCTCGGTTGAAGATAGTTTTTTTCTGGGTTGTTGAATTTTCAATTTCTGTGTTTCATTTTCTAGATAATAATTTTTTTAATTAGTTTTTTTATATATTTTAAATTTAAATTTAGATAGGGTTTTGTTTATAATTTTAATTAATTATTTTATTTTTAAATTGTCTTATAATTCATTTCAACAGTAATAAGGGCAGTAAGGTCATTTGACCATCTGACCCTGTCAGATTCCACACTTCCAACGGAAATCCTAACAGAAGGACTTAACGAGATAATACTGAAAACCAGGGGATCAGTTTGTGTAATAGGTCAAACTAGAGGGACTAAAATGGATTTCAGCCTTATTTTAATTTGGCAACGACGTCATATCACAGAACACGCAGCTAATCTCACAGGTCGGTAACCGAGTGTCTATCACACAGACCTCATCAAGTCCCAAACCCTGAATCTCCTTGTCCAATCGTCGTCCAACATCTGTCGTCTTGCTGTCTCACCCAATGGCACCTTTCTCCTCACCATCGACGAGAACAACCGCTGCCTCTTCATCAACCTCCACCTCCACGTCGTCCTCCACAGCGTTAAATTCAAATATCCCGTAAATGCCATCCAGTTCAGTCCGAAACTCCAAATGGAAATTTTATCGCCATGGGTGCAGGTATTCAAAATGCTTACACTTTTTAATTTTGACTACTAAACTTAAGAAAACTGTTTTAATAATAATTTTATATAAATTGAAATAGAGGGTGATTGAGTTGCAAGTTTTCTTTTTTAGGCTTAGTGACACTCTTTTTTAGGTAAATTGGTGCAAATATGGCGATCGCCGGGGTTCAAAAAGGAAGTGTTTGGTTTTGAGTTGGTAAGGACTTTAGCTGATTGCAATGACAAAGTTACCGCGTTGAACTGGAGTCCTGATTCTAAGTATTTGCTTGTTGGGTCTAAGGATTTGGCTGCTAGATTGTTCTATGTAAACGAAAAATTAAAGGGTGTTCAAAGCAATAAACCCTTTTTACTTTTAGGTCATAGAGATTCGATTGTGGGTTGTTTTTTCGGTGTTGATGAGAGGACCGATACGTTAAATAAAATTTATACGATTACCCTATCGGTAGTTGGGGTTATAGTGGCAGTGATGGTAAATTGGATGAAATTAGAGGGGAAGACTCAGAGCCACCCTCACCGGGTACTCCAGAGAGGGACAGCAAAGGTAAGAAGAGGAAAGATTTTGATGGGAAAGGTGTCGATTCAGGTGAAGAAAAGTGGTATTTGCATAAGCAGAAATGGCAGTTGTTGAGGTAGGATGATTTTAAGCAGGCGCCAGCTAAGTTAACAGCTTGTGATTATCATAGGGGGCTTGATATGGTGGTTGTTGGGTTCTCAAATGGTGTGTTTGGTTTATATCAGATGCCTGATTTTGTGTGTATTCATTTGTTATCAATTTCAATAGAAGATTACTGCAATGAGTTTTAATGACCTAGGGAATTGGTTGTTGTTTGGGTGTCAAAGTTGAGGCAGTTACTTGTCTGGTAGTGGCAGACGGAGATTTATATTTTAAAGCAGCAGGGGCATTATTTTGATGTGAATTGTCTTGCATATTCACCAGATTCTCAACTATTGGCCACTGGGGCAGATGATAACAAAGTCAAGGTACTATATTCTGTTAACGTACAAAGATCATATGATTATGTTTTTGCTGTTGTTAATCATGTCGTGTTTTTAATTTATCTATGTTCATCTTATTCTTGTAGTCTATTGTATAATGCTTAGTTTTCTGGTGTTGAAGGAGCTCATGTGTATTGCCAAATTGGCTCATCTTCACCTTGCACCATACTCATTTTCTCTGTCAATGACTTGTACCGCCATTCATTTGTCTTTACTATATGAGCCAGTTATGTTGTGATTCCCAATTGTGCTTATTGACCTATGAGAGGAATGGCCTTATATGTGGTGTACTGGTGTTTAGTATCTCCCTGTGAAATTATAATTGGTTTTAAATAATTTCAGTCATAAGAAACTAGTGGCTAGGATTTTTCATGCACATTGTGCCAGCTTCAATTTATTGTTTTGAGTACAGTTGAGAATTAATATATTGCAAGTTTGCATAAACATTTTTTTCTTTCTATAAACATGAGAGTGATGATCCTGGAGATAATTCTATTATGCTTTTATGTCATTCATGCTACATGTTTTAATCTATAGACTATAGTTACCTTCCTCTTGTTTGAATTTTATACTTGGAAGTCTTGACATCATGTTGAAGTATTGAGTTTGCTTGTTACAGGGTGTGGACTGTTTCATCTCGCTTTTGCTTTGTGACGTTTGCTGAGCACACTAATGCTGTCACTGCTCTCCATTTTATGGCAAATAACCATTGCCCTATAAGTGCATCTCTGGATGGAACAGTTTGTGCATGGGATTTGTTTCGCTATAGAAATTTTAGGACTTTCACTACCCCTTCTTTTAGGCAGTTTGTTTCTTTGGCGGCAGATCAAAGTGGCGAAGTAATTTGTGCTGGAACTTTAGATTCATTCGAGGTAAATTTGCTCTTAGTAACTAGGTTTTGCTGGTGCTCTTCTATCGTAATTTATTTTTTTCCTGACTGGTTTTTGAATGTGCTATAACAGATATTTGTTTGGTCAATGAAGCGGGTCGTTTGTTGGATATCCTAAGTGGACATGAAGGTCCTGTTCATGGCTTGGACTTTTGAGTATTTATTTTCTTACTGATCAAGATGAGAGAATGACATAACTAACTGAAGGAGAATGCAAAGTGTGCATCTTAGTTTATTTGGAATTTACAGAATTTTCCTTTACTGTTTAATAGCATAATTCTCCTCTACTGATTTTTAATTACATTATTGCCTTGTTTACCTTGTTGCACAGGCAGTAGATGCAGCACTAAATGAAGATCAACCAAGTCGAGCGTTAATTCTTAACCTTCGCTTAAACGAGGATAGTTTAATTAAGAAATGCATTTTTGCGGTCAGTCCAGTTGATATACCCGCTGTTACCTCATCAATCACTCACAGATACATGCAAAGATTAATCGAGGCAGTTGCAGAACTTCTAGAGAGCTGCCCGCACTTGGAGTTTATACTTTGCTGGTGTCAGGTGCTTTTTCGTAACATCCAACTTTTTCAGAATTCTCCCTTCATTTTAGATAGTAGTATAAAATAGCTCTATGTTTGCAGCAATTCTTACAAGTATTGTGATCGGTTTGTGTTGCAGGAGCTCTGCAAAAGTCATGGTAGCTCAATTCAACAGAATTCCAGAAATCTGCTTCCTTCACTAAAATCCTTGCAGAAGGTTATTACCAGAATACATCAGGATTTGGCAGATACATGTTCTTCCAACGAATATATGCTTCGATATTTATGTTCTGTGGGCGACAAGAAGTGACCAGCTTCATGTATTATTGACTGATACTTGTTTCAGCATTTGCTCAGGATCAGGAATGTAGCGATTTTGTTGTAATACAGGCCCAGGCTACAAAGGTTTTGCCACAGTGCACGGTATACATCCCGTGTTGCAGTCTGCAGGTTGTAAAGAATTAATCGACACACAAGCAATCAAAGGCAACAATTCCATTGGATCAAATCCTGCTGTAAAGAATATGCAGCATCGATTATTGTCATCTCTTTGATGGTTTATGCCGGCAAAGTTGAGGCAATATTATTATGATTTTGAGTCGGAAAGTGCTTTAAAGCAATTTTGTTAGTTTTATAAATTATAAATAGTTGTTGGTGTGTAATAGTATCAGATAGTAATTCAGTTATAAGTTTTTGAGAATTTTGGTTTTATGGATTTACAATTCTTCTGAATTGAGTCTGCTGCCATCATGACCCATGAACACCAGAAAAAGGCAATATGTTATATGTATGTGATGTTAGTTTAATTGAAGACAGGAGTAAATATTTTGGTATGTCATCATAGCCACAAATTAGCACAAAACCTTTGCTGTTCTCCTTCTACCTTAAAAATTGATTTGCGATTGTATTTGTTAGACAGGAGTAAATATTTTGGTTGCAAAATATGGTGCATAGAACATGATGTACCATTTTCTCTAAAAAAAAAATATCACGTTAATTTTTCAATTAAAATATTTTTGTCAGACTTCAAATCAACAACTTTGAGAATTAAAGTCGAATTCAAACTCAAAAGCTTCAAGAAGCTATTAATGGCTGCTCCTCACTTGATTTTTCTCTTTCAGTATTTTTATTAACACTTTTATAATTTCTCTTGTTTTTTGTTGTCATCACACATGCCACAGAGATAAAACACATGATCAAAATTCAAAAACAAATAAAGTCTAGCAGCCAAAACCTCACTAGAAAACTTGTTGCCTACTATCAATGAAAACAAATTATACTACTTGCAGCTTTCAAGTTGTGCGTTTCCAAAGACTTGAAGATAGAAGTTGAATGTACTGAAATAAATCAAGACAGGACACAACAACAATTGGAGTTTATGATCAGTTGTTGTACAAACAATGATACCCTTCCAACATGACAATGCAGTCTTATTCAAATCCTTCCAAGTGCATGCTTTCCTTGTCTTTAAATTTGATCTTCAATTCCACATTACCACACTATCCCCTGGAAACACTCAAATTGAGAATGAATATTTATAAGATTATTTTTAGCATACAAGAGTTACAGAAAATTTATAGGCTACTACAAAAGAATTCATTGCAGGATTAAAGCAGAAAGAATTAACAATTAAAAGATCAAATTTGGATGCATTACCGACAATGGATATAATAAGAAAACCATACTTTACTAAACCGACAATGGATACATTCAAATTTTGGATGATATTTTACTAAATGTATCATCACTCATCAGGTGTGCTATTATAAATTGAAAAAATGCTTTGAGAGATGGATGCATTACCTTTAGAATGGGGATTAATATTGTTGAAATTTGGAAGTAAAAACAAACTATAAAGCAGAAGGAATTAAATATTAAAAGATCAAATTTGTATGCATTCATTAGTGGCTTCTGTAGGATAGTATGATCTTTTGCTAAATGTATCATCACTCATCACTCATCATGTGTTATTATAAATTGAAAGAATAAAAATACTTTAGAGATGGATGAGGTGCGTTTTTATTAATTGCGTTGAAATTTGTTAAATGTAACATGACGAGGTACATTATTATAAATTCAAAGTATAAATATAAATCAAAGTACTAAAATATTAAAAGATGAAATACTTTAGATGCATGCTTTCAGAGATGGATGCATTAACTGTTTCCATTTCGAAGTAAAAGCAAGCTTAGTGGCTTCATCTTCCCACTCCAACTTGTCCCACCAAGCTCTGCTTCCTGTAACTGCCTTTAAAGTACTCTTTGCACTTTCAGCATTAAAAGGAAGTTTCCTTAGACTTTCGCAGCCGTATACCATTATATCTCGGAGGGAAGGAAAGGGCATGGCTCGTCGGCATATGCTCTTTAACTTCGGTAGACAATAGAAAAAAACTTCTTCAAGATTTGAGAATATCTCGGCAGCTTCTTCAATTTCTGAAGACCCAGCAAAGTCCCATGCTATTATTTCTTCCAATGATATACACTCTTGTACATAAAGAAATCGAAGTCGCGGAGTGTATATAAGCCACGTCAAATTCTCCAATATGTCACAGCCATGGATATTCAGAAACTGAAGGTTACGGAAGCAGTTGGACTCTGATCTCTGCATTCTCTCCCCATTCTCAAAACAAATTTTAACTTCCCTCAAATTAGGACACTCTTTTATATGAAGTATCTCTAAATGCTCCATTCTTCTCATAGTTGAACAGGAGATATCAATTGAATGCAATTCCTTGCACTCATATATTGATAGTCGTGTAATACAACTTTGTAACTTGGGACTAGAGGACATAAATTTTAGAACATGGGAGACACTTGGGAAGGTGAGACCTATGTCAGTTATCTTTTCCAAACATTCCAAACTCTTCTATGATCAATTTCATATCTATCTTGCACTGACTAAAGTATTCCAAATTGCTGTACATTTCTAAAGATGAAAGACTTGATATCACTCCTGGTGGAATTACTACATACTCGGTCTCCATTTGATCTAATAATAATATTCTCAATTGTGTCAAATTCTTAACTTCAATTGGCAATTCACTTACACATGTCCTCGATAGATTAAGATAATGCAAGCTAATCAATGCACAGATTTCAACAGGCAACTCTCTTAAGTCACTATTATTTGACAAGTTCAAAACTGTCAAGGTATAAATTGATTGGAAGAGTATACCTGGTAATGTTGTCAATGTGGAACCCATAACAAAAATGGTTTTGAGACGTGGACAGACAACCGGTGTTTCGATGAGAAATTCTGTACTATCGCCGTACAATGATACTCTTATTGTCTCCTTCCATCTACCAATCTCTTGCGATTTGATTAAACCAGAGTGTTCCTTTACCAAAATCTCACTCCCATGTTCACGAGCTAACCAATGTGCCATGTCACGAAGAACATCATGCATCTTGACATGATCTTCTTCATAACTTGTTCTTTCATCAAGACTTCCCTCCAAAAGACAAGCAAGTTTCAAACTGTTAATAATGAATCTTCCTCTTTCTTGTGCATCATACATGTTATCAAAATTATCTAAGAATCCCTCTCCAATCCAAAGTTCAATAAGTTCCCTATTACTAATGTTATGGTCTTCTGGGAATATTGAACAATATATAAAACAATTCCTGAGTGTATCATCACTCAAGCTATCATAACTGAACCTTAGAGTAGGAAAAACCTCTTTCCCCATTTCAGGAAACCGAGATGGATAACTCTTTAATACTTTGATGGCATACCTCCAATCTTCAGGCATCATCCTGCTAGTCATGGCACGTCCAATGGTAACAAGAGCAAGCGGCAAACCGGCACACTCTTCAGCCACAATTTCAGCAAGTTTCAGAATCTCATGATGAGAGTTTAGTACATCTTCACCCACTTTTTGTCGAAACAAATTGAGAGCATCTTTTTTTGATAAACCATTCAATTTAAATTTCGCATTAGCTTCCATCTTATCACATACTTCTCTCGATCGAGTTGTAAACACTATTTTATACCCATTTTGATTGTTTGAACAAGAAACCCCCAATTTTGATAGTTCTAGCCGACCCCATAGATCATCTAATAACAACACAAACCTTTTATTGCGTAGTCTATCCAGAATCTGTGCAGCTCTCTCTTCCTCACTTTTATCGATCCACATTTCTTTCGGGATGCCAATTTTATTTAGTATAGTTTCTTGGATTTTATCCAACTTTACTTCTTTGGACACCACAACCCAAATCACAACATCAAAGTTATGACTTGTTTCCAGAAACCTATTGTTAAGTTTCTTTAAGAGTGTGGTCTTACCCACTCCTCCCATACCATATAACCCAATGATTCTGGCTTCGTGGTTTTCAACACATTTCCAAACTTCATCAAACATGGAGTCCATCCCCACAGTCTTATCCATAGGCATCTCAACTATCATGGGCGGCGGTACTTTGTCAGCAACAACAAGAGAAGAGCCGTTCTCTTTTAGTTCTTTAACAACATCAATCTCCTTAATTACTTGCTTTCCAAGCTTGTAGGTGGTGCAACAATGTCTAGGACAACAACTTCCCAAACATTTCTGCTGGATCTCTTCATCTCCTTTCCGCAAAATGCCGTCCACTTCATTTAGTTTGAGTTGTACCCTTTTGAACCAGCCTTTCACTTCGTTGGTACGAGCTGAATACTGATGCTGCTCTGCAAAATCAGCCCTTCCTTCAACATCTTTGTTGATATCTTCAAGTTCACACTTCAAGTCTCTCAGAGTGTTTAAGTTCTCCTGGAGGTTACGGATGTTTTGAGCACGATTGGCAGTGCAATCCCACAATCGAGTGACAATGTCCAAGATTGGGCTTACACAATCTGCCATGGCTATGAATTATGAGTTTATTGGTGATGAGCTTGGAAGCTTGTGATAACGTGTGGGTTACAAATTTACAATAATGAAATAGTTTGAATAGTCGTATGCTGCTTCTTGTGATAACATGTGATGTCTGCTTTTCCAGCCCCACACAGCTGTAAAGCAATTGATGGAGTTGATTTGTACATTCGCTAAAGTTTAAATTATTTAGAACCCCACTTGGTTGTTTTCTTTTGACCTTTTCTGTTTATAGCCTTATCTGCTTTCTTTCTGCTTTTGCACTTATTGATTCTTACTTTTTATAGCATTTTCTGAGAGCACTTATTTTGAATTGTCAAAACATGTTTTGCTGTTTAGCAGTTAATTAACTGGGCTAATAACAAAATAATAGTGAATGACATAGCACACCAACATGCAATGCAATTAGGGATGGCAATATTCCCCGTGGGAACGGGGCCTCGCGGGGACCCGCACTTTTAGGATAGGGATGAGTTTCAATTTGATGGGGATGGGGCGGGGATGGGGATAGATAGTCTAACCCGCAATGGGTATAGGGTGGGGATGGATTTTATACTCCCCACCCCGCCCCGCCCCGCCTCGCTTAAAATAATACTTAGTTAAACTACGTAGTTTTAAAGAAAATAAATTTATTTAAAATATATATATATATATATATATATATATATCTAAATACATTAACTTTAACTTCTCTTCACCGTTATTTAACATAAAGTGACAAAATAAAATACTATTAAAAAAAAAAAACCAAATGGAGTTTATCGTATGAAGAGAGAACTAGAGAAATAAATGCAACTATTAGATGATTAGAGTTATGATTTTCGAATATTTTGACTTCCTACTTTATGTTTATGTTTGAAAATGATTGAATTACTTGTGAGAATTATGTTTAAGAGATGTTTTTTAATAGTTTCTTGGAAAATATATATAAATGAGGTAAATGGGTGGGGATGGGGAAAGCACTCCCCGTTGTACTCTGCCCCGCCCCAACCCGCTCCATTTATGGTGGGGTTTTATAAGAGGATGGGTTTTCAAAAAATAAATGGGGTGGGGTGTGGGGAAGGCCACCCCACCCCGAAGCCGCCCCATTGCCATCACTAAATACAATCTGATTTATTCTTCCAACTTTCCTTGACTAATTCTTTCATCAGATTCAATTCCATCCCAATAATACAATCTCATTTTTTTTTTTTTTTAAGTTATTTTAATTCGAATGTAAAAAACTTACTTAAGAGTTAGAGGTCTCATCCTTTAAAGTCCTTGCACCTGATCATGTTGAAACATGAAAGGGAGTTTTGCTAAGACTTTTAAAGTAATGCATTACTATTAGATATTTTAGGGTGTTCAATTCTATCTTTTAATTTATTCTATATCATGTAGACCCTTGTAATTAAGAAACTTAATTATTAAAGTTTTAATAAAGAAGCTCAATTATTAAACCTTTAATAAAGAAACAAACCCTTGTAATATTTAATTCCTTTGTGCTCTCAACCTTTGATAAAGAAGCTAATTTAATAAATATTTTATAAGAATCCTAGGCCATTGAAGTCTACTTGACTTATAAAATTATAAGACTATTTTCTGGTGCACCTTCCTGCAGAAAGAAATATAATTAATAAAGACGAATTTTGTGCTATGATTAAAATGATCAAATTTAAGTATTCTTCTTGTTTCCAAAAAAAAAAAAAAAAAAAAAAAAAAAAAAAAAAAAAAAAAAACCGATTTGTGATTTAACAAATGACAATAAAATTGAAAAAATTAAAACAAAGAAAGAAAGATATACTTGTACTGAAGAAAGAAGGACTGATGAACAGCTTGATCAGCTATGCAGAGGTCCAGCACTAACGAACAGACTATTTGACACTTTTACCATGTTCAAATCATCCATATTCATATAAATAAAAATCACCATCATCATGTGTCAATACAATACAATTTAAAGAAAATGAGGTGTTTTGGGAAATTTAATAAAATTTAATTTTTTACAATGGAACATCTTCAAAATAGGAGTGTCAAAAGATAAAAAGCATAATTTTGAAACAAAATAAAGTGTCTTTGGAATTTTTAAATTTAAATTTTCAAAATAGACTCTCTTTAGTAAAACAAAGTGTCATAGAAAACAGAAAGGATATAACATATAAAAGAACCTAATACCTTAGCTCTTGATCCTAAATTGAAAACCTTTAGCGAAGAACCTCCATCAGATTCAGACCAAACCTGAAACCAAAAAAAAAAAAAACAATGGCACAATGCAGCACTTAATAACTATAGAGCTGGGGTATCATTTCAATGTCACTCCCTTTGCAAATTGCCCACAACTTGCTGCTCTATTCTATGAATCATGGTTTCCACTGTCAAATGGAGCAGAGATTAAAATTGTTTTTTTATAGGGAACAAAATCTCGATTGGGCACAACAAAAGAATGGTGAAGTATAGCTACATTATTTGTGAATAATCATTATCGATCAAAAGCCAACCTTACCACATAGCAGTCTAGCTTTTTTGTTTAAAAAGTTAATTTAATTTGGAAGTAAAATCGAAAGCTTATGATAGCAGGCGTGTAACAAATTTGCTCATTGGAACTTGGGAAAGGCTATTTTTGTAAATTCCTCCTAATTGTTTTTGTAATTATTTAATAATGGACATATGATGTCTGCTTTTCCAGCCCTACACATGCAGCTGTAAAGCAATTAATGGAATTGATTTCTACATTCGCTAAGTTCAATTCATTTAGAGCCCCACACAGCTATTTGTTCAATTCCATCTAACAATACAACCTTTAAAGTCTTTGTACCTGATTTGAATCTTGAAAGGGAATATTGCTAAGACTTTTGTAATGCATTACAATTAGATATTTTAGGCCGTGAAGAAAATGACTTGATTGGTTTGATGGCATTTACTCTTTAAATTTGGTAGCTCAAGAAATTCAGCCCTTACAAGATTATCGATCTGGAGATTTTTAACAATTTCATGAGGACTCAAAATGACAAGCTTCCTCATAAGAATGAAATAATGTGATGTTTGATTGTTGATCCTACTTGTTTATACTTTATAGTTTTTTTTCTTTTGCTTTAGAAATTGATTTCATTGTTAACTATATATATGTTTGCTAAATTTTAACTAGAATAATAGAATAGCTACAGTTTGGAAGTTAATTTAAATCTCATAGCTGCTATTATACATTTATAGATTTACATAGGCACTTTTTATCTACTTTTTATATTATTTATTTTATATTCTATGTGTTTTATTTTATCATCATGTAGACCCTTGTAATTAAGAAGCTTATGACCCATTTGGTAATGTTTTTATTTTCTGTTTTTGTTTTATATATTTTCGTTTGAAAAACGAGAAACTGACTTTAATGTTTTTCGAGGTTGAAAATGCTGAAAATGCATCTCATAAAAATAATTGGAAACGGTATTCTGAAAATGAAAATGTTGAAAATGTGTCCGTTAGATATAATAGAAAACAGAAAAACATATAATATATATTTAGTGAAAAAAATTTCAAAACAAATTTTTAATATATTGTAAGAGTAAAAATAATATTGTATTTAGTTAAATTATATATATTATCAATATATATATATATATATATATATATATATATATTAAAATATTACAATAATTCAAGATTTTTGGGAGGGGGGGCAGACTACTATGCCAACCTCATCAAATAGGAGTAATGCTCCTTAAATTCTTTTGTGTCATTTGAGTTGTCAACACCACATCTCTTACCAAATAATCTCATTTAACTAATAGTAATGTTTATGTTTTTTTTTGTTTTGTTTTTTTTTTTTTTATAAATATATTTATCTATTATCATAGTCATTCCACAATTGTAAAGCAATCAGAGATTTGTTGTCCATTAAATCGATTTTTTTATTTAAAAATAATGGACAAGAAAAAAAATTAAAAGATATGTGGATTGATAAAAAATTAACTATTATTTTTTTATTTTATTTTTTTTATTATGCTGTGTAACTCAATGCGAGTGACAAACAAAATAATTAATTAATAACTAATTTTACAGTTTTAAAAAAAAAAAAAAAAAAGTGCAGTTTTTAATTTGACTACTTTTACAAAGGTCCATTTTTATTTGTGAAAAAACTGTGCCTTTCATGATAAGAATTTAAGTGATGGTCCCGCAAAAATATATATATATATATATATATATATAAATTATATTATCAGTTCGAACTGATAAAAGTTATATCAGTTCCTTACATATAGCCGGGCTACTGGATTTAAATACTTTGACTTGGCTGTATGCACTTGTCAGTCAAAATATTTAAATCCAGTGACCCACATACAAAGAACTGATATAACTTTTGTCAGTTCGAACTGATAATAGAGAGACTGTATATATATATAACATTTAATTGTTGTTTTCAATCGACTCTTCTTTCCACACTTTAAGATAAAAACTGATTTGGCTTATTTTGTTTTTTATTTAGACAATGTTTGGATACTGACCAACTGATGGGGTTTTATCACGTGGTCCATTTGTGAAAAATACATGAGTCCATTTCTCACCCCCCATGATGGGAGTAAACACGAGTTAAATGTAAAAAGTTAAAAGAAAAAAGCCACGTGGCAACACCCCATTGGTGGATCAGTACCTTGGGTACTGATTAATCAATACGAAAGCAATTTCCTTTTTATATTTTAAAATCACGCACCAACATGTTTCCTCTATTTTTTTTTGGTTCAAGAAATGAGAAAACTCTTATCGAGAACGACACCGAACATGGCCTTAATTATTAAAGCTTTAATAAGAAACCCTTGTAATATTTAATTTCTTTAGTGCTCTCAACCTTTGATAAAGAAGCTTTAATAAATATTTTATAAGAATCCTAGGCCATTGAAGTCTACTTGACTTGTAAAGACAACGTGCACCTTCCTGCAGAAAGAAATATAATTAATAAAGACGAATTTTGTGCTATGATTAAAATGATCAAATTTAAGTATTCTTCTTGTTTCCAAAAAAAAAAAAAAAAAAAACTATTCGTGATTTGTATTAAATGACAATAAAATTGAAAAAATAAAAAGAAAGAAAGAAATATATACTTGTTTTGAACTAATTTTTGTATGTTTATGACAAATATTCCAATAATTCTATAAATCCAGGATCTTTGTATCAAACCTCTGTGATATCAATTGGCCGGTCCTCCATTTGAACTTCAGTAATAAATTCTGATCATTTTGACAGCTTGTATTCATGTGCTATGCAAATGATCTTATAACATATTGAAGGATGAGATGGCAAATGTTCCAATTCCGAGGGGTTGGTCGAGCAGATTGTTTGTTCCAGAAGGTTTGGGGTTTGATTCATCAATGCCACCTACTTGGTCAAATTCCACATGCTTTTGTTTACCAAAGATTGTAGGGGATTTGTGTTATTATCGGAGGAAAAAAAAATAACTGGCTTATATTTCACAATCTGATACAATAAGTCATTAATGATTGAGATTGTGGGTTTCTTTTTCCTTGTTCCTCTTGGAAGTTTGAATTATTTGCATATTATGAGCTTGTTTGGTTGTGCCATAGAATCAGAGTGCCACACAGTATCTGGGGCACACAATCTTGAACGAGGGGAACAAGAGAGAGAGAGAGAGAGAGAGAGGGAGGGAGTGGTATATTGTAGGGAAGAAATCTTGTAATGGTGGCTGCCACTCTTGCACTTCTTGATTTGTATATGGTTTATTTGACAAATTTATATGCAAAACTCAAAAAGCTACTCTATTCTACTTGAATGTCCAATGGATTCTAAGTTCTAAATTTGTTCTCTATACCTTTTTGTTGGAATCTGGTTTTGCTTTACTGAGTTGTTAGTAAATCATCACCACACATCAGAGATCAATCAGTCATCAAATTACAACCTTCACCTTCACCAAGACTGCTTGAAAATTATTTTATTTTATCAGTATCACTTGAAAATAAAATAAGAGTACGTTTGGGGGAGCTTCTCGAGTAGATCTTTTTGCAATAGATCTTTTAGAGGTAAAGTTTTTAAATGAAAGTTGTTGGTCGTTTGGTTGTCAATTAAAAAAGAGCTTTTTTAATGATAGAATTACCAAAATGCTCTAGTAAATATTAAATTATAGGGTTATATTGGAGATTTTAGTGTTATTAAAAAAACTTCAAAAGATCTATTTGGAAAAGCTTTAAATTTGGGCTTCTCCAAGTAGACGTAAAACAGTTTTTTTAATCATCTAAAAGCTTTACTGAGTGACAACCAAACGATACAAAAAAAATTGAAAAGAGCTTTTTTAATTAAATAAGCTCTTTTAGCCGGTAGACAAGCTCCCCCAAATGGACACTAAATACATGTGAGAAAAGAATATTATCATGCATGGATTTATGCTTTTCTCGATTAAATAGCAAAAGAGTGTGTGTAAAATAAAATCACTAGAGTACTCATAAATAAACCAAGAACATACCTTCAATAGGTTGGCCGGACACAAGAACACTCAACCAAGAAAACAATCTCTCAAAACCAACACACTGATAAGGTTTGTGACTTAATTCTAATTATAGTCTTACAAAAACCTAATTACTAGGTATTTTAATTAAGAAAACTCACATGAAATAATCTGATTTCAGAATGTATCATATCACTCAAAAAAATTTCAGAAAATCAATTAAAAATCTGCCCGTGAATTTGGGCATAATTATATATGTCCCAGTGCTGTCCAAGATTGGGCTTACACAATCCGCCATGACCATGTGTTTGCTTTGGTAATAATTAAGCTTGAAACTTGTAATAGCAAGTGGGTTACAATTTACAAATTTACAAGAAAGAAATAATTTAAATGGTTGTACTGAAGCTTCTTCTTGTAATTATTTGATAAAGATGGACACGTGATGTCTGCTTTTCCAGCCCCACACAGCTAGCTGTAAAGAAATTGACGTAGTTGATAATAGTGATCGACAACACATGCAAAATACAATCTGATTTATTCTTCAAATCAAAACCCTTCCAAGTTTCCTTAACTAATTCTTTCATAAGATTCAATTCCATCCCAATAATACAATCTCATCTTGTTTTTTTTTTTTTTTTAAGTTATTTTAATTCGAATGTAAAAACTTACTTAGAGTTATAGGTCTCATCCTTTAAATCACGTTGAAACTTGAAAGGGAGTTTTGCTAAGACTTTTTAAAGTAATGCATTACTATTAGATATTTCAGGTTGTTCAATTCTATCTTTTAATTTATTATATGTATTCTATATCATGTAGACCCTTGTAACTGTATTAAATGACAATAAAATTGGAAAAATTAAAAGAAAGAAAGAAAGAAAGAAAGATATATTTGAACTGAACTAATTTTTGCATGTTTATGACAAATATTCCAATAATTCTATAAATCCAGGCTCTTTGAAGGATGATTCTTCATTAAATTTGATTGATTGTGTAACTCCCTCGAGAAAGAGTGGGAAAACCTGAGTTTGTACAGAGTATTACATTGTGAAATCTCTAACAAAATTCATAACTGAATTGTTGACTAGGACTTTACCCCGGAAATCATCAAACTCTGACAAACACATATTCTTACATGCAACAATTAATTGAAATAAGATCCAATTAAGGGAAATTGATTCATGAACTACTTAGAATAAATATCATGTTTTAAGGTTCATACTATATTCATATTCTCTTGATTCTTAATAGATCCCGATTATTAAATCTAGTAAATACGCATGCTAAGTTATAATTTAGAATACAAGTATTTATGCAAATGCCATGCAATCTATATACTAACCAATAGATAATCAATACAACTTGCGCGGAATACCCACAGCTTTGTTGTGAATATCTTCATCATGTTTGATATCATTAACTTCATTACATATATTATCCATAATATGCTGTTAGTGATACAAGATCAGCAGCCTACATTACTCAGTTACATCGTTCAAGTTATAGTGTTTTTACACAGTTACATTACTCAGCTCAATAAGTGAAGAAAGGACTGATGCACAGCTTGATCAGCTATGCAGAGGTCCAGCACTAACGAACAGACTATTTGACACTTTTACCATGTTCAAATCATCCATATTCATATTAAAAAAAAAAATCACCATCATCATGTGTCAATACAATACAATTTAAAGAAAATGAGACGTTTCGGGAAATTTAATTAAATTTAATTTTTTACACCGAAGCATCTTCAAAATAGAAGTGTCAAAAGATAAAAGCATAATTTTGAAACAAAATAAAGCGTCTTTAGAATTTTTAAATTTAAATTTTCAAGATAGACTCTCTTTAGTAAACAAAGTGTCAAAGAAAACAGAAATGATATAACAGATAAAAGAACCTAATACCTTAGCTCTTGATCCTAAACTGAAAACCTTGAGCAAATAACCTTCATCAGATTCAGACCAAACCTGAAACCAAAAAAAACAAAACAATGGCACAATGCAGCACTTAATAACTATAGAGCTGGGGTAACATGTCAATGTCACTCCCTTCGCAAATTGCCCACAACTTGCTGCTCTATTTTATGAAGCATGGTTTCCACTGTCAAATGGAGCAGAGATTAAAATTGTTTTTATACGGAACAAAATCTCGATTGGGCACAACAAAAGAATGGTGAAGTATAGCTACATTATCTGTGAATAATCATTATCGATCAAAGCCAACCTTATCACATAGCAGTCTAACGAAACTTGAACAAAAAACTAGCATCCCATCACTTATTATCTATAACAAAAAGTAAGAGAGCAAAGACATAATAGTCTACCCTGCTCTTTTACACTCAATTGTGTTATTTATTCTGACTTCTCCACGCTAGCAGTGATGTCTTTGAGCTTCTCTTTCAGTTCTCCATTCTACACATGAACGACCACAATATTAGAGGATTGGATTTGCACATTCATAAAGAATTCAAAATTACATATGTATATATAATATGAATGATACCTGGTGCATGTTGAGAATTATATCTGAACCTCCAATAAATTCCCCCTTGATAAAAATTTGTGGAAATGTAGGCCAGGAACTGCATAGAAACAAATGTGAGATCAAGAAACAGGCATCATCCGAGATTGAAGGAAAAAGAATATCATGCAAATATTGTTTGTGATTTCCAATCAACGATGAAGTGTTTTTAAGAACAAAAATGTGGTTTTCTTAGGAAAGAGATGAAGTGTTTCTGGATGAATGAAATTATCTAATTCTATTCTCAATAAATTAAAAATAAAAAGGAAAAACCATAAAAAATCTGACTGGAATTGAAGACAAAAGTTTTTTTTTTTTAAAAACATGTACCAAGAAAGGGAGGCATAGCCAACCCTAGCTTACAAAAATTGCCGGGGCCAGCAGCAAAAGAATAGACAAAACCCAAAAGACAAGCCTATATAAAGAGCCCTCGCAAAAAGAAGACATAGAAATTTGGAATTAACACCTAAACCCACACAGACAATTGCACTTCAACATAGATATATCTACTAAAAGGTAAACCTAGTGCATTATATCAATTCATAACCCAGATTGACTTTTCATAGTCAAATCTTAATCAGAGGTATCACAGTTTGTGATCAACACAAACCGAATTAATGGTTAGTTTTTTAAAGTATACAGCCACTAAAAGAAGTGCAGAAACAAAATTTATTCACAGAAGCCATTGTAAAAGGATGAAGAAGCTATAAAGGTCCCCCAAGAGAATAGCCTAATAGGTTTGATCTCTTGTAGAGGAATATGAGGTCTAGGGATTAATACCCCTCACACATACCTGAGGAGACAAAAATTATTTTAATTTGTGTGTGTATAGGGTAGCATCCGGCGGGGTTGGTGGGTGGTTAAGTAGAGAGAGAGAGAGAGAGAGAGAGAGCATCTCATATAAAATTGATCTGCAATTGGCCAAAAAGCATGAAATGTTATGTACTAAATTGTAATCCTGGCCTCCTGGGATCTTTGCATTAGGTTGGGCAACAAAATATCCCAGTCCATGTACCTAAGCATCTCAGTTGATGTCATGTTGTATGTTATACAAACCTAAGGAATTCTTCTGCACATGAAATATACATGCTGACAAAATACCAAACCACGTGACTGTATTTCAGATTTACAAATGGGAAAGATACTTCAGCCGATTCTCAGATATATCCATCCATATTAATATATAACACAAATCCCTCAATCTCCATCACGCTAATTGATTGAGTTATGTTTCATTGGATTGGCAACTAAGTTAATCTCTACGTCTTGTATAAAAATGACCTAATTAACCGATTTATAACCCAATATACATTCTTTATAGTAAAATGAAGTTCAGATTTTTTCAGTGCAGGGCATAACATCACTCTTGTACTGTTTTGGAGAAACTCTTATGGTCTTACCTACTTGTAACAAATTTTATACCTTTCGCACACTGCATGGTTTATATATGCTAATAGAAAAGAATCTAAGCAATGTTTTCAACCGTTATGATTCATCAGAAAATATTCTCTTCTTTTAACGAATTTCCCTCACCAACTCGGCAGACAGTCAAAAGGAAAAAGGAAGAAGAAATGTCAAAGTTAAAAATAAAGATGAAACCACCCCATCTCCAACTCAAAGGAGAAAAAAAAAATAAAGCAAGAAACACCATCATTTTGTAGGTAAAATTGTCGGGTAACACATAAGATCTTACTACAGCTTAATAATGATGACAAGTTACAATTTACAAGTATTAAGATAGGATACTGGTCTTAGAAATAGAAGTTCTAAGCTTGACACGTTGTACAGGCTCTCTAACGATAATGATGAGATCAGGGACCAAGGTGAGATTCCAACCCAATACAAAAGATGGCTCTTCACCAATTGGATATAAATATTGGTACCATTGTGCTGTAAATACCCAATGCACTTTGGTATGTTAGTAACCATGCTAACTTAAGCTTAAGTAATCAGACCAGAACTTAGTATTAAACACTCTAACACATCCCTCACGTGTTGTAAATTGTGCATGCTCCGTAGAATTTTCAAATATTTAGGTTTAAATTAAATCTAGCACTTAAGGGACATCTAAGTTAAATTAAATCATGTAGGACCAAACTCACCTGAACCTTTAACCGCGTTTTTAATCTCAGGATCTTCCAAACATATCTACACTTATAGGGATCTGCACAAATCCACAACCATGAGAGATATTGTAACCAGCAATATATGTGCTAAAAAAGTGAACAAATCACAATTAGATAACAAAAAAATATCCAGCAGCAACTAGGTCAGTATTGAACATAATTAATAACCAAAAAAATCATGTATATTTTCATCATTTCTAAAGACAATTTTGATCCTGAACTATAAGTGCCATCAGAAATTTGGTAACCATGTCCAAAATAGAACAAAGTAGTTAAATTTTCTCCCCAGCGACCCACACAACCATGTCTATGGATCCAGTGAAAAAGCAGTGGGCCGCAAGGGATAAAATCCATAGGGTGCAACATGGAGAGCAAGCTTGATCAAACCATATCAAGTCCATATACATGATTAGAACTTCGGATAAGAGTAGTTTACATAAAAGCCAAAGTAATGTCTGCTGCCCTCTTCTGCGGCAAGTTGACATGGTTTATGGGAACTATAACCTAAGATATGATTAGAAAAACTACTTTCCACACATTTGACCACTTAAAATATTAAACAAGGAAATAAATAATAGATTAAAAGAAAATCAGGTAGGCTCAACAAATGAACACTTACTGTAATGTCTCAGTACTCGGACTGCAAGTGAGCTAAATCCACATTGGGGGAAATCAGGAACCCCTTTCATGTAAATCATCACAGGGTTGTCTTTGACATCCTACAACAGAATCTAACCATGATTAATGAAGAGATTTTGAGCTACAAATCAAAACAAGAAGTTCAAAATATGCTTCATAAAATACATTAAAGAATATTGGAGGACAGATTTACCTGCTCAACAATATCCTTCAAAGAAAGGCCTTGGCTCTCAAGTTTACTAGTAGGTCTAAAATCTTCATGTGTGTCAGGATCATTTGGCACGGTAGAGAAGTATTTCATTCCATGGTGGTAAGAGGAGCCAGATATCTGCAAAAAGTAATTGCAAAATCAAAAATTGATGTTATGATTCTGAACGCATTAAATAAACACTTCATGAATTGGCCGAGACTGGCATGCTTATACTTATGACTTTGAAAACACATTTATAGCTTAGGTAACCTGCCATCCTGAGAAATTTATAATCTAGACTAGATTAAACTAAAAATTAACCACCACTCAGACAAAAAGAAATCAAATCTGAACTGGAACAGAAAAAAGAAATAAATTCTGATTTCAAGCACACCAACGTTGAAGTTCTCAATTTAACATGTTTGACTTGGATAAATTTTTGAAACATAATAAAAAGACCACAAACCCTTTAAGCACATTCTATTAACCATAAAGCGTTAGGTATTAACAAAAGATCTCACAGTCTGATATTAATGTTTATGAGATTAATAGATAGACTGGATAGCAACATTTTATACACGGAATATCAAACAATTACTGCAAATAATAGTGAATTGATACAATAATCCAATTTATACATCGGTCAAGCTTGCATAATTACTAACTTAACTCAATTCTGTGTTATAATATGTTGCTCATTTCCATTAAGAACTCAAATTGAACTAAAATGTCTTTGTTCTTACAATTTTAGCAGAATTCGCAACTGGGTAACCTCCGATTCCCTTCAAGATCATGTTCGACAACAATCTTGCCATGATGTTTGAACTTTCTAGTATCTGCAGTCTGCACAAATAAACCGCCAGCTAGTTAACTCCTTTAAACAGCAACCCGTATTCACATAACTAAAAAAATTATCGAAAAGACACGCAATTTATAACTTATTTGGGTTTTCAAGAGCTGGAATTTTGATTCTGATAAACAAATAAAAAAAAGGAAAAAAAAGAAGAGATTTTTGTTACCTGAAAATGAAGAGTTCGAGTGAGTTGTTATAATTTACAAAAATATTTTATTTTGAATCCCTTTGAAGAGAAAACAAATATCCAACGAAAATATTACAAGTAACAACAGGTTAATCCGAAAGGACGATATCGTCCTTGAAAACAACTATCATGTAAACAAAGTTTTTCTTCTGTCAACTCTTTGAATCATTTTATCAAACACTTTACGTGCATAAATAAAAAAACTATTCGCTTCCAATAAACATATAATTTTATTCTCTTGAGCCAATCTTAGAAGCTCACAAGTATTAGAATGACAAGATTTATGAAAATAAGTACCTTCAAATGGAGATTGATTTCACGCTTGACCTAAAAAGTTTTTGAGTTTTGATTGGTAGGGAACCCAAAAGAACAAGTGACAAAGATTCGGCTTCTTGCTTCACCTTTTGATGTAAGAAGGATAGATTGTGTCCTTTTTCATTTTTGGCTTGGTTATTTTCGGGATTTAATAACCCTTACTGGTTATTTTTCTCTGTTTTGTAACGTGGTTAGTTTTGTAAAAGAATATTATATTAAGAGCGATTACCGAACAGATCCTGGACTTTTTCCTTAATTCCAAGTTTACTGTGACCTTTACAAAAGTGACCAGATTGGTCCTTAACTTTTCATAATTGAACAATTTTCATCCTCCAACCAAAATTCAGTTAGTCAACTCTATCAGTCAAAGGTTATTTAACATGAAAGTACAAAAATACCCTTTAAAGTTAAATAATAACTTAAATAAATAATAATAATAACAACTAAATAAAAAAAATTAAAAAGAAAAATAAAAAAGGCAATTACCGTTTACAATGATTAAAGAAATAAAAAATAATTCAAAACAATTGAAATATTTTTTTTTTTTAAGAAATAAATATTAATGAAAAACATTTAATTAAATAATAGCAAAATTAAATATTAATTAGTAAAAAAAAATAAATAGGTAACAACAACGGGACGACACCATTGAAGTGGACTCTAGTATAGGAGGCCAGCCACCTACATTTAAGTCGGAGGAGGCTGGCCTACTCCACATTCAATCGTGGAGGAGGCAGTCTCATCCACAACCCATCATGGAGGCAGTCTCCTCTCCTCCACTAATTTGGATCGGATTCGTGTATGAGGCTTCCACAATCTAAAAATTTCCATATCATGGAGGTCCTTCAGGATTAGATTCGTAGAGGTTGCCTCCTCCACGATCTAGTACAATCTAGACCAGATCGTGGAGGAGGCTACCTCCGCGATCTAGAAATTTTCCATATCGTAGAGGTATCTCCACGATCGAGTTCGAGGAGGATGTTGAGGCCTCCTCCGTGACCTGGATCGTGGATGAGGCTCCTCTATGATTGGTTGTGGAGGAGGCTGGGAGGAAGTTCCGGCCTCCTCCACCAGAGGCCACCATCTCCTATAACGGTGTTTTTTTTTTTTTTTTTTTGATTGGTCAAAAAAATTAATTTTTATAATTAATAGTTTATATATATATAATGCACATGTATAAAATAAAAAATTATAGGATATGTGTCAATTTTTTATAGGTTCCTATGCTAAACAATTAAATTTTAATGTTAAAAATACAATTTTACCCTTAAATATGTTAACTTTGACTAACACCATCAATCAAATGGACTAATTTAGTACTTCTGAAAAATATAGGGACTAGATTGGTCATTTTTGTAAAAGTCGCAAACAACTTGGAATTAAGAAAAAAGCTTAGGACTAATTTGGTAATCGGTACTAATCGCTCTTATATTAAATTTTTTTTATTTTTTTCTATTTTTCCATTTTAACACTTAGAGCATCTCCAACAACCTCCTTAAAGACATCCCTTAGCTTAATTAAGGATGCAGCTCCAACAGCTTCCTAAATGGTTTCCTTAATTGTGTTCTGTTGGAGTTCACTCCCTTAATTAAGTGGTGTTTTCACACCCCTTAAAGTGAGCTCTACCTATTTAAGATTATTTTGTTTTCTTGAAAAACTCCATATATTTAAAACTTATAATTGACAAACATATCTAATATTTAAACACAATATCTAACATTTAAGGGGGGTGGGGGCGCTCCCCCCCCCCCGACTCCAACGAGCTAACCAACCAAGGCGAGCTCAGTAGGGAGCTCGACCCCCGAGTGCGTCAGCATAGCACCACTAAACTAATCCAATCAATATGCATTGATAATGTTATGAAGTTGGTTTTGTTTTGAGTTTGAGTTGGAAATAACTATACAGAACTTCAACTTCAATGTTAGAGAGAGAAGTAGATCTCAGACAAAGAAAAGTTAAAGTCAAAAAATAATAATAAAATGTGTAAAGTAAGGGCATTTTTGGAAATCACTTACTTTGGTGTCTTTTAAACATAAGTTATTAAAGTGGTGATAGTATTAAAACATCAACTCAAAAAAGTGACAAAACCCCCTATTTCCTCATGTACGTATTATATGAGAAGTGTCTCCAAGGAGGACTAAACAGTTTTCACATTCATGTGTAGATGTTTTAATGCATGTGGGAGGATTCGTCGATGATCACAATGGGGGTTAGGCTTTACTTATGGAATGAGTGTTTAGTGTTTTTTTTTTTTTTTTTTTAAGAAACATTTACTTACACTTGCCCTGTATACATTAGTTGTCAACAAATAACTTTGGCTCCAATATGATATGTGATTTGTGTTATGTGGTAAGTCCTATTATGCAGCTATGAGATATGTTGTGAAATATATTGTTAGTATAAATTGGGTACACCCAAGATGGGTCCAAACCCAATTGCATGGACTTGGCCCATGAAGCCCAAACCCAACACTTAATAATAACTATTCTAACAGTTAGTAGATAACTGCCTGTGCAGTTATTCTAATGACTCCACTAACACACTATGTGAGACAATATAGGAATGTGTCTTATATACGCAATAGTGTGTGCAAGTGAACAGTGTGTGTGTGTATTACGTGAAATACAGAAAAGAGAGAAACAGTAAGAGAGGATACTTATACTGTGATCAGAGTTTGAGTTCCATTAATTTGGTGGCTCTTTCCTGACCTGTGAAACATCTTATATTCGATCCAGAACCGAAGAAAGGTACAAGTTTATATTCTTTCTTCGTATGCTTTTGTTTGATATATACAATCTTCATTGGTATCAGAGCTTTGAAAGAATGTTTTCTGGTCTGGAAAGATTTTTTTTTTGTGTTTATGATATGCATGGATTTTTTTTTGTGTGTTCTACTGTTAGTAGATGATATCATGTTAAATTGATTAATGATTTTCAGAATTAATAAATAATCAGTTTATATGTGATGCCATGTAATCATAATTTTTTTATGTTCCATATACGAAACGTTTATAATACAGATTTACATTTTATAAAATCTATTTGTTGTTTTGATAGATATGGATCAATTATTGGAATGTAGTCTAGCTGATTATAGTTTTCTAGTTTATACAATCATTTTGTTTTGGATGATTTATCTGCCATACGTATTCCAATTTTAATGTTAAATGCCATGATATTGTCATTTTTTCTCTTCAGCCATTAATGAATTCACATTTTTTTTACTGCAATTTTAACAAATTGTATGTATGGAACTATTTTATGTTTCGAATTCATTAAAAATTACGTTGATATGCTTATGATTCTATGTGAATTGTTTTATTTGAGTTATATGTCATGAAAACTTCAAATTTTGCATATGAACATTAAGAAATAGAGCCCTAAAACTGAAACTTTGAGCAAGTGGTAGAGGGTCAAAATTGCTGTTAAATTGCGATTCTGGTACCATTAGAAACTAGAGATCCCAAGTTTTCCAAAGACACTTCGATCGCAAAATTTGGTTGAGAAACGAGTGAGAATGAGTCGATTGAAAACTGGGTTGGGGATAAAAATTTTCCAGAAATTTTTTGTTTTGAGGTTGATGACGATGAACAGTACCACGCGCCATTAGGGCGGCGAGTGTACTTCACCCCAAATTCATTTTCAAAACCAATGGCATTAATGGAATTATGATGTCATTAGGAGTCGGCCGATAATTTTCCGGTGATCACTGGATTCCGGGAAGGTGGCGCGTGGACTACACGCACCTCCTATGCGCGTGTGATTATGCATAACAGCATGTGCTATTGAAATGTGGCGAATTCGGAGAGTGACACGTGTAGGGGCACTGTCAGTTATGACACGTGGATGATTCCCCTGTTGCCACGTGTCAAAGACGTGTCACTCATAAAACCGTCGACCGTTTTCGGTGATCGGAGCGGTTTTTAGCGACGGTTCCTGCCATGACACCAGCTGGACATTTTTTCGACGACGGTTCCGACGATGACACTGCTAGACATTTTTTTCCAGCGATGGTTCTGGTCGAACTTTTTCCCAGTGCCGTTTCCGACGACTGACATTTTTTCGACAATTTTTTCCAACATCTCCAAAAGCGGTTTTCCTGCCACCAATGTCAATTTTCCGGCAAAAAAAAAAAAAAAATCTATTGATTGTTTTTCACTCCAATGGGAGTTGAATATATGCCCAATAATTTTTTTTAAGTTCTCAAAAAAAAAAAAATTTCTACCAAATTTATTAATGGGTGTTTGTTTTTCATTTCTCTGTAGGTTTTTCATTTCTCTGTAGATAGAGGAAATGTGTAACCATAGCTCATCAGATTCCGATCCTGAAGAGGAGTACTCACCATTGTTAGTAGAGGATTATTTACCACAACCGGTAGAAGATCATTCACCATCATCGGATGACTTCGATCCTCAAGAGGAGTACTCACCATTGTCAGTGGAGGAGTATTTACCACAACCGGTAAAAGATCATTCACCATCATCGGATGACTTCGATCCTCAAGAGGAGTACTCACCATTGTTGGTGGAGGAGTATTTACCACAACCGGTAGAAGATTATTCACCATCATCGGATGACTTCGATCCTCAAGAAGAGAATTCACACTCCCGGTGGAGGAATTCTTACCACCATTGGTAGAAGATGATTCACAATTGTTGGATAACTCTAATCCTCAAGAGGAATACTCACCAATGTCGGTGGAGGAATATTCACCACAATTGGTAGAAGATTATTCACCATTGTTGGATGAAATGTCCATAAAGGAAAATACTATTGAAGAGTATACACCTAGGACACTTGAGGACGATGAAAGTCAACAATCTCCAAGGATTGAGATGGATGAAGAGTATATTGAAAGATATAGGAATTTTGAAAAGCTATTAGCTGAGTTCGTAAACAAACTAGAAAGTCATCAAATGGATTTTAACACTAGTTTTTATGAACAGTTGTTAAGTTTTGGGGATCTCATTGTTTCTGAATGGCCTTGGAGTGATGGTGGGATAGAATATATTTGGAAAGAAATTACTCATGCCCTACTCAAGGTTCTACCAGAAGAGCTACGACAACATAATTATGTAACCCTTACATTGATAGAAGCAGATGTAATTACCACCTTCAGTGAAGCCTTAGAAATCATATTAGATTATGATGATCATCGAGTGCGTAGGAATCTCAGAAAGCATGAAGCTTTAAGTGTGGGTTCTAATTTGAAAACACAAAAAGTTATGATCATAAGGCATGATGGTACATAAACAATGCTTTTAAAAACTATTTGGTAGAACAGAAATACTACCTACCTCCGGATGATAAGCAGAGTATCAATGCACATTTTGAGAGAATCCTACATGAAATCCCAGAGAGTTTTAGAATTACTGATTGAGAATGTAATTCTTATGATGTATATATTTTTGTCAATACTCCTAGTTTGTAAATACAACTCTTTATTATTAATGAAATGGGATGTTCTGTGCACATGATTATGCAAAGTTTTATATACTTGTGCTTATTTTATATGGGTGTTCTAAATTGTAAGAAACAATGTTAGAACTGTTTTGCGTAAAGACACTAATAAATATAAACTAGTGAATGTTAAGGACTTGGATGATGATCGAGAGCTTTGACTCTTATTTCGATTCCTATCCTAATATTCCTCTTATTATATTTTTTATGTGTAAGTTTGTTGCATGAAATTGTGCTAAGTGTGAAATTATTAAAAAAAACATGCTAGAAAAACTATTAATTACACTATGTGTTAAATAAATTTTCAGGAAATGGCTTCTACATCTAAGTCAATTGTTGTTGAGTTGAACAAGGGAGAAAAGTTGAACTGTGACAACTATGAGATGTGGCACCGAAAGGTTTAGCTGATCCTTGAAGAGCAAGAGGCTCTTCAAACTCTTACTAATACCATGGTTGAACCACCAGCTAGTAACACTGCCCAACACAGGAAAGATATGGAAACATATCAGACCTGGAAGAGTAAGAACAATCTGGCTCGCATAACAATGCTAAGCAGTATGACTGATGCTCTCATGTGTGAATATGAGGGGTTTGACACTGCGCAAGATATGTGGATTGCGTTGAAAGACAAGTTTGGTGGTACTTCTACTACCAAGCTTAGGAGACTTACAATTAAGTTTGACACCTATAGGAAGCGCCAGAATCATGATATGAGGCAGCACCTGAGAGAGATGTCAAACATGATACGTGAATTGAAGTCTGCAGGTCATACCTTAACTGATGTAGCAAATCCAAGCAGTGTGTAAGGATTCCCATATCTTGATTGGCTTATTTTGTGGACAAACCATGTGTTGGGGATTGTATGTAAGGTAGCCTAAGTGATTGATATTCAAGCTCAAGACCCTCTCATGTCCTCAAGGTTGATAAGCACCAAAGGTAAACTTCTATGTGCTTAATTTGCTTTGAAGAGATTAGTTGCACACACACATTCACATCTCATGCATAATTCATTCTCTTGTATGTTGTGTATGTGTTGTTATTATGTGCTTATTAATGCTCATTAAATCTCTTCTTGCATGCTATACATGATTGCATCTTGTATGACCAATGCCATGCCATGCATGTTCTTAAGATTTCATACATAGTGACGGGCGCTGTACAAGGCGCTGTACAAAGCGATGTTGGAAGCGCTGTTCATACAGCGCCCATCCTGACCTGGTTGAAAATGCATTTTTAAATGCATCAGGTCTGATGCAATTTTAGAAGGCGCTGTACGAGCGCTGTACAAAGCGCTGTTCGTACAACGCCCCTCTGTTTTCCCGAGAGAACAGAGTGGGGGCGCTGTACAGGCGCTGTACAGAGGCGCTCTACGTACAGCGCCCAAGGCAAAAATAGGTGTCACTTTTCAAAACGACCACATTTTGGTTTGACACCCTATATATTGCCACTTTGACTTTAGGTCAATCAAGTGAGTTGATTTTCAGATTTCATACTTAGAACATTTTTTCAAGCAAAGAAAAATACAAAGAACTCACCTTTAACCACTCAAATCAAATCCTTTTTGCATCATATTTCATATTGCATCTTCTATTACTATATATAATGCATCCATGATTGGGTTTGCATCATCACAACTTGCTTGGTAAGATTTTGATTAAGTTCATCTTATTTTAGTATTTTTACTATCAAGCTATTCTCTTTTAATTTACTTGTATGTTTTTGATCATATGATAAATACAAGAATAGAGAATTAATTGTGATGAATTGATTGAGTGTTGTATTGTGATAGCTAATTAGGTTTTTGATTAATCTTGATTAGCTAAGCTATTTGACATGTCATCTAGCTCTTGATATCTAGGGTTGATTTAATTGAATATCATCATCCTAGATAAGCATCTAAGGTTCCCTAGCCTTGTTTGTTATTTGAATATTCATACATATTCTCATAGGTTGCATAATCTCTTCTTAGAGAATTAAGTCTTGAGGCTAAGATTGCTTAGGCCTCAAGCAATTGGACTAGAGCCACTTTTAAAGGCCCGCGTGGTAGAAGTGGGGGGTTATTGA
Source organism: Acer saccharum (assembly GCA_030490815.1). Lineage (NCBI taxonomy): Eukaryota > Viridiplantae > Streptophyta > Magnoliopsida > Sapindales > Sapindaceae > Acer > Acer saccharum. Next base: position 22,050,295 of record CM059866.1, read on the forward strand.
CCGGAGTGTTAGACGAGGTCTACATAGGTTGTAAACTCCATTTCAATTAGTGGATTTCGAGGTCCGAGTGTGGCGCACTAAACAGCCCGTGGTTTTTCCCAATGGTTGGGTTTCCACGTATACATCAAGTGTTATTTAAATTCCGCACTATATTACATTTGCTTGTATTTTTGACTAGTAGGGGCATTTTCGTAAAATTGACTTGCACGCGAAAATTGGGTAATAATTGTTAAAATCTATTCAAACCCCCCCCCCCCCCCCCCCCCCCCCCCTTCTAGATTAATATATAAAACACGCCGAGCATTTATTTATTGAACTTTCAATTGGTATCAGAGCGGGTTCCTAGATATACTTAGGTGATCCCAGCTCATTTTAGGTGTGTTGTGCATTTTGTGATTTTTGCTCATTCATACATTTTGCATACATTTCATTCATTCATTTGATACAATGAGTGGATTCGGTGGCAACCATGGGTGCTTCAAGCACACGACCTCCCCTCCTCACCGGTGTGAATTATGCCTCATGGAAAGGCAAGATGAAGGCGTACGTGTGCCAAATCCATGATAGGGCATGGATGGCTATTGAAGATGGCTATGCACCTCCTATGATGACTCTCACGGGTGGTGGAAAAGAAGTACTCAAGCCTAAGGCTCAGTGGTCACCTGAAGAGTTTGAGACTTCAAAATGGAATAGGAAGGCATGGCATGCTCTTCTATGTGCAGTGGATGAAAATCAGTACAAACTGATTCAGAACACTAGGATAGCCAAGGAGGCATGGGATATCCTAGAGGTTGCACACGAAGGAACCGACGTCGTCAAGGATTCGAAGCTACAAGTCCTTCAAACGTAATTTGAGTTGCTTAAGATGGAGGAGGATGAGTGCTTCAATGACTTTGAAGTCAAGTTGATGGATATTGTCAATCAAAGCCATCAACTCGGTGATCCTTATTCGGATAGAGAGTTAAGCAGAAAATTATGAGGTCTCTCCCCGCTAGGTTGAATCAAAAGTGACGGCTTTAGAGGAGAAGCACTTATAAGGACATGAAGCCTAGCGAGGTGATTGGAAGACTCCTCGCCTATGAATCTAGGAAGGCTCCTAGTATTTCACCTCCTTAAAAGCAAAAAGGAATTGCTTTGAAAGCTTCCGAGGTTGAGAAGGAGGAAAAAGGTGACTCGGACCAAGACATGGCGTTGTTACTTAGAAGATTCAAGAAGTTTGTCAAGTTCGAGAATAAGGGCTTTGGATCCAAAGGCCAAGACTTGAAGAAAAAGGCTCCCTTCAAGAGTTTTGAGCCTAGGCAAGAGAAGAGTGAAGAGAAAGGGGTCCAATGCTATGAGTGGTGGTATAGGTCACATCTCCCGATTGTGGGAACTTGAAGAACAAGATGGCAAAAGTGATGGCCACCACTTGGAGTGAAAGTGATGACTCCGGAAAGGAGACAAGTCATCAAGTGATGATGAGCTTACCATCAACTACACGGCTTTTGGGGCCACTTGTGTAGAAGACAAAGTTGTTGGTAAGAATAACTTGACTAGAGATCCCATAGAAGAAAAGATGAAGAAGTAGCTCTAAAGGAGATTGGTGTAGCTACTCATTGGGATATGGCTTATTAACTCAAGAGACCAAGGTGAAGGTCTTAATGAAGGGGAAATGACTCCATAGTGAGAAGAGAGTAGAGGAGATAACTCAAGTGAAGATGACTCCTCATCTAACTCTACAAATGGAAGTGTAGAGAAAATGGATGTAAATGACTTTATAGTCAAGTGTGAAAGTTCGTTGAAGAAGAACAATAGAAAATTGAAGATTTTAGAGGATGAAAATCTAGAACTTTCAACACACAATGACCACTTAAGTAATCAAGTGGAGGCATCCAAGAAGATTGAAGACAAGCTAAGGGATGAGCTAGCTATGTCTAAGAGGAATGAAGAAGGGTTGAAGAGAGAGCTTGATGAAGCTAAAGTCATTGACTAGGATGACTACAAGCACCAAGAAACTTGACCACATTCTTGGTGTGGAAAGAACTGTGACAAGAGAGGTATTGGGATATGAAAAAAGAAGATCATTACTCCAACCAAGACCGTCTTTGTCAAGAGTTTGGGCAAGATAGAAGCCTCGCCGGTGCACACTCCTAGGAAGAAAATTGATCTAGGACAATGTTCAAGAAGTGCACAAGTGAAGGAAGCTCCAAGGAGACAACCTCAAGCTCAAAAAGTTCCTCAACCTAACTTCCTCAAGCTCACATTCATCAAGGGAAGAGGCCAATCATGCAAAATGAACAAGGAAGCAAACTAGACCGGTTCAAAACGAAGAAGGTTTGAACCCACTCAACCACAAAGTCATGGGAAGGCTCCTATGCATGCACAAGGACATGGTATGAATTCTAAATTTATCCCTACATGTCACTTTTGTGGTATTAATGGTCACATAAGACCAAATTGCTTTCATTTCATTAAATTATGTAGAATCAAAAGCATGATTGAAAAGAGAATGAAAGAGCTAGAATGCATGCTAATAGGAAGGAAAACATTCATATTCATGATCCTATTACTTCTAGAACTCTTGAACCATTGACCACTAGGAAGAAGAAAGTCATATCTATGTGGATAAGAAAAATGAACCCGCTGCTACGAGACTAACAAGTCTCAAATAGGTTCATCCAAGTCAAATGGACTTGGGAGGTCCATAGGACCTCATGACCTTCATTGATGAAGGTTGGTGATGACCCCATACGGGATCTCAAGCAAAGAGAGCTATTGCATACTTGTTGCATGCAAATATTTGAAAAATCTTATGCTTCTTTGTTGATTGCTTAAGTAAGCTTGGTTGCACATATGTATATATTTTTCAATTCAATAAGTGTGAACCATGCTTGTCTACAATCCATGTCATATTTATGTTCAAACATACATTTTTGGACTAGGAGATTTACATAGGAAGTATGATTTGAATGACCTATAGTTATCTCCATGACATGATGATTCTTAATGACATGCTTTAAAATTGAAAAGCATGAGTTGTTTTTAACATGCTAATGACATATGAAAAGCATGAAATTTGAATGACATGCTCAAATGAAAAAGCATGAATTGATGATTGCAATTTTAAATGCAAAACTTGTGTGAAATAGCTTATGAGACTCAAAATGAATAAAGGATCTTGTATCCGTTCAAAGGATTTTAAAATCCAAAAGTCTCTCTTTCTTTATTGGTTGAACATGGCTACTATCATACGGATACCATCTGGAAAATCGAATAGGGTGCAAAGTCGCTCATGCCATGTTTCGCTTATAAAGTTGGATATAGTTGCTCATAAATTAAAATCAATGAAAACTCTATATCCTTGCTTCTCTTATGACATTGGTGAAATTGGTTTGAATTCTTATTAGAAACCTTTGTCATTTGCTTTGCCAAATACCATTGTATTTTGGACTTGAATGCTACATGTCTTGTATGCAAAGCATTTTTATTCACACATTTTATCAAAATAAATCTCCTTGTTTCTCTCCATTTGATAGAGTTGCATAAAGTGCATTTAATGATTATGCAAATGACTTGAATGCTATCATCTCTCTTGGCTAAGTGACCCGGTTGGGGACTACTCCTTTGCCTATATCATGACAAAAAGGGCGAGTAGAATGGTGGTAAGGGGAGTTGCAAATTGTGCTAGCAATTATGCATGTTGGGGAGACAACACATTAAGGGGGAGTAACCCATTGAGGGGGAGCATTGCATTCACAATAATTGCATGTTGTTGTTGTAGTTGTACTTAAATTTCTAGAATGCAAATGCTTGTTTATATCTCACTTGATTCATCTCACTTTTTACTTGAATTGGATAGTATAGAAACTTTGCTTTCAGGGACTGATTATTCTACAAGAGATTGAAGACTTCAAGATTTTTATAAAAATATCTCTTTGTAATGTAGATAGTCATTGTTGACCTATAGTTTCTAATTTTTGTGAGGAATCAATGTGAGTGGTGGTTTTGTCACGAAATAGCCAAAGGGGGAGATTGTAAGGATTCCCATATCTTGATTGGCTTATTTCGTGGACAAACCATGTGTTGGGGATTGTATGTAAGGGTAGCCTAAGTGATTGATATTCAGCTCAAGACCCTCTCATGTCCTCAAGGTTGATAAGCACCAAAGGTAAACTTCTATGTGCTTAATTTGCTTTGAAGAGATTAGTTGCACACACACATTCACATCTCATGCATAATTCATTCTCTTGTATGTTGTGTATGTGTTGTTATTATGTGCTTATTAATGCTCATTAACATCTCTTCTTGCATGCTATACATGATTGCATCTTGTATGACCAATGCCATGCCATGCATGTTCTTAAGATTTCATACATAGTGACGGGCGCTGTCAAGGCGCTGTACAAAGCGATGTTGGAAGCGCTGTTCGTACAGCGCCCATCCTGACTGGTTGAAAATGCATTTTTAAATGCATCAGGTCTGATGCAATTTTAGAAGGCGCTGTACAAAGCGCTGTTCGTACAACGCCCCTCTGTTTTCCCGAGAGAACAGAGTGGGGGCGCTGTACATGCGCTGTACAGAGGCGCTCTACGTATAGCGCCCAAGGCAAAAATAGGTGTCACTTTCAAAACGACCACACTTTGGTTTGACACCCTATATATATGCCACTTTGACTTTAGGTCAATCAAGTGAGTTGATTTTCAGATTTCATACTTAGAACATTTTTTCAAGCAAAGAAAAATACAAAGAACTCACCTTTAACCACTCAAATCAAATCCTTTTGCATCATATTTCATATTGCTCTTCTATTATATATAATGCATCCATGATTGGGTTTGCATCACAACTTGCTTGGTAAGATTTTGATTAAGTTCATCTTATTTTAGTATTTTTACTATCAAGCTATTCTCTTTTAATTTACTTGTATGTTTTGATCATATGAAATACAAGAATAGAGAATTAATTGTGATGAATTGATTGAGTGTTGTATTGTGATAGAATTAGGTTTTTGATTAATCTTGATTAGCTAAGCTATTTGACATGTCATCTAGCTCTTGATATCTAGGGTTGATTTAATTGAATATATCATCATCCTAGATAAGCATCTAAGTTCCCTAGCCTTGTTTGTTATTTGAATATTCATACTATTCCATAGGTTGCTAATCTCTTCTTAGAGAATTAGTCTTGAGGCTAAGATTGATTAGGCCTCAAGCAATTGGACTAGAGCCACTTTTAAAGGCCCCGCGTGGTAGAAGGGGGTATTGACCGGAGTGTTAGACGAGGTCTACATAGGTTGTAACTCCATTTCAATTAGAGGATTTCGAGGTACGAGTGTGGCGCACTAACAGCCCGTGGTTTTCCCAATGGTTGGGTTCCACGTATACATCAAGTGTTATTTAAATTCCGCACTATATTACACTTGCTTGTATTTTTTGACTAGTAGGGGCATTTTCGTAAAATTGACTTGCACGCGAAAATTGGGTAATAATGTTTTAAAATCTATTCAACCCCCCACCCCCCCCCCCCCCCCCCCCCCCAACCCCCCCCCCCCCCCCCCCCCCCCCCCCCATTTATTTATTGAACTTTCACAGTGATCTGGTCTCTTCCTAACAAACTGGGGAATATGAAGATCAATTGACCCATAATGATAATATCAAGACTTTTGATGACATATCACATCATGTTGAACTGGAAGATGAGCGCCTATAGGCAGCTAAAGCTTTCAGTCAACTTTACATGGCTGAATCCAGCAAGCACAAAACCAAGGGTTTTAAGCGCAAAGGAAAGAAGGGAAACTTCTAGAAGGGAAACTTCCAGAAGGGAAAATGGAAGGGTCCCACAGAGAACTTTAAGAAAAGTGAGACCAAATTTCAGAAAAGGGGCAAGAGTGCTGGGTTCAAGAAGGACCAAAGCCAAATTGAAATGTTCTAATTGAGGCAAACAGGGTCATTTTGCTCGTGAGTGCATTGAGTCGAAAAAGGTACGACCTAATTCAATAACTGATAACTATGTTTTGGTTTCAAGTTCTGTTTTACTCACTGAATCTCGTCCTTTGTGGACTGTAGACTCAGGAGCCACAGACCATGTAGCTAGAGACAGAGCAGCGGTCGTAGAATATCGTCGGATCAGTCAAGAGACTAGGTGGATTTACGTGGGGGACAACTCTAGAGTTGAAGTGAAGGGTATTGACACTTGCAAATTGATGATGCATGGTGGTCAAGTATTTTATCTCCATGATGTTCCATATGCTTCTAGAATTCGATGAAATTTAATTTCAGTTATTGTCCTTCTAGGTTTAGGTTATGAACTAAACTTTATGGTGTTTGTATGGATATTGTTTTAAATTCTGTTTGTGTTGGTACTGGATATTTGTTGAATGGTTTTATTGTATTAAATACCAAGTTAGACGGTTTTAATTGTAGTGATGGTTGTTTTTCATTAATTGCTTCCGCTAATAATGTCAATGTTGATGTAAATACTTGGCATGCTAGACTGGGTCATATTGGCCAAGATAGGATGAACAGATTGGCTAGAGAAGGCCTTTTAGGTTCATTTAATAAGATAGAATTACCTATCTGTGAAAATTGTCTAGTTGGAAAAACAACTAGAAAGCCATTTGGAAAAGGAACTAGGGCTGAAAATCCATTACAATTAATTCACTCTGATATCTGTGGTCCAATGAGTGTAAAGGCAAGGCATGGTGCCTCATATTTTATTACATTCATAGATGACTTTAGCCGTTTTAGTCATGTCTATTTGATTTCTGTAAGGTTTATGATTTGCATTGGCTTAATTCCATTGCAAAACACTCTATGATTGTATTAGTTGTTGCTTAGGACATTATTTGAATAAAGGAAGCTTAAAGAGTGAAGAGCAACGTCTAGTGCAAAAGTCGTCTTCAAGAGGTGAAAATCGTCAAAGGTAAATCTTGACTTCCATCCTCTTGCAAGGCGTTAGCGCACATACACACAATTCATACATGTGTGTCCCTGCATCGTGGTTCAAACATTTGGTATAACACATTCACACACTTCATAGCATACTCATGCATTGATCTTGTATTGACAAACATTGTGAAATTGCATGCTTTGTGACTATCTCTTTGATATGGCATGTTTGTGTGAATATGTGTTTATTTGTTTCCGTATTTTGTGTTTAGGACTTGAACATGTTCTTATTTAATGCCTTATTGAGTTCCGGTCGTTTCGGTTACTCATTCATAAGGTTTCGAGTCCAAACAAGTTGACTATGCTACTTTTCGTTCTCATTTGTTGTGTTGTCTTCATCGTCGGATTCCGAGATGATTTCTCAACCATTTTTCAAATTTGAGTAGTCGTAGTCGTGTGTGAGGGAGTTACGGTTCGTAATCCAAAAACGGATTCGAAATCGGAGGTCGGATGCTCAAGATATGGGCCGACGAACCGAGGGAGCGCGGCGAGTGAAGTGAGAATCACGTGTGGCCACTTGGCCAGCCCGTGAGGGAGGCCGTGGGCCCCACAGGCAAGGGAGCCCTCTGCTCCCGTGGGCCCCACGTGCCCCCCACGGGGTGGTGATGTGGCAGCACGTGATTCGCTCGGAAAATTTCTCCTTTCCCTCCTTTTAAGCCAACCTCCTTCCCTCCACACTAATGCAATTTTGAAGAACACTTGATCATTCTCGCATCAGTTTTTCTACAATTTTTGTTTACTTGTTTTGATCATATCTCTCTCATACGAACTCGAAATCATTCGATTCAAAAACCAAAATTGTTGGTCTCGAAGAGAGCTACAAACCCCAAGTATTTCCAGAGGCAGTTGACTTCGGTATTTTTCTCAGCTGGTCCATTTCCAGTCCGTGGTCAGCTTGTATGTTTCAACTTCTTCTTTTTCAATTTCATCTTTGATCATCTATTGATTCTTTCCATTTGATTGATGAAATTTGTTGAGAAGTATGTTAGATCACATGCTAGGGTTATTTGATCATTTGTTAATTGAGATTTAGCTTTGTGATGTGTTTTGAACATATATGTGCTAAACTTGATTTATCATGAAATTGATTCTAGAAAATATATGTGTGATGTGCTTCATGTTATTTTCTATGTTTTATTTCATGATCTAAGAACTAGGTTTTTAGTGTGATAAATTGAATATTCATACCTTTGTTCTTATTGATTTGCATGTCTTGATTTCTAGATAGTTTTGTGATTGTGTGTTGAAATCATATTCTAGACTATCATTGAACATGTACATTTTGCTTGATTGATCATCTAGCTTAATTTGTTTGTGTTTGCATCACTTGCATCACTTTAGATCATAGCCTTGCATTAGGTTGAAGTCTCTAGCAAAGTGAGTGAAGCTTTGTGGATAGAGCAAGGGAGCCTTGATTAGAGTCGGGAGGACTCGGATAATCAAGCAAGGAAGTCTTGTCTAGGGTCGGGAGGATCCGGATAGGCAAGCAAGAAATCTTCCTAGAGACGTGAGCGTCTTGGATAGGAAGTTGCTTTCTAGAGGTGTAGGACACATCTCGGATAGGAAGTAGGCTTGGTGATTCACTAGCCTGAGGGTAGATTAGGAGTTGATAGCTTGAGCGGATATCATGAGTGATAGCTTGAGTGTGTAAGTCCTTTTTCACATAGTGGATTGCTTCGTCGGTGGTTGTGGTATCAACCCGTGGATGTTTCCTCATTGAGGTTTTACCACGTTAAAATCATTGTCTTAAATTTTGCTTTACTTTCTTTTATCTTCCATATATTACATTGTTTGCACATCTTGTAAATTGATTAACTCTTGTCTTAGTGAAATCGATTCATTTGCTAAATCTTATCAAGTGTGCATTTGCCTTGTAATTTTCCGCATTATTTTTAATTGGAGGAATTTGGAGCCTATACCTATTCACCCACCCCCCCCCCCCCCCCCCCGGTAGGTATATTTCACTACTACATTGAGGGAAATTTCAATTTCTCATAAGTCTGAAGCATTGGATTGTTTCAAATTATACTTAAACTTAGTAGAGAATCAATTAGAAAAAAGGGTTAAAGCATTACGTGCTGACAGGGGGCGAGAATACCTTTCAGATCAATTCAAGGAATTGTGTGATGAAAATGGTATACATAGACAGTTAACTGTTCATAGAACTCCACAATAAAATGGTGTGGCAGAAAGAAGAAATAGAACATTACTTGAAATGGTTAGGTCTATGATGGCACAAGCAAGTCTCCCAGTTCAATACTGGGGAGATGCCTTGTTGACTGCCACTTATGTACTTAATCAAGTTCTCTCGAAGTCAGTTACTTCCACACCTTACGAGTTATGGATAGGTAGAAAACCTAACTTAACTTATCTGCGACCTTGGGGGTACGCAGGTTACGTACATGATTCATCCAACAAGTATGGAAAATTGGGTGCAAGAGGAAAGAAATGTATCTTTATTAGATATTCTGAGCATTCAAAAGGATATGTACTAATAGGTGAAAACTCGGATGGAAGTGTGACTGAGATAAAATCACGAGATGTGAATTTTTTAGAAAATGAATTTCCTAAAAGGGGTGAAGTTGATAGAGATATTCGATTCTACGAATTGGATAATCTAATCGAGGATTCGAATCTAAATACTCCACTAGATGTTAATGTGGATCTATCAGGGACTTCTGTCCCTAGTTGGAGTGAAGCTCCACTTGAAGTAAATATAGATCTACCTGGAACTTCTGTTCCTAGTGGGAGTAATGTCGTTGTTAAAACAACTCTTTTAGATTTACCTTCTCGCAGAAGTAACCGTGGAAATATCCCTCGTCGTCGTTTTGAGATAGTGGGGGAAGCATTTATGGTTGATTCACATGATGCTGATAAGCCTAAAAATGTGAATGAGGCTCTCAAATCACCCGACAAGGAACATTGGATTAAAGCCATGAAAGAGGAGATGGATTCAATGAAAAGTAATCATGTCTGGGACTTGGTTGACTTACCGCCAGGAAGGAAAGCCATTGGAAATAAATGGGTCCTTCGAATCAAGCGAAAGACGGATGGCACAGTAGAGAGACATAAGGCGCGTTTAGTCGCAAAAGGTTATACTCAACAAGAGGGTATTGACTATGAAGAAACTTTTTCCCCTGTGGTTAGGTTTGCTTCAATACGCCTTATTCTGGCAATCGTCGCACATATGGACCTAGAATTACATCAAATGGATGTAAAAACAGCATTTCTTAATGGAGAACTGGATGAAGAAATTTACATGGAACAACCAGTAAATTTTGTTTCAAAAGGCCATGAGCGCAAAGTGTGCAAGCTCAAAAGGTCAGTATATGGTTTGAAACAATCATCAAGACAATGGTACCTACGGTTCCATCAAGCTGTTGTGTCTTATGGGTTCCAAATGGTTGAAGAAGACCATTGTGTGTATATAAAACGAGATAAAGATAAGTATGTGTTGCTATCTTTGTATGTGGACGATATTTTATTGGCTGAAATTGTAAAGAGTATGTGTTGGCCATTAAGAAATGGTTGTCTTCAAATTTTGAGATGAAAGATATGGGTGAGGCTGCCTATATATTAGGAGTCAAGATCACTAGAGATCGTTCGAAGAAACTACTTGCTTTGTCTCAAGAGACTTATATAAGGAAGGTTCTTGAACGATTTAACATGGCTGATTGTAAGCCTATGGATACACCCATATCAAAAGGCCAAAATCTTAGTCTTGACATGTGTCCCAAAACTCCACAAGAACTTGATAGTATGAAAAATGTTCCTTATTCTAGTGTATCGGCAGTCTCATGTATGCTATGTTGTGTACAAGACCAGATATCTGTTATGCGATAGGATTCGCAAGTAGATATCAATCCAATCTTAGACGAAAACATTGGATTGCCGTGAAAAGAATTTTGGCATATCTCAAAGTAACTGCCGACTACTCCCTTTGTTATCAAGGTGGAGATTTGCGTCTCATTGGATATACAGATGCCGACTGGGGAGGCAATCTGGATGAGCGAAAATCTACATCAGGATATGCATTCCTACTCAGTAAAGGTGCTATCTCTTAGAGTAGCAAGAAATAGACATGTATTGAACTATCAACAATGGAGGCTGAATTTGTGGCATGTTCGGCAGCAGTACAAGAGCAGTTTGGCTTAAGAGATTTTTGGAAGATCTGGATGTCTCTAAGGGCATGGAAAAGCCAGTAACTGTTTACTGTGATAGTCAAGCAGTGATTGCTTACACTAAAAACTCCAAGTATCACAGTAAATCTAAACACATAGAGACAAAATACAATTTTGTCAGAGACATCATATCAAAGAAAGAAGTAATGATTCAATACATTTCAACCCTTCAGATGGTAGCTGATCCTCTCACTAAAGCTGTGACTAGAGACGTCTATGAATCACATGCTAAGTCATTAGGGTTGCATAGATTGTAAATGATAGATTGAATCATTGTACTGAATGATGTTATTATAGTTATAAATAAAATTGGTTTTTGTTTTTGAAATCTTATTAGCATGTTATATTTCATACATAAATTATTATAAAATGTCGTCAGGTTGAGACCGGCATTCTTACACGTGCGGTCGCCTCAGTTGTTTTGGGAGAACAAGTTGAGATGAGACCCATATATAATGTAGAATATGTGAGAAATATTCTAAAAATGAGTTAATATATATGAAAATGTCGCCTTGATTGTGTCAAGATGAGGTTCTTAACAAATATACATATATTTTAGAACCGATCATGATAGACCCCACTATCATTGATACCTGATTTAGCTAGATATGAGATCTTAATGTGGCGCTAGAGAATTGCGAGCTTTTAAGAACTCGGATTAGTCACAGAATGTGACTGAACTTAGATCTATACAGTGAATTAAAGAAAGACATAATCATTCTTGTTTTTAGAATGAAAATCACTGTAACACGTGTTTCATACCTCGTGTGCTATTTGTGACCGATGTGGAAAATGAGAGAATGAATCCCTGCTTTCTCATTGTGTAAGTTCCATTGAAGTTATATAACACTTCAAATGATGTCCTTATAACCACTCACTTTGTCTTAAAGTGACAGAATAGTGTTAGCACCTTTGGTGTGTTATTTCTACGGCTATGATAATACAGCCTATGGGGCATGTCTAAGGTAGCAGCTGTTTTGGAGACTAAGAGACTAAGATAGAATGGGAAGATTTAATACCTTTTTATCTTACTTATGTGTTCACCGGCTAACCAATTGTATTTGGATACAATTGTGAATACATGAAATGTGACAAAGTCAAGCATAGCTTCATGAGGGGTTAAGTATGCTTCGGACTGATAAAAAGGATTATAAAATTAAATCTAGGACACAATAATGAACAACAATTAATCCCTTGTAAATAGAGAATTTACAATTGAGATTTCGAAGCTCCTTGTTTTTACAATTGATTGTTCATAGGTCACACGGTATATTTGTCTGTATGAATACTCTTATACGATTTTATGATAATGTCATAATTATGTTTTCTCTGATGGAGCTGTGTTTGACCCACTTGTGCAAGTGGGAGATGTTAGTATATATTGGGTACACCCAAGATGGGTCCAAACCCAATTGCATGGACTTGGCCCATGAAGCCCAAACCCAACACTTAATAATAACTGTTCTAACAGTTATTGTAGATAACTGCCTGTGCAGTTATTCTACTGACTAAACTAACACACTATGTGAGACAATATAGGAAAGTGTCTTATATAAGCAATAGTGTGTGCAAGTGAACAGTGTGTGTGTGTATTACGTGAAATACATAAAAGAGAGAAACAGTAAGAGAGGATACTTATACTGTGATCAGAGTTTGAGTTCCATTAATTTGGTGGCTCTTTCCTGACCTGTGAAACATCTTATATTCGATCCAGAACCGAAGAAAGGTACAAGTTCTATATTCTTTCTTCGTATGCTTTTGTATGATATATACAATCTTCATATATGGTTTCTATTATATATATATATATATATATTTATTGTATATGTATAAAAAACATGTTTAGTATGCTTACTAAGTTTCCAAATTCACTTAGTCCATTATGATTTCATATGCTTGGGGTTTCGATTTGCACATAGGATGGATTTGCATTTCATCGGAGATCAATTCTTAGTTCCTTTGGCATTAGAAGTTCATTATTACTTCAAACTTTTTTTTTTTTAAACTCAACCTTTGGAGAATGTATTTGTTTGGGATTTATTTTTGAGATGTTTGTAAATAAATGTTAGTAAATAAGATCATATATTGACCTTTGAATTAGGGTGTAATTAGGGTGTAATTAGGGTGTAACAACTGAGGAATCTACTTTCTACACCCTTTTTGGTTGTGACATTGTGCGATTAGTTTGGCAATCTTGCGGGTTGTGGGATACGATAGTTCTTTCTCTTCTATGTAGCCTTTTGAGGTGTTACTTATGTGTTTAAGCAAGTTGATGGTCCTAATTTTGAGAAATTATCATAACAATTTGGTTTTTCAAAAAACTTGGCTCCATTCAGAGGATATAGCTCTACTTGCTAGAAAACGTTTGGATGAGCTAGTGTTGGCCTTGGGCTGGTGCAAGAAGTGCACCTGCCCTACGCCCATAAAGTAAATGGTAAAATTCGATTTGATAAGATGTCTAAATAGGTCCGGTTTTTGAGCTTAAATTAGCTTGATGAGAGGTCTAAATAGATCCAGTTTTTAAAAATAGACCCAATAATAATAAAACAGTTTTTGTCGCTATGAGCCCCTGAGATATCAGGGCCGGCCCTGGGATGAGTACCAATATACCATGTGTAAATATTCTTAGTGAGGTTGTTGCTGCTTAGGTTTGTGACTGGACTTGGAGATGTCATCCGATGGATTCTAATAAATCGAATGTTGATGTAGCACTTAATGAGCAGAACTCTTTGGTGGGTGTGGGGGTGGTAATTCATGATGACTTGGGTGCAATAAAGGTGGCTTTTATTAGGAAATTACGTTCTACTTACTAAAGTTGGGTGGCGTGATTGCTCTGCATGTGCCCTGAAGTTTGTTTATTCTATTTATTTTCACATTGATTTTGGTGAGTCTGATAATACTCTTTGCAAGTTCAAAATTGATCAAGTTATATCAAATTTCTTATTTCCCTACTTGGTTATGTTTATTGCAATTTTATTCCTAGGAATTAGGGGTGGGCACTGGGCACTACAAGCGGATCCGAACCGAATCAATTTGGAACTGAACCGGGTGTAGTTCGGTTCGGTTAACCAATTGATTTCAATTCAAACCGGTTTATAATTGGGAAATAGAATTGATTTCGGTTTTAGTTTTATAAAACCGGTTTGACTTGAGAACAGGACTTGAGAACAGGTTATATAAAAGAAAACCGGTTTTATTAAAAAAACAAAAAAAACATTTATTTTTTTATATTTTTTAAATTTTATTACTTTTCAGTTTTCACAATACAAATTGAAGTCGCCTGCTGTAAATATCGGAACTAACAATGATGCTCCAGTATGTGACTTTGTGTTTGTTGCTGTCAACGTTGATAATGACATCAATTTTTAGATTTATTTATTTTTTCATTTTTTACAATTAAAATAACGGTGGCTCTTCGTGAGATTCAATATTTTCGAAAGGGGTTTTACTATCTTACTGTTAACAGTAGTTACTAGTTATGTGAGAAATAATTGATTACTTTTTTTCGTTTTTTGTTTTCAAGTCCCTAATTTTATACACCCTGAATTGTCATCTAAAGACTGAAATTGATCTAGTAACATTATTGTTAACAACAACTTAACCAAACCCTTTCGAAAGTCCATTAGTCTGCTCATTCCAACTACTAGTTTCTCAACAAGTTTTGGTCTGAAATTAGCTCTACAGTCTATTTAATTCAAAAACATCTATAAAATAAATAAATAGAAAGTCATTAAGCCCTTTAGGTTTAAAACCGAATTGAATGGAACCAATTACAATCAATTCGGTTCGGTTCAATTACTTACACTTAATCGGTTTAAACTGGTTTTGATTTTTAAAAACTGAAATATTTTTGGTTCAATTCAGTTTTACCTATGAACGAACCAAACCAATTTGTGTTCACCCCTACTAGGAATGGTAACAAAGTGGCACATGTCTAAATAGTTTGTTTGTTTGTTTTTTATTTTTATTTTTATTTTTTGTTTTAATGGAAAATATTACAATAATTTGAGATCCGGCAAATTCGAACCCACAACTTGATAGTGTATGTGTGAGGGGCCAACCTCATCTTTATTCAGCTAAAAAATAGTTTTGACATGCTATTTATGAATTTTTTTTTTCTTTAATAAATCGTCGCAAAATTTACAATTTTAACCCGTAAAATTTGCTTCGTACTTCTTTCCTTCCTATTATCATCATTATACCCAAGAAATTATATATCGATACTATTCCTAATATATCTTCTATATTTTACGCACTTTAGAGATACTGACATCCAAATATATTTAAATATATCCGATATTTAAGGATATTATCTATGATATTTCCATCGAAAATTCCAAAATTTTGTACTATTTTCCTATATACCATATCCGATTTCGATATTTTTGGATTTAAACAGTTTAATCTAAATTTCGGATTTGAGTTGGATTATCCGATCCAATTTACATCTGAAACCGAGTATATTGTGTTTGACACTCTGACATGTGCTTGACGTGAATGATCTCCCACAGCACGCACATATCAAATGAGATTACTTTTGCTCACCCACCTTAAAGGGGGTGAGCATTACCTCCCTCCCCAACACTTGACATGTGTCAAAGGAAGAATATTTTTTGTCCAAAAACTAGGGATGGCAACGGGTCGGGTTCGGGTGGGTTTTGCAAAATCCAAACCCGCACCCGTGAAATTTTTCATCACCCATGCCGGCCCACGAACCCGTGAAAATAAACAGGTTTGGGTTCGGATTTCACCGGCGGGTTTTATACGGGTTCGTGGGTTCGCGGGTCACACCTACCAACCCGTAAAATATATTAATTTATAAATATTTAATATTTAATTTTATTTATTTATACAATACAAAACTCTCCTTTATTTATAATATATCATGGAGAATTACAAATATAATTGTGTTTCTTAGTTGAGACAAATGGCAAAGCACATTATATATATATAGCTAATGGTAGAACCTTGCACTCTTATTTTTTCAATGTGAGACTTTAATATGGGACTTTGAAAGTCTCACATTGAAAAAACAAAAGTGCAAGGTTCTACCATTAGCTATATATAAATGAGAGTTGAAAATTGTAATTCTCAAACTTAGAATGAGTGGAGTTTTTATATTTTATTCTTTATATGGTTAAAAAGTTTCCATTAGAGTTTAAATATATAATATTTTAAATACTAAATATTATATAATTTTTACTTATTCGGGTTCGCGGGTTCACCCGCAGGTTTGTTTTCCAAACACGCACCCACACCCGAACCCGTTGGGTTTTTCTTTATACGGGTTCACGGGTCGTAAATTTACCACCCAACCCGACCCTACAGGGTCGGGTTCGGGTTCGGGTGGGTGCCTACGGGTGCGGGTCAAATTGCCATCCCTACAAAAAACTGTCATGTGTTTAGATAAAAATACCCCCTCCCTGAACACATGTCATGTGTTGAGAGTTGAAAGGGGTGAGCAAAAATGGACTCCGTATGATATAGTGATGATGTGATATAAGTTCTAATACAGTGGGCCTGTAGTAAAGAATTTCTCTAAAAATTGTCGTCACTACCTTAATTCAACCCAATAACAAAATGAAAAGCAGAGACTTTTACACCTGAGTAATGATCGTAAACGGATTAGATTCAGACAGTCCAAATTCGAAAATTTTAAATTATTGGATCCGGATGTTCGAAATTTTATTATTATTTTTTAAAAAATTGGGTCGGATTTTTTTTTTAAAAACAATTAACTGCCAATATGAAATTTAGACCGAATCAGATTTGTAATTACGGATTAAAATTTTGATTCAAAATGTAATCAGATTGATTTCATATTCGGGTTTGTAATTAGATTAATTTCGGATTCAATGTTTTTTGGGGCTAGAAACGGATTTTGTCTAGCATCAAAATCAGAATTTTTTCCGATCAAATTCCAGACTTGTAACTTTTTAAACATTTTTTACTTTAATTTCTTCAAAATTGTTTCTTTTTTCTTTATATTTTTTTGTTATTAAAAAAATCATTTTATATACATTTTTTTCTTCCATCTTTGACAATAGAAATCAATGTAAAAATCTCATTAAATAAAGCTATGAAACTATGTTTTTTAAATTTTATTTTTCAAAAATTAATTTCTCTTATTTTCCAGATTGTTTTGGAGTAATTTTCGGATCGGATATTTCGGATTTGATTCCATACCGTATTTGTATTCAGAAAAAATCAGTTTTATTCGATCCGTACGATATATTTCTACAATAATGCTAATTTGCCCTAATTTGTCCAAATTTGGTGCCAAAATGATGTGTCAACACTACAATCTATTCATTTAAATTGGATTATATTTACATGATTTAAATGAATAGTCTGTAGTGTTACCACATCATTTGGGCATCAGATTTAGACACCAAATTTGTGCTAAGTAGCATTACTCGTGTTCCTATATGCAATATTTGAAAACCCATTATTGGTATTTTTAGATTCATAAATTATTATTTTTTGGACGAAATTGGGGATCGAATTTGGATTATCAATGCGATCTTTTTAATGTTTGTGTAAGTGTGTTTGACGTGATTGATCACTGATGGTACGTGAGGTGGTGATAGTGGGTCTGTTGTAGACATGATGCCGGTTCGGTTCCAACCGTGGAACTGAACTGAAACCAGAATCGGAATCGGAGCCGAAACCGAAACTAGAACCAGAACCGTAGGTCTCGGAATCATACCAAAACTGATTTTTCGGTTTTGAAACAAGAATCGGACCGTGAATCGGAACTAGGGAGGTTCCGATTTCGATTCCCCAAAACGTAGAACCGGACCAAAACTGCTAGTTTGGTTCCTATTCTAGAATCGACGGTTCTAGTTAAATATTTTTTTTTATAAGTTTTTTAGATTAATAATAATAATAATAATAACAAGATAAGGGTTTAGTGTGGCAAATTGGCAATGACATGTGGTTGTATATGTGTGTATATTTTTTTAAAAATTTATTTGTTTGTAAAAAAAAAAAAAGAACGAAACCGGTGGAACCATTGGAACCGGAATGAAATTGGGAAACCAAAACCTCCCTTGAAGAGGTTCCGGTTCCGGCCTTGGAACTAGAATCGTCAATTCTGAATCGAAAACCGGACCGAACTGGAACTAGAGTCCTCTAGTTTGCTGTAAAGAATCTCTCTACAAATTGTTGTCAAGTAGTGCTATTGGCACACCCCGTACCGGTCTATTTATGCCCCACTTTTTAATTATACAACATTATTTATTTTTTCTTATCAAAATTACTTAAAAAGACATACAATTTAAGGAAACAAAATCTTCTACAAAATAAATCTAATAAAACCCCACATTCCCTTTCAAATAATTTTTTTTTTTTTTAAAAAAAAAAAAAAAAAAAAAAAAGGCGTTCTTGTAATCTGTTTCTTGAAGAAAATTTTTTTCTTTCTCAACTCTTAAACCCAATCATGCAAAGGATTGTCCATTCCCAATCCAGGAAGTTGCAACTCAAGTGTTGAAGATTTGGAACGAAAGTCTATAGAAGGGATGTCAAGATTTTTAGGTCTAAAAGCAGGAATCAAGTCTTGGATATTTGGAGACGAATTTTATATAGAAGGAATTTCAACATTCTCAGGTTTACAAGGGTTAATCCATGGTTTTCATTTAAGCCTATGAAGAAATACAAACGGACCCAAAAGTTGAATTGAATTTTAACCATCATCGTTTATCAATGTTTAGTTTTCCTACAATATTGATTTTTTATTTTTTTTAATTTATAACAATTTTCATTAAATAGAAGAGGGCAAAACGCCCATCAAACACAAACATACAGCTGCAAGAGCGAAACAACACAAAAAAATAAAACACAGAAAAAACCAACAACACACCAGACAGCTCTTATAAGTCATAACCCAAAACACAACACCAAACCCAACAAAGCAACGACAACCTCAACAAAACAGAGCACCCCAACAGCCACAACAAAAATCTTGTTTATCATGAATTTAGGGTTTTATTTATTTTATTTTTTTCCTTTGATGTTGCAGAAAATAATATGACATTAAAACTATTTTACTCTATTATGCAGTATATATTATGTATGTTTACCAATATATATATTTATATATATAATGATATCAAGTTGTCGTTATGTTGAAACAACTTTGTTTTTGTTTTTGTTTTTGTTTTTTTTTTCTTTTTCACCATGAAATAAGAAGAAGAAAAAAAAGCTAAAAAAAATAAGAAGAAAAAATAAATCGATTAATGGAGGTGAGAGAGAGAACTGAGATCAAAGATGGGTGTATTAAATTTGAAAAATAAATAAAAAGGGTAGTTTTGTAAATAAATCAAACAATTTAATAAAAACATTAAAGTTTATTTAATTAAATCCAAAATTTAAAAAGTGGGGCATAAATAGACCGGTAGGGGGTGTGCTAATAGCACCATTCATTGTTGTCTCTGCCTCAATTCAGCCCAAGAAGAAAATCAAATATAGAGACTTTTGCGTATTACAGATGCAAAACATAAACAAAATCGTTGGTGCTATTTTCATCCTCTTATATAAGGGTATCACTCGTCTTATGAGTAGTTCTATATTAAAAATTATTTAGTTTTTTATTTCTTTTAAAATTTTTTGATTTTAAATTTTATTGTAATAGATTTAATAATTTTGTAAGATTTTTTTTTAATTATTAGTATATATTTTTTATCCCTAAAATTTATAGAAATGGTGAAGATGGCTATCTACTTTATGTTAGAAAACTAGACCTGGCAATGGGTCGTGTTATTGCGAATTCGTGTCGTTTCGTGTTTGGGTCGTGTTAAAATTGTTCCACCCGAATCCGACCCACAGCCGCTAGCTTAATGGGTTGAAATATACAAACCCAAAACCATTGTTAAATTAATGGGCAACCCGACCTGGCCCGTTACAAATATTATATTTGAAATTTATTAAAAGTTAAAAATAAATAATACTGAAGCATAATCAAACTCATACAATCAAGTTCACTAGCTACTTTTAGAGTTTAAGGGTAGGGTTATAATATTGTGAAATAATTGATTTATAGTTTTAGAGTTTTTAATTTAGAAAATTTCCCTCTTTCAAAAAAAGAAAAAAATAGAAATTCTTAAAAAAATAATTAGTAAAATATATTCCAACCATAATTATAGAGATTTTTTTTTTATATAAATTCCATAATATGACTATATGAAGATTTTTTTAATAACGTTCATAAACACATTAAAAAAACAATTTTATATTAATGGGATATCGAATTAACGGTTTTTTTAATAGTGAACCCAAAATTAACCCATTATATTTCGTGTCTTAATGGGTTGACCAATTAACAACCCGATCCGATAAACTTAACCTACCAACCGCTATTCTCGAATGGGTTTGGTTCGTTTTAATGGGTCCTGTAAAATTTTACCAGGTCTATAGAAAACTATTTTATAGGTTGACTCGATAATGGAGATACATATAAAAAAATTGTTAAGAAATTTTTTTGGTTAAATAATAATAATAATCATTAGAAATTAATAAGTTGTTTTTTTTAAAATAGAAGTATCAGAGACTTATTTTTTCATTCGGTTATCTATATCAAGTATCAAGTATACTTTTATGGCATGTATGAAGAAGTCTTTTGACGTTATTGAAATGTCAGTTGTCAACATTTATTGAAATGGAAACCTCTTTTATGTTGGAGATGCTCTGAGAGGAGTGAGATTGTTGACTTGCTTGTGGTTATGGAGCTTGTTCGTCCTATTTATTTTCGTATTGATTTTGTTGAGTTTGATTCTCTTTTGCCAATTCAAAATTTATCGAGTTTCAATATTTTGTGAGGATATTAGATTTCATCTTTCCATTCTTGGTGAAATTTCTTGCAATTTTATTGCTAGGAGTTGTAACAAAGGGAGCACTGTCTTGCCATGTTTGCTTTGGTAGCTAAAAAAATTATAAGTTTTGGCAGGTTATTTTAAAATTTCCAATTTTAATCGATTAATTTTGTTTCACTTTTTTTTTTCTTTCTTAGTGAAATTATATAACTCATATTGATATCAAAAATATATTTGAATATATTTTAAGGATAGTGGTAATGATACTTCCAGTAAAACTCAAAAGCTCTGTAGGAATAAAAAGCGACTTTTGAGAATGTTTGAATGTTTTATAAAAAGCTTTTGATGTTCGAAGGTTCTTAATGAAAAAGCGCTTAAGGGCCTAATGGCCTATTTGGTATAGTTTGGAGGAATTTCAAAAAATTTATATCCCGATATTTTTATTGAAATATATATTTACTTATTTGATTATACATTTACACCTAGGTATTTAGTGTATGACGTGTGTGTAGGAATGGCAATGGACCGGGTTCAGGCGGGTTGGAAAAAACCAAACCCAAACCTACGAAAGAAAATGACATCCAAACCGGTCCACGAACCCACAAAATGTAGCGGATTCGGGTTTGGGTTTCACCCACGGATTTAAGCAACATCTAAACCCATCCACAAACCCACGAACTTCAGAGGATTTGTGGATGGATGTGGCACCCGCGAACCCTTGAATATTTATCATTTTAAGCTTAAAAGTATAAATAGCTTAAAAAAAAAAAACTAGAACAAAAATAAAAATAAAAATACAAATGTAGTTCAAGTTCTAAATTCTAATATAAGTATATAATCCATAAATTCAAGTTCTGAACTCTAACACAATACAAGTCCATAATCCATAAATTCAAAATATTAAAATTACACAAACACAAATAAATAAGAACACAATATTAAAATTACACACACATAATAACAGGTTAGCGGGTTCGGGTATAGTTTTTTTTCCAAATCCATACCCGAACCCAAACCCGAACCTGTGACGGGTATACTTTTTAAACCCAAACTCATCTACGGGTATAATTATCCCAACCCAAACCTTCTTTAAACGGGTTGGGTTCGGACGGATCCCACATGTTCGGTTTAATTGCCATTCCTAAGTGGGCAAGTGGCTAAGAGCATCTCCAAAAGACTCTTCAAATAAGATATTTCTAAAAATCAAACGAGCCACGTCAGCATATTTGGCTCCAACAGGCTCTTCAAATGAGATTCTTCAAATAAGAATTTGCTTCTCATTCTTCAATATTGAAGAGCAACTTCTCCCTCTTCAATTATTATTATATTATTTTTTATATCACATCATCATTAATATTTAACATCTATAACCTTTATCTTTTTAATTAATTTCAATTAATATATAATAAGTTTTAATTTACAAATTTATCACCATAAAAATTATACATCTAGAAATGTCTCATCTAGATCTTTAAAATGAGACTAATATTGAATATTTAATAATAATATACTAATAATATGAAAAGTTACTATTTCTAACTTGAAAAAAATAGAGGGTAATTATATTTATTGGTGGAGAGGGGGAAATTTGAGTGCTTTCATTAAAATTATATAAACATATTTCTAATTGAAGAGTCTTTTGGAAAGACTCTTCTTTTTTCACTTCTCAAATTGCCACATAGGTAAGCAAATAGACATTTGAAGAGTGAAAATAGAAGAGTCTTTTAGGGATGCTCTAACTGTGTGTTTGATATGAATGATCTCTCTGAGCACCCACGTGCCATAGAGGGTGTGATACAGTGAGGGGTGTGTTTGACCTGACTGATCGCGCATGGCAATCACATGTCAGTGATGTCACATACTACGTAGTGATACAGTGGGCCCTCCTAAAGAATCTCTCTGAAAATTGCCGCCCTTTGCCTCAATTCTACCCAATAAGAGAATCAGGGACTTTTACGTAATTACAAATCGCAAAACATAACCAAAACCGTGGGTGTTGTTTTCCTCCCACTATATAAACCCATCACTCGTCTCAATCTGTGAGTAGTTCTCTCCCACATTCGCTCTGCAGAGAATTCCGGTGAGTTATTTATCGCCTGAAACCTTGAGTCTACAACACTGTCTTTTCTGGGTTAATTCGTTCTTGTTCTTTAATTGTTCGTTAATTGTTCGTTAATGATATGATCTTCTGTTTGTGTGTATGATCACATGTTATATATCCGGGTCTTGTTTTGGAATCTTTTCTAGTTAATTTTTCGTCAAAGTCGCTCTGATTGTTTGCTGTGAACGTGATTTTATCTGGGTTGTTTCTGATTTGCTTGTTTTTGTTAATTTTTTTTGTGGTTGACCTTTTTTCCTTGAAGAGAATAATACAAGGGAAAAAATAGGAAATTCATGACTTAATTTGATTTCTTTGAATATGATTATATGTGGGGTGTTAATCAATTTGGGTGTTTTATGATTTGTAATACCCAAAAGAAAGGCCTTGTTCTTTATCAATTGGGGTTTTTTTTTTTTTTTTTCCTTTCTGCATTTGTCATTTATATACATATGTGCGTATTTGCATTTGGCTTTGGTTGTTGCAAGTGAAAAAGAAAAAATCATTGTCATGTAAATAAAATTTTACAACGTTAGAACAACAATGCATTGAATTTCGCATCGTTATGGAAAGTAGAATTAGTCTATAAGTTTGGATTCAGGAGACTTGAGCTCCTTTAATAATATTGTACTATGTTTTACTAGGTAATTTAAGTGTCATTGATCTCATATTCACATTATGCATTTAACATTTTGATTAATTAGACTGTTAGTTTCATCTTTGCTTGCCTTTGATGTTCAAGGTTATTGTAAAAGGGAAAAGAAATATACAAAATATATTATACATTATTGGGGCCACTGTCTATTCTTGATTATTGATCATATGTAATAGAGAGATTTAATTTATTTTAAATTTTAATTCTATTTTACTAGTATCGTCACTTTCGTTCTTACTAATTTCACTAAGGAATCTGTGGCATCACTTTCATTCTTACGAATGATAGTTTTTATGCAACAAATGTATTCTTTCATACATTTCTTTGTAACTGTATTTCGTTTTATGTAATTTGGCCTATTAAAAATGTATGTGATGAGTACTGATTTGTTAAGTTTGATATGGTTATATAGGGACATGCTTCGGAAAGTACTGTTGTGAAGTTTTACAAAAGGCGAATTTAGTTTTCTGTGGTGACATTATAACTTCCAAAATGCCAAAGGATAGAAGGGTCCAATCTTTGTCTTTTGATCGGTCTAGGGCATCTCCTTACCCTTGCGGTTCTAGTTCTAGGGATGCCAAGCAATACAAAAATGGACTTCCATTTGGATCACTTGAGGATACGAAAGAGTGGGAGGAAGCTAGGTGCCCAATCTGCCTGGAACATCCCCACAATGCTGTTCTCTTGCAGTGTTCTTCTTCTGAAAAGGGCTGCCGACCTTACATGTGTGATACAAGCTATCGACACTCCAATTGCCTTGATCAGTTTAAGACATCAGAGTCGAATCCATCAAATGAAACAGTGCAAGAAAATCCCCCCACAAGCATGAACCCTTCTATAACAAAGGAGGAAGCCTCACTGCCCAGGCAATCCAAGCATGGCATGAGATTGTTGCCGCCAAATCTTAGCTGTCCTCTTTGTCGGGGAGAGATCTATGGGTGCATCGTAGTAGAGAATGCCCGTCGGTTTATGAATTCTAAAGTGAGGAGTTGTTCTTGTGAGAATTGTGATTTTAGTGGAACTTATTCAGAACTCAGGAAACATGCTAGGTCAGATCACCCTTCTATCCGACCATCAGAGGTAGATCCAGCAAGGGAGGAGAATTGGGAAATTTTTGAGCGTATTAGGGGCTTTAGGGACTTCCTTAGCTTTATGCGATCCAACAACGACTCCTTAGATGATCCTTCCAACATTTTTATCATTCTTTTGGGAACATATCTTATTCATGAAGTTGAAGAATACCTGTATAGAAGAGACCTCCGTACAGAGCTATTGAATAGTAACCTGAGATCGTTGAGGTTTAGGCACAATCTTACATATGGTGGCAGGTACAATATGGACACCAATCTTGATCCCACAAGGTGGAATTACAATTTGCAAGAGGAAAGCTCAAATCACGGCAGATATAATGTGGAGACTAATCGTGACCCCAGATCGAATGACAGTCTGCCTCCGCAGAGAACAAACAATAGCCAACGATTGCTTTGGCGGGGTCAACAAATGCGCACATTCGATACATTTGATAATCATCAACGTTGATTGCAGCATCTCATTTCCAAAGAGCTTGAAGAGAACATTAAATTTGTTGTAAAATGTTTTTTTTTTTTTCCTTTTTGTAAAAGTACTTTTATTTGAAGAACATCAATAAAAAAAAAAGTCATCATTACAACATTTTATGGCTCCTTTCTACTAGAAAAATAATCCAAACTAATATGATATTTATAGGACATATTTGAGTTATGCTCATCGCATAGGGTTTGATACCTTTGATCTATAAGCAAGGTCTCTTCCATGAAAAAAAAAAATAGAAAAAAAAAAAAAATTGTAAAGGTTTTTTTCAAATACAGAATAAAATAAAGAACAAATTCGAAAAAATATGACTTATATTAAAACACAATGATATAACAAATCAAATTGTCATATCATATAAACCCTACGACAAGGGTTGCCATACTAGCAAATTCCTCACATCACGTTAATGAAATTATTGATTCAAATTGTATTTTTTTTCAACCGTAAAATTTGTTATAGTTAAAAAAAGTAATATCTTATGAGTATGAGATTTTTAATAGATATAGTAAAATGAGCAAATTTCACTAAACCTCCTTGAGGTTTGTCATCTTATACCTAAAAAACTTTATTGATAATTGACACATCCCCTATCATTAGTCAAACTTAACCATTGACCAAGTTTGACCGTTAACAAGAGTACTAAACTACCCCTGATCTTTAAATTAATTTTTTTAAGAAAAAAAAACATTTTTTTAATGGATCTCTACCATTGCTTGGATGGTGGAGATCAAATAAAATTTCAAAGAATTGAAAACTAAATTGAATTAAAAAAATCTAAAATTTTAAACATAAATTGAAAAACAAAACAAAAAATTGAAAAAAAAAACCATCCATCTTAAAGATGGATGGTGAGGATTAAGTAGATTTATTTAACAAAAAAGGTAAAAAATGAAGAAAAAAAAAAAAAAAAAGAATTAAGCCATGAGATGGTTCAAATTTCACCATATTTATTTAAGCCATGAGATGATTCAAATTTTACTCATTTGTACGAGATGATATTTGAGTCATGCCAACACACCACAAGATGGTTCAAATTTCACCTTATTTATTTAAACAATGAGATGATTCAAATTTTACTCATTTGTTAAGAGTTGATATTTGAGTTGTGGGTTTAGTGGTACAATTCTTGGATTGTTAATGGGTAGTTATCGGATAGAGTCATTTTTCTAATTTTTTATTTTTTTAAACCTTTGAATTTTGTGAGCGATTAAAATCTAATGTCTAGTTTTTATTCCAACAACAATATAGTTATTGTATTGTAGTTAAATCCTTAAGTCTGCCCAACTCAAAATAAAAAAGAGATTGGAGCTGGAAGGAGAGCAAGGCACAAATATTTACAATGATAAAAGAGTGGCATTTATTGAGGAACATAGAAAAGATTACAAGTATCAGAATTTGGATGGCAAGGTTTCCTCTTGATCATTGGTAAACAAACCCTTTTCAAGAACCCAATCTTCAATCATTGCTTGAGAATTGAGTGGTTGGTCAGTTGGCACAAAATGACCAGCACCTAATACAATAACATGACTCAAACTTGCCCACTGAGAATTGAGTGGTTGATTAGGACAACTGGAAAGAAACATGCTATTTTAGATAGATGGTTCTCTAAAGAACGTGATTTTGTTAATTAGTTTTTTTTTTTTTTTTTTTTTTGATATTTTGTATTAATTATTAGATAGCAGAAATATTAAATTATGCTTATAGAACGCGATTGGTTTCATAAAATTTTATTAAATGTCAGGGGTTATTAATTATTTGGGTATTAATTTAGAGATGTCAGACTGTATTAAAATAGTTAAATACATTATTATATTCTCCAAAGCATCCAATATTCCAATAAAGTCAAACATTCCTTGTGCACACATTCATGTATTTGAACCATCAATGACCAGCCTTACCCTTAAACAAGTAAAAATGAATTCAACTACTACAACTCCTTTCTTCCTCTTCAACCTCCTCCTCCTCCTTCTCCTCCTCCTCCACATTTCAGCCTCATCTCCACCTCCTCTCCTCCCCAAAGAAGCCCTCCCTACCAGATCCGGTTACCTACCGGTCAACCCCGCCACCGGATCATCCATCTTCTACACCTTGTATGAAGCACAGACCCCAACTTCACCGCTCAACCAGACCCCACTTCTCATTTGGCTTCAGGGTGGTCCAGGCTGCTCATCCATGACTGGCAACTTTCTTGAACTTGGCCCTTGGCGAGTTAAGCAACACCTTGGTGGTGTTGAAGTTGAACCCAACGCCGGTTCTTGGAACCGCATCTTTGGCCTACTTTTTCTCGACAATCCAATTGGAACTGGTTTTAGTATTGCTGCTTCTGATGAAGAAATACCAAGAGATCAATTTTCCGTTGCCAAGCATCTTTTCACCGCGATCAGGGGGTTTCTTGATTTAGACCCCATTTTTAAAAATAGACCAATTTATATTACTGGTGAGAGTTATGCTGGAAAATATGTTCCTGCAATAGGGTATTACATTTTGAAGAAAAACTTGTCAAAAAGAGGAGTGAATTTGCAAGGAGTTGCTATAGGTAATGGAATGACAGACCCTGTAACACAAGTTGCCACTCATGCTGTCAATGCTTACTTTTCAGGTTTAGTCAATGAGAAGCAGAAGAGTGAATTGGAGAAAGCTCAATTGGAGGCAATCAAGTTGGTTAAAATGGGGAATTGGAGTGAAGCAACAAATGCAAGAAATAAAGTGTTGAATATGTTGCAAACCATGACAGGTTTGGCCACTTTGTTTGATTTTAGTAGAAGGGTGCCTTATCAGACTAGTTTGGTGACAAAGCTATTAAGGATAGATGAGGTCAAAAAGGCATTAGGAGCAAATGAGAGCATAGTTTTTGATGAATGTAGTGATGTTGTTGGGGGTGCATTGCATGCAGATGTGATGAAGAGTGTGAAATACATGGTGGAATTCTTGGTGAAAAACACCAAGGTGTTGTTGTACCAAGGCCATTTTGATTTGAGAGATGGTGTGTTTTCAACTGAAGCTTGGATGAAGACTATGGAATGGCAAGGAATTGACAAGTTTTTAATGGCTGAGAGGGAGGTTTGGAAAGTGAATGGAGTGCTTGCAGGGTATGTGCAAAAGTGGGCAAGTTTGAGTCATGTTATTGTATTAGGTGCTGGTCATTTTGTGCCAACTGACCAACCACTCAATTCTCAAGCAATGATTGAAGATTGGGTTCTTGAAAAGGGTTTGTTTACCAATGATCAAGAGGAAACCTTGCCATCCAAATTCTGATACTTGTAATCTTTTCTATGTTCCTCAATAAATGCCACTTTTATCATTGTAAATATTTGTGCCTTGCTCTCCTTCCAGCTCCACTCTTTTATTATTTTTTCAAAACTATGTTTGGGATTGCTTTTACGTGAGAAATAAGTGATTATTTATTAAGTTTTAAATAAATAGGTGTTTGGTAAACTTCCAAAAAGTAACTTATTTTACAATTTGTTTATCAAATAATCAACTTTTGAGAAGTTGGTTGAGGGGTGCTTTTGGCAGCAGAAGCTAGCCTTTACCTTTAAATTGTCTATACTACCCATACTATTTTAAAAGAATGACAATAATGCCCTTCTATTTATTAATGATTTTAAAAAACCGAAAATTAATTAAAAAAAACAAAAAATAAAAAAATATAAAATAAAAATCGAACAGTGTTACAGTGATGGTGACCACCATCGGAGTTCGAGTTCAGAGGAGATTCGGCGACGGACCAAGGACTGATTGGACGGCTTCGAAGTCGCCTACATCGACGGCCTGTTTGAAGTCGGGTCGGGTTTAGATTCATCGACGAAATAATATCGCCGATTTGAGCGAACACGCTCGATCCCCTATTCGAGAGCATAACCACCATCGCCGGAGCATAACCGGTCTCTGCGGTGACGTGAAGGAGGCTAGCAACACTCTCGGTGGAAAACTTGGAGAAGCAAGAGACGGCTCGACGCTGAAGCAGCAGTTCCAGATGCTGAGTTTTGAAGCTTGAGTGTCTCAACTCAATCCACCAAAGAGACAGAGTTGACTCGGTCCAACTCGTTTTGTCATTTTGTTAAAGTTGACCGAGTTGACCTGGCTTGAGCATGTGTCTATTTTTGTCATTTTGCTAAACATATTTTCCACCCATTCAAAAGCAAAGTAATTTTAAAATTTAATTTACCAAACACTTGTTAACTTTTTTACTAGAGTAATTGGCACATATCCCCCTAGACTATACCAGCTTTTGCATGTTGCCCCATAAACTATTTTATTAGGCACTAAACCCCCTGAACTATCACTTATTGGTAATCCTTTGGGTTTTTTCCCCCCTAAGAGGGCATCTTTAGTCTTGGTCTGCCAATAAGTGATTTCAGGGGGTTTAGTGCCTAATAAAATAGTTTAGGGGGCAACATGCAAAAGCTAGTATAGTCTGGGAGGGGGGATTTGTGCCAATTACTCTTTTTACTAAGCCAATTATGTTTTAAGTTAAGCTATAAGCTGATTATTTTTAAGCAAAGCAATCCCAACCATAGCCTAAGAGATCTAAGCAAGTTTAGACAGATGAAAAAATAAAAAATTGTAATGGTTTTCCAAATATGAAATAAATAAAGAATGGATTAAAAAAAAAAAAAAAAACTAAAACAATTTGTCACATCATATAAACCTCCAATAATATTATAAGATCGGGTTAATTGCACTAACTTACCCTTCGTTTATTAAATATAGCAATATTTCAAAAGATACTATAAATTAACACAAAAACTCTTGCAATCAAGTTAATCCGTTAACTTTAACGGTTGACTAACATTGACCCTTAGAAAGCCAAATATACCCTTATCACACTATCCCAAATATAAAATGTTTTTTTATTAAAAATTGAAAAATAAAATAAAAATAAAAATAATAGTAATCTATCAACGATAGATCTCCACCATCGAAGGAAATAAGAAATCTTTGATAATCTTTCCTACTGAAAGAGATCATTGTCAGAGGAGGTTGACCTTCTATAGTTAGTAGAGGAGGCTCCGCCACGAATTAAGGATGTTTCCTCGAACTAATTACCTTGTTTTTTTTTTTTTTTTTTTTTTTTAAAAAAATTTGATTTTTCACTTTTTAATTAAAATATATTTTATGTTTGGAATGATATATCAGTGGTATATTTGGTTTTTCATGGATCAAGGTTAGTCAATCGTTAAAGTTAACGGATTGACTTGATGGCAAGGGGTGTGTGTATTAATTTAAGACATCTTTTGGGGATCTTACTAGATTCAATAAAGTAAGGGTGAGTTGGTGCAATTAACCCGTATAATATACTGTACAAGGTTTGGGTTGGTCTTGTAAGTTGTAACAAATCTCTAGAGATATCACGACAATGCTATTAACCGGTCGAATTACATTATTTTTCAATTGTAAATTTATAATAATAATAAAAAATAAAAAAAACAACAACTTAAAAATATATATATATATTTTAAATTTTTTAAATTTTTTTAAGTATTGATTTTTGTAAAATTTACTAAACTAAGGTCAAACATCAATACCATAATAAAATTATAAAAAGATTGGTTAAATATATATATATATATATATATATATATATATATATATATATAATAAAAAAAGAAAAAGAAATATAAACCCAAAACCCTTGTTTGGTCTCTCTCGCGCTCTCTCTAAAAACACAAAACACTTTTCTCTCTCTAAAACTTTGAAGCGATGGCGAGACAGAAGCTCAAGTCTCTCATCACCTCCTTCACTCCCGACGGCGACTTTCTCGCCGTTTTATCCCCAAACGGCGTCGTCAAGGTACATCCTTTCTCTCTCCCTCTCTATGTATATAATACGTTTGTATATACTGTTAATAATAATTAATACAAATATATTATTATTATTATTATTATTTTAATTGGTAGTGTTGATTATTGGATTACATCGAGTTAGTGAATTTATGCTTGTTATGAAGACATTCATTTTGTTTCTGTTTATGTTTCAATGTTTCGAGTGAAATGTAAAAAATATGCTGTTGTGGTTGGGAGTGCAGACTGCAGAGTGCTTGTTTTTCTTTTCAATTTAGCTGGGTTTTGTCTTCCCATTGAGACAATTGCTTTGAAAAAGAAAGCAATTGCTTTACGGTAATTCCTTATAGCAAATGGTTGACTGGTATTTATATTAGTCATTATGTTTTAGAAACATTTCATTTTTAACTTTTGTTTGTTTTTATTTATTTATTTTGCGTGAGAATGAGAACACAGGGAATTCTTGTGATGGGGAATTTTCCCATCTACTTGAGTTAGGACTTGGGAGGAAGTTAGTATTGTACAACATGGCTTTCGAGGCGAGCTTATTTTGTTTTTTGGGATTTTGGTACTGTTTCATATGAACATACATTTGTAATTCATGGTTAGCATTAGGTATTTGTGTCAATAAATTTGTTTAGCACGTAAAATTACGCGTTAGCTTTCAGTGTGAGGATGCAACTTAGGCTGACTTGTGAACATTTGCTGTTTTTTTTTCTAGTGTTTGTATTTACAATTTTATTTGGACTTCAATTCAGTAATTTGTTGTTACCGTGAAATTAAATGTCATGCTAATATTCGAAAATTTTACTTGTGCCAGGAAAACACGTTAACATAAGTTTTCTTTTATCATGTTTTTGTAGATATGGAGCACAATCGATGGAAGTTTATCAGCAGAGTGGAAGCCGTCAGATGAAGATCCTATTGTGGGTCATTCATGTATAGCGTGCAGTTTTGTCGGAAAGAAGGTGGACTCCAACACTTGGGAAATGTCCTTTGGATTTTTTGATTGATTCTCTTTCATATTCACTGCTTGAAGTAAACACTTTATTTTTTACTAGTTGTATGATTCTTCTGTTGCTTTTGAACTTTTAGCGTAAAAAAGAACGTGGTACTTTCTTATTAGCTCTTGGGACAAATGATGGGGACATCATGGCAATTAATGTTTTTACTGGTGAAAGGAAGTGGAAATCTACTGGATGCCATCCTGGGTATGTTTTTGCTAGAAACCTGATTGCAATACTTAATGCAATGCCCAAATTATAGCATGCTCACGGACAAATAGTTATGTACATGGATGTGTTTGAATTAATGATAAATGGCAGCATGATAACAATAATCTTAAGATTCTATTTGTCTGTTTATTTATCTTTTAAGATAGCTTATTGACCATGTTAATTGTTTATTCTTTTATTGCAAGTTAACCTTGTATATCTTGTTGCAAAGAATTTCTATGCATGGTTTGATACAGGTTAGTACCGGATAGATGAGTAATTTTGTTCACTTTCTTTCTGTAGTGGACTTGCTGGTCTTGCTTTTGCAAATAAAGGCCGTAGTCTACATGTTGTTGGAATAAATGGAATGGTTTCTGAGTTGGAATCGCAAACTGGAGAACTATTAGGAGAGTTCAAAGCTTCGAAAAAGTCCATCTCTTCTTCAGCTTTTTCGTTTGGTAAGTAAGTTATTTGAAATCCGCTGCATCACAATGTGATATTTCTTGTTCTTATATGTTATCTCCTTCCATTAATGTGGCAGATGCAAAAGTTTGTACTTTAGCCGGTGTTGGGATTCAGGTCCTAAGCTTGGAAAATGGGAAAGAGATTTTGAAGTTCTCAGCTGACGTGGTGAGTTACTTAAATTGCCCATATAGTTTGATGATCTGTTTATATGCTTAAAACATTGGCTCTTTTGGCTTCTTTGTTTACAGGTTCCAGTTCATTGCATATCTATATCTGATGATGCAAAGACCATTGTTACATCAGGTTCTGGGGAGAAACATCTTCAAGTGTGGAGGTGTGATTTCAATTCCAAAACTTCAAGTGGCGGTCCTGTTCTTTCTATGCGGCATCCTCCATTAGCTATTGAATGCAAGAAAGGTTGCAACGAAGAAAGTGGTGCAGTCATATTAGCTCTTTCGGAATCTGGTGTTGCTTACGTGTGGCATTTGAAGAATGATTCACAGGGCGAAGAAATTAATCCAGCAAAGATCACTGTAAAAGCTAACAAAGTTGATGTAGACCAACAAAACAGTGTGAATATGAAGAAGAGTCGCACTGCTATTATTGCTGCCAGATTGAATGCTGTAGAAACGGATGGACGGGTGATAGCGCTTATCGGTTATGGTTCAATAGATTCTCCACAGTTTAGTCTTGTCAATATTGGTATCCCAGGGGAAAACATTGTTATTGCTGCTGGAGATGCAGCTGATGATGTTCAAGAAAATGGGCTTCCTACTGGGAAAGGTATGACAAATTATCTTTGCTTATTTATTTATATATTGGCTATCAAGTTGCTGACAGGTAAATGTAATAAATAAAAAAGATAATATATATTTTTTTCAAATGTCATTAAGTTTGTTAGATAATCCACATGTGAGCTAGAGAACTTGGCACTAATTCTCACATTGAAAAGATAATAGAAAGAGAAGGGTTTATATAGCAATGGAAACCACAACCCAAATATGCTTGTTTTTTGGGTTGTTAGGCTATCCTATAATATATAAACAATTTCCAAAATATAAAAGTAAAACAGATATATGAGAAAATTAACTGACGTTAATGTACTTTTAATTTGATTCACTTTTGTTGGGATTTCTGTTTTTACTTCTGCAGTTGGTTTTTGTGGTTCTTAATTCTTTTTTTTTTTTTTTCCTTGACTTCTTTTTTCCCCTTACCTGAAGTGCCGAGTAAAGTTATGACATTGAATCACCATAATGATAAGTAAAACATCAAAGTACTTAATTAGGTAGTTTAAATTTCTCTCCCGCCTTATAGTTTTCATTAAACAAATAATAATCATTATTTGGCTTGATGCAATGTTAAAAAGGCCAAGCAGTTCATACTTTGATATTATGATGTAAGATGATCTGTACACTAGAATTTGGTATGATGCCAAAGGAGTCATCATTGTGAAGATTTCATGTAAACTGTTTCATATGGGATTTCTGTAATATAATCAGAGAAAAATTGTGACAGGTCCTCATGATTCAGAATTAGAAGTAGAAGCTGCTTCAGCCCAAAATAAAAAAAGAAGTAAGAAACGAGCAGCATCTGATCCAGATCTCGCAACTACAAGAGAAATTCCTGATGCTGGTAAGGGTTGTTACATGCAGCAGGAATCTATTCAGAGTTGTATTAGATTTCTCTGTACAATCTGTATAAACCCTTTAAATATTATTTGATGGAAAAGTATATCATATAACCTTGAAGATTTACATACATGTTTGTGTGAAGCAAAACTAGTCTAAAAACCATAGAGCTGTTACTGTCATGATTTACCTTTACATTTTTGCTTGATCAGTTCAAAGATAAACTTGGATGTTAGTTCCTTCTCTTTTGTTTTTTCTTGATATGTCCGTGCATTGTTTCAGGTCAGTTATGAGTTATAGTTTTGCCTTCCTAGTGGCACCTGAGCTAGAAGCACGTGAATGCTTGAACTTTGATGGCCGTTCATATTAATATTTGTAATAGCAATTGTATTCCTCTAATCTTCCTCATCTTCTCCTTCATACTTATATGAGGTAGATTCATATACGTCCTTTCTGTATTTGAACTCATTAGGACATAGTAGGGGAAAGCTGTTTCCTTCAAAAGCTCACTGGAAATCCTTTGATTTCACTAGAACAGTGATCCATCGTTGAGTTCTCCTTTTGGGTGGTAGATGCCTACTTGAGCCATAAAGGATCTTCCTTTCCAAAGGATTAACTCTCTGTTGGGAATTAATGGGTCTGCATATGCTCTTTCTTGATCATTTGAGGTTACTTATTTAGTCTAATAATTGGTAACTGAAGTTCTATATTCTTTTCTGTTAATACTGTTTTCTTTTATATGAATTAGCAGTACTTGTTTTCAATATCTTAATGTGAATATTAATCCTGATGAAAGGATTTGATAGGATAGTCGTCTATATTTGGTGGTGAGTAAAGGATTATGTACATGCCTTCCGGTCATCAAGCCAAAAATAAAATATGCAAGTTTCTTGCTGTAATTTAGCCATCTTTCCATATTGAAATTTAGTATACAAGCAGGATTAGATGTTGGACAAGGACCAAGTAATGTACCAGTCAGATTTATACATTATTCATTAGTTAGGTTTATACTCTGTTACATTAAATTGTGGCATTTTCCACGAGTATGTACTCTTGTACCTACTTTTTGGAGGAGGCAACATTCTATACTGGGTTATTTTTTCTCTTATGTGAAGTAAAACTTTCAAAATTAAATGTCAGTGTTGTCAGCATGTATGCAAATGTATATTATGAGATTTCTATTCCGTTAATAGTCTTTTGACAGTTTGCTTCCAATTCCAATATCATTGATGTTCTAAATAATTAAGCATTTTCATCTGATGATGAAGGTTCACTAAGTGATGTTTTGTTTATAGGTAATGGAGAGGATATCGATGGGGTCCTTGTTGACAATGATATGAATGAGCCTACCATGGGTGAGAAACTTGAGAGCTTAAGTATAGTAGATACTGATAAACCCAAGATTAATGAATTGCAAGAATCCACTACTGCAAAGCCTCCAAGTGCAGACTCAGTTAATGTTCTGCTTAAGCAAGCACTGCAAGCCGATGACCGGGCCCTTCTTTTGGAGTGCTTGTACACCCAAGATAAAAAGGTTGTTTTGTACTTGTAGTTATGTCAATGATTAAGAATGTCATCTTTTTATAATTTTTATTCTTTAACATTTGTTGATATAAAATATGCTCTTTTTGCAGGTTATTGCTAATTCAGTCTCACTTTTAAAACCAGCTGACGTTCTCAAGCTCTTACAGTCTCTTATTTCTATAGCTCAGTCAAGGTAAACCATTGTTAAATGTATTTGATGAATTTGAACAATTATTTTGTGTAGATTGTAGTAAGATAAAGGTTAAAAATTTCTTTTACTGAATTGCAGTGGTTAATTTTATCTTGCTTCATTAAATAGATGTTGATTTGATTACTTGGGGCATTATATTTTTTGTTTCAAAATCCACCAAGATGGCTGGATGCAGTGTATTGACCACCAAATAAAGCTTGCTGGGCTATGCAAAAATAGTTAATGATATTTTCCAACATCCCATCATTGGTTCAATTGAGAAATCACCCTCTATTTATTATGGTAATCTGAAAAGAGCTAAATTTTTCTAGAATAATGTTCCGGGGGTTTCTTTTTTCTGCTCGGGAAGTTGGCATTCTTTTAGCTGTTGGAATTGTTAGAGCTAGGTTCATGGCTTTTCGATTGAGACTTCTCACTTGAGGATAGTAATGATCCTATCAGAAAATTGACGATAGCAATGCGATAAGGAATTTTGTAAAAGTTAAAAATAGAACCGTAGGAAGGGGACAAATGTTTAAGTAGAGTGGTTATATATTTCTTTTGCTTTTAAAAGTCCTCTGTGATGTCCTTTTGTTAGTATCTTTAGCTTCTCATGCTAGCCAATAATTAGTTAAAGAACAAGAAAGTGTTAATTCAACCAATGGAAGCAGCTGCCTGATTTTATTGCGTGCTCTTTGAATTTAATTCTTTCAGAACTTTGTGGCTGGAAATCAGTATATAATTTGGATTTTCTGACTATAATAGTCAGATTTATTAGGATCATCTCTTTTTGGTCATCTCATCTACTTAATTTGGTTTTCAATGCTGAAATGGTAGCTTCTGACATCAATGTAAACCAGAACTCAGAAACTGATCTACCCATAACTGTTTATATGAAAATGGGTCTTAGTGTTTGATATTGCGGTCTTTTCTAAAATAATTTTGCTACAGGGGTGCAGTGTTGGCTTGTGCCCTTCCATGGCTAAAAAGTCTTCTTCTTCAGCATGCTAGTGGAATAATGTCCCAGGAATCTTCTTTAATTTCCCTGAACACTTTATACCAGGTACGCAATGGTAACTTCAAATTTTGGAGCATTTTTTGTTAAGTTTTGTCAAGTAAAATGTAAATATGTGATATTGCTCATTGACCACATTGGTGATCATTCATATTATTAATCTAAAGGTGTAACCTGTATCCCTGCATTGCTCCTAAGCACAAGGACTTTTATTCTGTTACTCCCGTTAAAGCAAGGCCCTGTAGACTGATTCCCCTTCCATTTGGGAGTGTACATATCATTTCTTTTTTTCTCTTTCTTCTCTTTAAGACTAATAGAAGAAAGCCTTAAATGACCAAATGTAGATAAGGTACTGAAATTAATCTGCACTAAATCTATGATAATTTCTGTACCTTTTCATGTAAGTGGTGGTCTGGAAGGGGAATAATCCAATTACATTTTCCTGATGGAATTTGGCAGCCATGAATTTGAGGACCTCAGCAAAAGAGTTAAAATTATTTTAGTTAATCATTGGAAAAATTGCGTCGCACATTTCTGGTGTTAATAGCGCATTTGCTTTTTGAGGACCTCAATACAAGATGAATTATTTCTAGTCATGCAATTTTTTATTCCTTTTTCCTGTCTATTGTCCTATAGATGCTGCATAAACAGTATGCAAGATTCCATTGTTGTGATTGTTACCAGGCTTTTTTGTCCTTTAATTTACCATATATTGAAAGCAGTCTGTATTATTCAACTTCTGTAAATGTGTTTGCCCAGCTCATAGAATCTAGAGTCTCAACATTTCAGTCGGCTCTGCAAATATCAAGTTGCTTAGACTTCGTTTATTCTGGGGTAAGTGTGATACGAATGGTGTAATATTTTTAGCAAATGGAGTTTGCAAGTTTCTAGTTGTTGATGCCACGAGCTCTCTTTTATTTTATTCGACAGATTATTGATGGTGAGGTGGAAGAGGACACTGCTGTGATCCCAGTAATATTTGAGGACAAGGATGATAGTGATGAAGAAGAGTCTGAAGATGCAATGGATACTGATGAAGAGGAAGAAGCAGCTGATGGAATTAGTGATTTTGAAGGAAGTGATGCCATGAGTGATTGATCAACAACACTCTTGAATAGGCATTTCAGGCTGAAGATATACGAAGTTTGTTGCGTGTGCTAATGTTTATGGATTTTAGAAAAAAAACTTATGAGCATGAAAACACGTCGGAAGGTTGAGATGCAGTAAACATGAGAGTGGGCAGCCGGAAAATGATTCCATCACAGCTGATTTTGTAACACCATTGATGGTATATTATTATAGATTAAGCTTTTTTCTGTTGTATTTGAAGTAGTAGCCCAAATTTTTTACTAGCATAGTCAAGAGGTAGGAAAGATCCAGAAACTTCACTTTCTGGTTCCTCCCTTATAAAATTTTGTAGAGTTGGTAGGCAAAAGAGAACAGCTTGTCAGATCTGCCCAACACTTTTAAGGTTTTAGGTTTTGTGCTTTTCTTATAAGTTATAAACCTGTCATGTTGTGATTTGAGATGATTTCTACAATAATATTTTGGGTCAAAATTTTGATGGAAATTTGATCTTAAATCTTTATTTATTACAAAGAAACTTGGTTGTATTGAAATTATGCATATTTTATATTCAATGTGTAATACTATTTACCTAAAAAAATCATTTCAATTGGGTTGTGTATTATTCACCCCATTATTAGATTTGATGGTTTACACTATAGTTGCTACGAGATTTGGGCAAAAACTTTGAGTTGTGTATTATTCACTCATTATTAGATTATTTTGATGAGTCTTTATTTGATTTAAGCTATATAATTAAAAGTAAAAATCATTTTATCTCATTTAAAAATTTTGTTATATGGATTTCAAAAGAGAAATTTTTTTTCCAAATTAAAAATCCATAATTGAAAACCTATAATTAATAATGTAGGTAAGAATCTTAAGATACGAGCTTTCCTTTATAATCCACCTAAATAAATTAAATGGTAAGATTATGAAATAGAATAGATTTTAACTACGTACCGGTTACAAGACCGTCAGACATCTAAAAATATTCATTCAAAAGATTTTCTTAATAAAGAAGATATACATAATAGTACATGCCAAAATGCCATCAAACCAATTAAGTCCTTTTCTTTTCGGCCTAAAATATCTAATTGTAATGTATTATTTTAAGGACTCGTTTGGCACATCATATTGGATTGTATTATTATTAATACAAACTTGCGTTTGGTGATACACTATATTAAATCGTATTAAGTTATTCATATATGACTTTATTGTATTTTATTAAATTATAAAAATATAATATTTTTTAAAAAAATACTTAATAATTAATTTTAAATATCCTTAGCATGAATAAATCAATAAATGTTTTTATATAAAAAATCAATAAATATTTATTTTAATTGAAACAAAAAATTTAAATAAAATTTTCATATGTATTTTGAAATTATAAAAAACATATTAACAACATAGCATATATTTTTATAAATATTCCGTATTTATTGAATTTTTTTTATATTTTTTCTAATACAATACAACCTAATACCACAAAATATAATGTATTAGTTAATGCGGTGTTTGCTGTGTTAGACAAATAAAATGTACTAAAATAATACAATACAGTGTTTACACCAAACATTGTATTGTATTATTTTAGTACATTTTATCAGACACTGTATTGTATTATTTTAGTACATTTTAATTGTCTAATACAATATAATACGG
This sequence comes from Acer saccharum, assembly GCA_030490815.1. Taxonomy (NCBI): domain Eukaryota; kingdom Viridiplantae; phylum Streptophyta; class Magnoliopsida; order Sapindales; family Sapindaceae; genus Acer; species Acer saccharum. Next base: position 22,090,091 of record CM059866.1, read on the forward strand.
CAAAACAAACGAGTCCTAAAGTCTTAGCAAAACTCCCTTAGTTTCGACATGATCAGGTGCAAAGACCGTAAAGGATGAAACATTGAAACCTCTAACCCTAAGCAAGTTTTTACTCCCAAAAAAAAAAAATTACTCCCAAAAAAAAAAAAAAAAGGCGTTTGACAAACTATGTGCTTTCCGAAAAGGAAAATACTATGAAGTAGGAATCAATAAGTGCAAAAGCAGATAAGTCAATAATCAGGAGTCCATTTTTGAAGGGAAATGCCCCTCTTAAATGGATGACACATGTCTAAGGAGGGGTAAATTTGTGACACATGTCCAAACAAATTTACCCCTCCTTAGACATGTGTCATCCATTTAGAAGGGGGTGAGCAAAAATAAACTCAATAATCAGTGTAATGAATGGTCAAAAGAAAACAACCAGGTGGGGCTCTAAATAAATTAAACTTTAGCGAATGTACAAATCAACTCCATCAATTGCCTTATAGCTTTGTGGGGCCAGAAAAGAAGACATCACATATTCATATGTCCATTGGAAAGCAAGTAATTAAAGATATGGATAATGCTTGAGCACAGACATATAAATATCCAAGATATTGACACACAAATAGGGTGTTTGTATATGGTATTTTCTTTTACTTTTACATTTATCTCTTTACATTCTTTCAAAAAGAGCCACGTACCAACACCCGATTGATGTGGTTAGTACCTCATTGTCCTAAGGATATTGATGTTTTTTTTATATTTTTTTTATATTTCTTTTATAGAGAGGATATTGATGGATTAATTGAGTTGTGGATTAATTGAGAGGATATTGATGGATTAATTGAGTTGTGTATATATCTCCAAATCCCAAATTATAATAATTGAAAACAAAATAATAAACTAGGGTGTGAGCATCGGGTATATAGAATCCATAGAAGAAAATAAAATATAGAATACAAAATAAGATAAGAAGTGCTTATTGAAATCTATAAAAATGTGTAAACAGCAGTTATGAAATTTAAAATAAAATTTAGCAAAAATATCTTTTCGAGCCCTACAAGGATGTAAGCGGGTAAATCAGAACTCGCACCCACTTGGGTAGGATTTGAACCGTTGACGTTAGCCTTATGTCCGTCTTTCCACCAGTAAAGCTAAACGCCTTAAAGGTTGGCCACAATGCAATTGTCAGGAGTAGAACCAATGACTTGGGTTTTTAATCCCAATCCTTGGACGACCAAGGACCACCCTGTGTTAAATTCAACAGAAGTATCAATCAAATCAATTCTAAAGCAAAAGCACGTGGTAGGAATGTAGGATCAACAATCAAAAGAAAACAAAGAAGATTAGATCTCAAGTTTGGCAAATGTACACATCAATTCCATCAATTTATTTACAGCTGTGTGTTTGCTAGAATACAAACATCACATAGAATCTTCAAGAAGAAAACAATGAAGTGGGGCCCCGAATATTAATGGACTTTAAGCAAATGTACAAATCAGCTCCATCAATTGCTCTACAGCTGTACGTGTGGCCAGGTGGGGCTGACAAGCAGACATCACATGTACATCATTATCAAATAATTACAGGAAGAAGGTTTACAACTTACAACTATAAAAATTATTTCATTCTTGTAAATTTGTAACCAGTATCTGCTATCAAATTCTTTCAACCGGTAACCTAGAAAAACAAATGGATTGTGTAAGCCCAATCTTGTACATTGTCACTCAGATTGTGGGATTGCACTGCCAATTGTGTTGTTTATATTATTAATCTAAAGGCGTAACCTGTATGGCTGTATCCCTGCATTGCTCCCAAGCACAAGGACTTTTATTCTGTTACTCCCATTAAAGCAAGGCCGTATAGACTGATTCCCCCTTCCATTTGCGAGTGTACATATCATTTCTTTTTTTCTCTTTCTTCTCTTTAAGATTAATAGAAGAACAGATTTTCTATTATTAGTTTGTCCTAATAATAAATATTTCAGGATGAAGAACGTGGACCAGTGGATTTACATACTTTTACTCAAAGTGTATATACTTGTCAAAACTTCTCCATAATCTGTGGTCTATATTCTTCGTCAGGATTTATTTATTGTTAGAACGAACTGACAATAGAAAGACTGAATAAAAAAAACCTTAAATGACCAAATGTAGATAAGGTACTGATTACTGAAATTAATCTGCACTAAATCTATGATGATTTCCGTACCTTTTCATGTAAGTGGTGGTCTGGAAGGGGAATAATCCAATTACATTTTCCTGATAGAATTTGGCAGCCATGAATTTGAGGACCTCAGCAAAAGAGTTAAAATTATATTAAGTTATTTTAGTTTATCATTGGAAAAATTGCATCGCACATTTCTGGTGTTAAATAGAGCATTAAGACTTTTTGAGGACCTCAATAGAAGATGAATTATTTCTAGTCATGCAATTTTTTATTCCTTTTTCCTATCTGTTGTCAAATAGATGCAGCATAAACAGTATGCAAGATTTCATTGTTGTGATTGTTACCAGGCTTTTTTGTCCTTTCATTTACCATATATTGAAAGCAGTCTGTATTATTCAACTGCTGTAAATGTGTTTGTCAATGTTTATGCAGCTCATAGAATCTAGAGTCTCAACATTTCAGTCAGCTCTTCAAATATCAAGTTGCTTAGACTTCGTTTATTCTGGGGTAAGTGTGATATGAATGGTGTAAAAATTTTAGCAAATGGAGTTTGCAAGTTTCTAGTTATTGATGCCACGAGCTCTCTTTTATTTCATTTGACAGATTATTGATGGTGAGGTGGAAGAGGACACTGCTGTGATCCCAGTAATATTTGAGGACAAGGATGATAGTGATGAAGAAGAGTCTGAAGACGCAATGGATACCGATGAAGAGGAAGAAGCAGCTGATGGAATTAGTGATTTTGAAGGAAGTGATGCCATGAGTGATTGATCAACAACACTCTTGAATAGGCATTTCAGGTCGAAGATATACAAAGTTTGTTGCGTGTGCTAATGTTTATGGATTTTAGAAAAAACTTATGAGCACGAAAGCACGTTGGAAGGTTGAGATGCAGCAAACACGAGAGTGGGCAGCCGGAAAATGATTTTGTAACACCATTGATGGTATATTATTATAGATTAAGCTTTTTTCTGTCAAGAGGTAGGAAAGATCCAGAAACTTCACTTTCTGGTTCCTCCCTTATAAAATTTTGTAGAGCTGGTAGGCAAAAGAGAGGAGCTTATTAGATCTGCCCAACACTTTAAAAGGTTTTAGGTTTTGTGCTTTTCTTATAAGTTAAACTATAAACCTGTCATGTTGTGATTTGTATCAATCAAAGCGATTAAGATGATTCCTAGAAGAATATTTGGGGTCAAAATTTTGATGGAAATTTGATTTTAATCATTATTCATTACATTTCAAGGAAGCTGGGTTGATTAAAATGATGCACATAGTAAAATTTTATGCTTCATACTATTTAGCCAAAACTTTGGGTGGTTCAGTGGTTGTGTATTATTTACTTATTATTTAGATTATTTTTTATGAGTCTTTATTCGATTTAAGCTATATAATTAAAAGTGAAAAACCATTTTCTCTCATTTAAAAATTTGTTACATGGATTTCAAAAAAGAAAAATTGTTTTCAAATTAAAAACCTCAAATTGAAAACCTGTAATTAATAACGTAGGTAAGAATATTAAGATACGAGACTCCTCAAAATGTATAACAAAAGAAAACCTTTTCTTTATAATCAACCTTCAGAGATTAAAAGGTAAGATTCTGAAATAGAACAGATTGTAACTATGTACAAGTTACAGAACCGTCAGACATCCAAAAATATTCATTCAAAAAGATTTTTTTTAATAAAGATGATATACATAATAGTACATGCCATCAAGCCATGTTCTTTTCTTCCCTAAAATATCTAATAGTAATGCATTACAAAACTCCCTTTCAAGTTTCAACATGATCAGGTGAAAAGACTTTAAAGGAAGAAACCTCTAACTCTAAGCAAGTTTTTACTTCCAAATTAAAATAACTTAAAAAAAATAAAAAATAAAATTCAGATTGTATTATTGGGATGGAATTGAATCTGATGAAAGAATTAGTCAAGGAAACTTGGAAGAATAAATCGGATTGTATTGCATGTTACTGTTAGTGTGTGTTAATTAACTGCTAAACAGCAAAACAAAACAATAATAAGTGCTTTCAGAAAAAGAAAACAAACAGATAAGGCCATAATCAGTGTGATCGCCGGTCAAAAGAAAACAAACAAGTGGGGCAAAGTAAATAATTAATATTAATGAAAGCGATTTTAAAGTAAAAAAATAAAGGCAAGTGGGAGAAAAAAAAAACACAAAGATGTGGGACTTATTGAGAGTACCCGAATAAACTATTGCAATTGTACTCAACAACTCCGTCAATTGATTACAGCTGTGTGAATGTTTCCAATAATAAGATTCCATGTTCTCATAATTTATTATTCACAAAAACAAAGTTTCTTCAGAGATCATCGTTACCCTTTAGCCTCTCTTACATAATCACAAAAACAAACACATAGCGTGCCATGGATTGTGTAAGCCCAATCTTGGACATTGTCACTCGATTGTGGGATTGCACTGCCAATCGTGCTGTTTACATCCGTGACCTCCAAGAGAACTTAAACTCTCTGAGAGACTTAAAGTGTGAACTTGAGAATATCAGCAAAGATGTTGCAGCGCAGCATCAGTATTCAGCTTGTACCAACCAAGTGAAAGGCTGGCTCGAAAGTGTACAACCCAAGCTAAAAGCGGTGGACGACATTTTGCAGAAAGGAGATGAAGAGATCCAACAGAAATGTTTGGGAAGTTGTTGTCCCAGACATTGTTGCACCAGCTACAAGCTTGGAAAGCAAGTAATTAAAGAGATTGGTGTTGTTACAAAATTAATAGAGAAAGGCTCTGCTGTTGTTGTTGTTGACAAGGTATTGTGGCCCATGATAGATGAGATGCCTGTGGAGAAGACTGTGGGGATGGAATCCAGCCTTGATGAAGTTTGGAAATGTGTTGAAAACCATGAAGTGAGAATCATTGGGTTATATGGTATGGGAGGTGTAGGCAAGACCACACTCCTAAAGAAACTTAACAATAGGTTTCTTGAAACAAGTCATAACTTTGATGTTGTGATTTGGGTTGTGGTATCCAAAGAAGTGAAGTTGGACAAAATTCAAGAAACTATACGACACAAATTAGACATCTCAGATGAAATATGGAGAGATAAGAATGAGGATGAGAGAGCTGCTCAAATTCTGAAAAGATTACGCAATAAAAGGTTTGTGTTATTATTAGACGATCTATGGGATCGACTAGATCTAACAAAAGTGGGAGTTTCCTTTTCAAACATTCAAAATGGGCTTAAAATAGTGTTTACAACTCGATCAGAAAAAGTATGTGGTCAGATGGGAGCAAAAAAGAGATTTAAATTGAATGGTTTACCAAAAGAAGCTGCCCTGAGATTGTTCCAAGAAAATGTGGGTGAAGATGTACTAAACTCTCATCATGAGTTACCAAAACTTGCTGAAATTGTAGCCCAAGAGTGTGATGGTCTGCCGCTTGCTCTTGTTACTATTGGGCGTGCCATGGCTAGTAGGACGATGCCTGAAGATTGGAGGTACGCCATCAAAATATTAAAGAGTTATCCATTTCAGTTTTCTGAAATGGGGAAAGATGTTTTTCCTACTTTAAAGTTCAGTTATGATAGTTTGAGTGACAATACACTCAAGATTTGTTTTATTTATTGTTCAATATTCCCAGAGGACCATGACATTAGTACTAGGGAACTTATTGAACTTTGGATTGGGGAGGGATTCTTAGATGATTTTGATAACATGTATGAGGCACAAGAAAGAGGAAGATTCATTATTGAAAGTTTGAAACTTGTCTGTCTTTTGGAGGGAAGTTATGAAGGAGGTTTAGAAGGAAATCATGTCAAGATGCATGATGTCCTTCGTGACATGGCACATTGGTTAGCTTGTGAAGAGGGGAATGAGATTTTGGTGAAGGAACACACTGGTTTAATCAAATCGCAAGAGATTGGTAGATGGAAGGATGTCGTAAGAGTATCATTGCATGGTGGTAGTACACAATTTCTCATTGAAGCACCGGTTGTTTGTACACGTCTCCAAACCATTTTTGTTATGGATTCCAGTTTAGCGACATTACCGGGTACATTCTTCCAATCAATTCATACCTTGACGGTTTTGAATTTGTCAAAGAATACGTTGTTAAAGGAGTTGCCTGTTGAAATCGGTGCATTGATTAGCTTGCGTTACCTTAATCTATCAAAGACAAGTGTAAGTTATTTGCCAATTGAAGTTAAGAATTTGACACAATTGAGAATATTATTATTAGATGAAATGATGTTTGACATAGTAATTCCAGCTGGAGTGATATCAAGTCTTTCATCTTTACAAATGTACAGCTGTTTTAACTTCGACAATCAGTGCAAGATTGATCTGAAGTTGATAGAAGAGTTGGAATGTTTGGAAAAGATAACTCACGTAGGTCTTTCCTTCTCAAGTGTCTCCCCTGTTCTAAAATTTGTGTCCTCTAGTCCCAAGTTACAAAGTTGTATTACACGACTATCAACATATGGCTGCAAAGAGTTGAGTTCACTTGATATCTCCTGTTCAAGTATGAGAAGAATGGAGCATTTAGAGGAACTTTATATAAGATTTTGTTTTAATTTGAGGGAAGTTAAAATTTGTTTTGAGAATGGGGAGAGATTGCAGAGATCAGATCCCAACTGCTTCTATAACCTTCAGATTTTGCATATCTGGGACTGTGCAACAATTGAGAATTTGACATGGCTTATATACACTCCACGACTTCGATTTCTTCACGTATTGGCATGTAAGTCATTGGAAGAAATAATAGCTTGGGACTTTGCCGGGTCTTCAGAAATCGAAGAAGCTACCAAGATATTCTCAAATCTTGAAAAAGCTAATTTTGAGGGTCTACCAAAGTTAAAGAGCATATGCCGACGAGCCATACCCTTTCCTTCCCTCCGATATATAACAGTATACAACTGCCCAAGTCTAAGGAAACTCCCTTTGAGTGCTGAAAGTGCAAAGGGTTTAAAGGAAATTAAAGGAAACACAGATTGGTGGGACAAGTTGGAGTGGGAAGATGAAGCCACTAACCTTGCTTTTACTTCCAAATTTCAACCGTAGCCATACTGAAGGTAACGCATCCATCTCTCAAAAGCATGCATCTAAAGTATTTCATCTTTTAATATTTTAATTTTTTACAATTTTAATTTTATTTTGAATTTATAATAACGCACCTGATCATGGTACATTTAACAAATTTCAACCCAATTATTAATCCCCATTCTACAGGTAATGCATCCATATCTAAAGTATTATTTTTAATTTCAATTTATAATAACACACATGACGAATGATGATACATTTAGTAAAAGATCATACTGTCCTACAGAAGCCACACTAGGCTTGGTTTCCTTATGATATCCAATGCATCCATATTTGATCTTTTAATATTTAATTCTTTCTGCTTTAATCCTGCAATGAATTCTTTTGTAGTAGCCTATAAATTTTGTGCATGCAAAAGATAATCTTATATATATTCTCAATTTGAGTGTTTCTAGGAATATGATTGAAGATCAAATTTGAAGACAAGGAAAGCATGCACTTGGAAGGATTTGAATACTGAATAAGACTGCATTGCCATGTTGGTGTGTAACAAATTAAATTAGCTTTCAAAGATTTTCATGTATTTATTTATCATTGTTTGTACAACAACCGATCATAAACTTCAATTCTTTGGAAATGCACAACTTGAAAGCAGTAAGTAGTACTGTATATATAATTTGTTTTCATTGATAGTAGGCAAAAAGTTTTCTAGTGAGGTTTTGGCTGCTAGACTTTATTTGTTTTTGAATTTTGATCATGTGTTTTATCTTTTTTTTTTTTTTTTTTTTTTTTTTTTTTTTTTTTTTTTTGTTGATAGAAAGAACAAACATTACACAGCAACAGGCTGGGATCCAGCCAAAAACGCTCCCTAACAAAGGAGAAGGCAATCGAAGCTAGATTAAGAGCCAATGAGTTCCTCTTCTTAAGAGCCAATGACATCTACACATACCAACATCCGACACAACAGCCTTTATGTCATTGACAATAAAGTGAGTATCTCCTAGACATGTCTCATGACTGCCTAACGAGGAGAGAATCTTAGAGTAGGAACACTCGGCCTGCGTGTTAGGATGTGTTTCTTGTTGCAGCTGTGCTGCTCGTGTGTTTGGTTGTGCCCGAGTGTTGAGCCTTTGTTTTTGCTTCTTGTAGTTGTTTTTTTTAAACAAAAAAAGGCAAGAATCCAATAAAAGGCACCAAGTTAGGAAAACAAAAAAACACAACCAGCAAGCCAACTCCAAGCACAAAAACAAACACAGCAAGGCCACAAAACCAAAGCAGAACAAGAAAAAAACAGGGGAAAGGAACAAACCGACCATCCCAAAAAAAAAACAACAGACACCCCACCCTCTCAAACGTCACTCCAGACCAGCTCCTCCCCGCTAGAATCTGCACCTTTCTTAGCTAAAATATCAGCATAAGAATTAGAACCTCTAGGACAAAACTCCACCATCGCTTGATCGAACCTTGCCAACAACCTTTGAATATCGGAGATTAACTTCTCGTGGCTGCTAAACCAAGACCACATCCAGAAATCCACCGAACTGCCACCCTTGAGTCACTAACCACCACAAGAGTTCTGCCAGTCAACTCAGCTTTAGACTCGATCAGCTCGCAGGCTCTAACTATGGCCAGGATTTCCGCAGAAATAACATCCTGAATCCAACATAAGAAGAAAAAATACACAGAATTTTTCCCCTATGATCATGTAAAACACCTACTATACCAGCTGCACCTGTGGAACCTCTCACAGACCCGTCGACGTTAAACTTATGGGCATTGAGAGGAGGTGGAATCCACTTTTCCACTCCTTGAACTCTCTTTTTAGAAGCCTCTGAACAGCAATCAACAATATTAAGGAGGATGTGAGTAATCGGAACCGACAAACCTTTATCAAAATGTTAAAACCACCACCCTAATCCGAATCTAACCATATCCACTGATCTGGTGAAATCTAACGAAGCATCCTTGAAAATCATTTGATTTCAAGCTTCCCAATGGTCCAAACTACTGCAAAAAACAAAGTTCTCCACACTCTGGTCGAGTTTTTCCCAGAGCAGAGATTAGCCCATCCAAGCCACCACTCATAAAGGGAATATGATGGACAAAACGAAATTCTCCACCAGCACATAACATCCTGCCATAATCTCCAAGACCACTTACATAGTAAAAAAGATGGTCAATAGTTTCCAACTTCTCTTGACATAAGGGACACTCTAAACTCACAACCAGCTGCACCCCAAACCTTGAAAGAACCTCTCTCACAAGGACCCGACCATGAAGAAGTTGCTACACAAAAAGTTCAATCTTAGGAGGACAAAAACCAAGCCAAACATCTTTGAAAGCAGAATGCTCTTCAGCTTGGCCAACCTCCATACATTTCCTGAAAGACTTCACAGAGAACTGACCCGAAGAATCATGAGTCCAACTTATAGTATCATAAGCTGAATCCAACACTTTGATATTCGAAAGGCAGCCCAAAAAACATCTCCATTGATCAATCTCCCAGTCAAACAAATTCCTCCTTAAGGTTGTTTTGTACTTGTAGTTATGTCAATGATTATGAATGTCATCTTTTTATAATTTTTATTCTTTAACATTTGTTGATATAAAATATGCTCTTTTTGCAGGTTATTGCTAATTCAGTCTCACTTTTAAAACCAGCTGACGTTCTCAAGCTCTTACAGTCTCTTATTTCTATAGCTCAGTCAAGGTAAACCATTGTTAAATGTATTTGATGAATTTGAACAATTATTTTGTGTAGATTGTAGTAAGATAAAGGTTAAAAATTTCTTTTACTGAATTGCAGTGGTTAATTTTATCTTGCTTCATTAAATAGATGTTGATTTGATTACTTGGGGCATTATATTTTTTGTTTCAAAATCCACCAAGATGGCTGGATGCAGTGTATTGACCACCAAATAAAGCTTGCTGGGCTATGCAAAAATAGTTAATGATATTTTCCAACATCCCATCATTGGTTCAATTGAGAAATCACCCTCTATTTATTATGGTAATCTGAAAAGAGCTAAATTTTCTAGAATAATGTTCCGGGGGTTTCTTTTTCTGCTCGGGAAGTTGGCATTCTTTTAGCTGTTGGAATTGTTAGAGCTAGGTTCATGGCTTTTCGATTGAGACTTCTCACTCGAGGATAGTAATGATCCTATCAGAAAATTGACGATAGCAATGCGATAAGGAATTTTGTAAAAGTTAAAAATAGAACTGTAGGAAGGGGACAAATGTTTAAGTAGAGTGGTTATATATTTCTTTTGCTTTTAAAAGTCCTCTGTGATGTCCTTTAGCTTCTCATGCTAGCCAATAATTAGTTAAAGAACAAGAAAGTGTTAATTCAACCAATGGAAGCAGCTGCCTGATTTTATTGCGTGCTCTTTGAATTTAATTCTTTCAGAACTTTGTGGCTGGAAATCAGTATATAATTTGGATTTTCTGACTATAATAGTCAGATTTATTAGGACCATCTCTTTTTGGTCATCTCATCTACTTAATTTGGTTTTCTATGCTGAAATGGTAGCTTCTGACATCAATGTAAACCAGAACTCAGAAACTGATCTACCCATAACTGTTTATATGAAAATGGGTCTTAGTGTTTGATATTGTGGTCTTTTCTAAAATAATGTTGCTACAGGGGTGCAGTGTTGGCTTGTGCCCTTCCATGGCTAAAAAGTCTTCTTCTTCAGCATGCTAGTGGAATAATGTCCCAGGAATCTTCTTTAATTTCCCTGAACACTTTATACCAGGTACGCAATGGTAACTTCAAATTTTGGAGCATTTTTGTTAAGTTTTGTCTAAGTAAAATGTAAATATGTGATATTGCTCATTGACCACATTGGTTATCATTCATATTATTAATCTAAAGGTGTAACCTGTATCCCTGCATTGCTCCTAAGCACAAGGACTTTTATTCTGTTACTCCCGTTAAAGCAAGGCCCTGTAGACTGATTCCCCTTCCATTTGGGAGTGTACATATCATTTCTTTTTTTTCTCTTTCTTCTCTTTAAGACTAATAGAAGAAAGCCTTAAATGACCAAATGTAGATAAGGTACTGAAATTAATCTGCACTAAATCTATGGTAATTTCTGTACCTTTTCATGTAAGTGGTGGTCTGGAAGGGGAATAATCCAATTACATTTTCCTGATGGAATTTGGCAGCCATGAATTTGAGGACCTCAGCAAAAGAGTTAAAATTATTTTAGTTTATCATTGGAAAAATTGCATCGCACATTTGCTTTTTGAGGACCTCAATAGAAGATGAATTATTTCTAGTCTTGCGATTTTTTATTCCTTTTTCCTGTCTATTGTCCTATAGATGCAGCATAAACAGTATGCAAGATTCCATTTTTGTCCTTTCATTTACCATATATTGAAAGCAGTCTGTATTATTCAACTGCTGTAAATGTGTTTGTCAATGTTTATGCAGCTCATAGAATCTAGAGTCTCAACATTTCAGTCAGCTCTTCAAATATCAAGTTGCTTAGACTTCGTTTATTCTGGGGTAAGTGTGATATGAATGGTGTAAAAATTTTAGCAAATGGAGTTTGCAAGTTTCTAGTTATTGATGCCACGAGCTCTCTTTTATTTCATTTGACAGATTATTGATGGTGAGGTGGAAGAGGACACTGCTGTGATCCCAGTAATATTTGAGGACAAGGATGATAGTGATGAAGAAGAGTCTGAAGACACAATGGATACCGATGAAGAGGAAGAAGCAGCTGATGGAATTAGTGATTTTGAAGGAAGTGATGCCATGAGTGATTGATCAACAACACTCTTGAATAGGCATTTCAGGTCGAGATATACAAAGTTTGTTGCGTGTGCTAATGTTTATGGATTTTAGAAAAAACTTATGAGCACGAAAGCACGTTGGAAGGTTGAGATGCAGCAAACACGAGAGTGGGCAGCCGGAAAATGATTTTGTAACACCATTGATGGTATATTATTATAGATTAAGCTTTTTTCTGTCAAGAGGTAGGAAAGATCCAGAAACTTCACTTTCTGGTTCCTCCCTTATAAAATTTTGTAGAGCTGGTAGGCAAAAGAGAGGAGCTTATTAGATCTGCCCAACACTTTAAAAGGTTTTAGGTTTTGTGCTTTTCTTATAAGTTAAACTATAAACCTGTCATGTTGTGATTTGTATCAATCAAAGCGATTAAGATGATTCCTAGAAGAATATTTGGGGTCAAAATTTTGATGGAAATTTGATTTTAATCATTATCATTACATTTCAAGGAAGCTGGGTTGATTAAATGATGCACATAGTAAAATTTTATGCTTCATACTATTTAGCCAAAACTTTGGGTGGTTCAGTGGTTGTGTATTATTTACTTATTATTTAGATTATTTTTATGAGTCTTTATTCGATTTAAGCTATATAATTAAAAGTGAAAAACCATTTTCTCTCATTTAAAAATTTGTTACATGGATTTCAAAAAAGAAAAATTGTTTTCAAATTAAAAACCTCAAATTGAAAACCTGTAATTAATAACGTAGGTAAGAATATTAAGATACGAGACTCCTCAAAATGTATAACAAAAGAAAACCTTTTCTTTATAATCAACCTTCAGAGATTAAAAGGTAAGATTCTGAAATAGAACAGATTGTAACTATGTACAAGTTACAGAACCGTCAGACATCCAAAAATATTCATTCAAAAAGATTTTTTTTAATAAAGATGATATACATAATAGTACATGCCATCAAGCCATGTTCTTTTCTTCCCTAAAATATCTAATAGTAATGCATTACAAAACTCCCTTTCAAGTTTCAACATGATCAGGTGAAAAGACTTTAAAGGAAGAAACCTCTAACTCTAAGCAAGTTTTTACTTCCAATTAAAATAACTTAAAAAAAATAAAAATAAAATTCAGATTGTATTATTGGGATGGAATTGAATCTGATGAAAGAATTAGTCAAGGAAACTTGGAAGAATAAATCGGATTGTATTGCATGTTACTGTTAGTGTGTGTTAATTAACTGCTAAACAGCAAAACAAAACAATAATAAGTGCTTTCAGAAAAAGAAAACAAACAGATAAGGCCATAATCAGTGTGATCGCCGGTCAAAAGAAAACAAACAAGTGGGGCAAAGTAAATAATTAATATTAATGAAAGCGATTTTAAAGTAAAAAAATAAAGGCAAGTGGGAGAAAAAAAAAACACAAAGATGTGGGACTTATTGAGAGTACCCGAATAAACTATTGCAATTGTACTCAACAACTCCGTCAATTGATTACAGCTGTGTGAATGTTTCCAATAATAAGATTCCATGTTCTCATAATTTATTATTCACAAAAACAAAGTTTCTTCAGAGATCATCGTTACCCTTTAGCCTCTCTTACATAATCACAAAAACAAACACATAGCGTGCCATGGATTGTGTAAGCCCAATCTTGGACATTGTCACTCGATTGTGGGATTGCACTGCCAATCGTGCTGTTTACATCCGTGACCTCCAAGAGAACTTAAACTCTCTGAGAGACTTAAAGTGTGAACTTGAGAATATCAGCAAAGATGTTGCAGCGCAGCATCAGTATTCAGCTTGTACCAACCAAGTGAAAGGCTGGCTCGAAAGTGTACAACCCAAGCTAAAAGCGGTGGACGACATTTTGCAGAAAGGAGATGAAGAGATCCAACAGAAATGTTTGGGAAGTTGTTGTCCCAGACATTGTTGCACCACCTACAAGCTTGGAAAGCAAGTAATTAAGGAGATTGATGTTGTTACAAAATTAAAAGAGAAAGGTTCTACTTTTGTTGATGTTGACAAGGTACCGCTGCCCATGATAGAAGAGATGCCTATGGAGGAGATCGTGGGGATGGAATCCAGCCTTGATGATGTTTGGAAATGTGTTGAAAACCACGAAGTGAGAATCATTGGGTTATATGGTATGGGAGGTGTCGGCAAGACCACACTCTTAAAGGAACTTAACAATAGGTTTCTAAAAAAAAGTCATAACTTTGATGTTGTGATTTGGGTTGTGGTGTCCAAAGAAGTGAAATTGGACAAAATCCAAGAAACTATACGAAGCAAATTACACATCTCAGATGAAATATGGATAAATAAGAATGAGGATGAGAGAGCTGCACAGATTCTGACAACACTACGCAATAAAAGGTTTGTGTTGTTATTAGATGATCTATGGGATCGACTAGATCTAACAAAATTGGGAGTTTCTTGTTCAAACAATCAAAATGGGTATAAAATAGTGTTTACAACTCGATCGGGAGAAGTATGTGGTCAGATGGGAGCGAAAAAGAGATTTAAACTGAAAGGTTTGCCACAAGAAGCTGCTCTGAGATTGTTCCGACAAAACGTGGGTGAAGATGTACTAAACTCTCATCATGAGTTACCAAAACTTGCTGAAATTGTAGCCCAAGAGTGCGACGGTTTGCCACTTGCTCTTGTTACTATTGGACGTGCCATGGCTAGCAGGACGACGCCTGAAGATTGGAGGTATGCTATCAAAGTATTAAAGAGTTATCCATCTCGGTTTACTGAAATGGGGAAATATGTTTTTCCTACTCTAAGGTTCAGTTATGATAGCTTGAGTGACGAAAACACTCAGGAATTGTTTTTATATTGTTCAATATTCCCAGAGGACCATAACATCAGTGATAGGGAACTTATTGAACTTTGGATTGGAGAGGGATTCTTAGATGATTTTGATAGCATGTATGAGGCACAAGAAAGAGGAAGATTCATTATTAATAGTTTGAAACTTGCTTGTCTTTTGGAGGGAAGTCGTGATGAAATGACAAGTTATGAAGAAGATCATGTCAAGATGCATGATGTTCTTCGTGACATGGCACATTGGTTAGCTCGTGAACATGGGAGTGAGATTTTGGTAAAGGAACACTCTGGTTTAATCAAATCGCAAGAGATTGGTAGATGGAAGGAGACAATAAGAGTATCATTGTACGGCGATAGTACAGAATTTCTCATCGAAACACCGGTTGTCTGTCCACGTCTCAAAACCATTTTTGTTATGGGTTCCACATTGATAACATTACCAGCTACACTCTTCCAATCAATTCATACCTTGACAGTTTTGAACTTGTCAAATAATAAGATCTTATGGGAGTTGCCTGTTGAAATCTGTGCATTGATTAACTTGCAATATCTTAATCTATCGAAGACATATGTAAGTAAATTGCCAATTGAAGTTAAGAATTTGACACAATTGAGAATATTATTATTAGATAGAATGATGACCGAGCAAGTAGTAATTCCACTGGGAGTGATATCAAGTCTTTTATCTTTAGAAATGTACAGCAATATCAACTATAGCAATCAATGCAAGATGGTTATGAAATTAATGATAGAAGAGTTGGAATGTTCGGAAAAGATAACTGACGTAGGTCTCACCTTCTCAAGTGTCTCCCATGTTCTAAAATTTATGTCCTCTAGTCCCAAGTTACAAAGTTGTATTACACGACTATCAATATACGAGTGCAAGGAATTGCATTCAATTGATATCTCCTGTTCAACTATGAGAAGAATGGAGCATTTAGGGGAACTTTATATAGAATTCTGTCCTGATTTGAGGGAAGTTAAAATTTGTTTTGAGAATGGGGAGAGAATGCAGAGATCAGAGTCCAATTGCTTCCGTAACCTTCAGATTCTGAATATCTGGGACTGTGACATATTGGAGAATTTGACGTGGCTTATATACACTCCGCGACTTCGATTTCTTTATGTAAGACAGTGTTTGTCATTGGAAGAAATAATAGCATGGGACTTTGCTGGGTCTTCAGAAATTGAAGAAGCTGCCGAGATATTCTCAAATCTTGAAGAAGTTTATTTCCGTGGTCTACCAAAGTTAAAGAGCATATGCCGACGAGCCATGCCCTTTCCTTCCCTCCGATGTATTGAAGTAGACAGCTGCGGAAGTCTAAGGAAACTCCCTTTTAATGCTCAAAGTGCAAAGAGTACTTTAAAGGCAGTTAAAGGAGGAAGCAGAGCTTGGTGGGACAAGTTGGAGTGGGAAGATGAAGCCACTGAGCTTGCTTTTACTTCCAAATGGCAAAAGGTAATGCATCCATCTCTGAAAGCATGCATCTAAAGTATTTCATCTTTTAATATTTTAATACTTTCATTTATATTTATACTTTGAATTTATAATAATGTACCTCGTCATGTTACATTTAACAAATTTCAACGCAATTAATAAAAACGCACCTCATCCATCTCTAAAGTATTTTTATTCTTTCAATTTATAATAACACATGATGAGTGATGAGTGATGATACATTTAGCAAAAGATCATACTATCCTACAGAAGCCACTAATGAATGCATCCAAATTTGATCTTTTAATATTTAATTCCTTCTGCTTTATAGTTTGTTTTTACTTCCAAATTTCAACAATATTAATCCCCATTCTAAAGGTAATGCATCCATCTCTCAAAGCATTTTTTCAATTTATAATAGCACACCTGATGAGTGATGATACATTTAGTAAAATATCATCCAAATTTTGAATGTATCCATTGTCTGTTTAGTAAAGTATGGTTTTCTTATTATATCCATTGTCGGTAATGCATCCAAATTTGATCTTTTAATTGTTAATTCTTTCTGCTTTAATCCTGCAATGAATTCTTTTGTAGTAGCCTATAAATTTTCTGTAACTCTTGTATGCTAAAAATAATCTTATAAATATTCATTCTCAATTTGAGTGTTTCCAGGTAACGTGGGGTTGAAGATCAAATTTAAAGACAAGGAAAGCATGCACTTGGAAGGATTTGAATAAGACTGCATTGTCATGTTGGAAGGGTATCATTGTTTGTACAACAACTGATCATAAACTCCAATTGTTGTTGTGTCCTGTCTTGATTTATTTCAGTACATTCAACTTCTATCTTCAAGTCTTTGGAAACGCACAACTTGAAAGCTGCAAGTAGTATAATTTGTTTTCATTGATAGTAGGCAACAAGTTTTCTAGTGAGGTTTTGACTTTATTTGTTTTTGAATTTTGATCATGTGTTTTATCTACTATATATCATGTGTGATGACAGAAATTATAGCAGCTAATCACATATCAATTACAAAAATATTTACTCATTCTGTCTTTTCAATTACAATCACATATCAATTTTTTAAGGTAGAAGGAGAACAGCAAAGGTTTTGTGCTCATTTTTGGCTATCATGATAGCAGTAACATCACATACATTCGTATTTTGATGGCAGCAGACTCAATTCAGAAGAATTCTCATCCTCTTGATTTAAAATATCTAATTGTAACGTATTATTTTAAGGGCTCGTTTGGCACATCATATTAGATTGTATTATCATTATTACAAACTTGCGTTTGGTGATACACTATATTAAATCGTATTAAGTTATTCATATATGACTTTATTATATTTTATTATTATAAAAATATAATATATTTTTTTAAAAATACTGAATAATTAATTTTAAATATCCTTAGCATGAATAAATCAATAAATGTTTTTATATAAAAAATCAATAAATATTTATTCTAATTGAAACAAAAAATTTAAATAAAATTTTCATATGTATTTTGAAATTATAAAAACATATTAACAACATAGCATATATTTTTATAAATATTCCGTATTTATTGAATTTTTTTTTATTTTTTCTAATACAATACAACCTAATACCACAAAATATAATGTATTAGTTAATGCGGTGTTTGCTGTGTTAGACAATTAAAATGTACTAAAATAATACAATACAGTGTTTACACCAAACATTGTATTGTATTATTTTAGTACATTTTACCAAACACTGTATTGTATTATTTTAATACATTTTAATTGTCTAATACAATATAATACGGCAAAACAAACGAGTCCTAAAAGTCTTAGCAAAACTCCCTTAGTTTCGACATGATCAGGTGCAAAGACCGTAAAGGATGAAACATTGAAACCTCTAACCCTAAGCAAGTTTTTACTCCCAAAAAAAAAAAAAAAAAAAAAAAGGCGTTTGACAAACTATGTGCTTTCCGAAAAGGAAAATACTATGAAGTAGGAATCAATAAGTACAAAAGCAGATAAGTCAATAATCAGGAGTCCATTTTTGAAGGGAAATGCCCCTCTTAAATGGATAACACATGTCTAAGGAGGGGTAGTCAAATTTACCCCTCTTTAGACATGTGTCATCCATTTAGAAGGGGGTGAGCAAAAGTAAACTCAATAATCAGTGTAATGAATGGTCAAAAGAAAACAACCAGGTGGGGCTCTAAATAAATTAAACTTTAGCGAATGTACAAATCAACTCCATCAATTGCCTTATAGCTTTGTGGGGCCAGAAAAGAAGACATCACATATTCACATGTCCATTGGAAAGCAAGTAATTAAGGATATTGATAATGCTTGAGTACTGTCATATAAATATCCAAGATATTGACACACAAATAGGGTGTTTGTATGTGGTATTTTCCTTTTACTTTTTACATTTATCTCTTTATATTCTTTTAAAAAGAGCCACGTACCAACACCCCATTGATGTGGTTAGTACCTCATTGTCCTAAGGATATTGATGTTTTTTTTATATTTTTTTTATATTTTTTTTATAGAGAGGATATTGATGGATTAATTGAGTTGTGGATTAATTGAGAGGATATTGATGGATTAATTGAGTTGTGTATATATCTCCAAATCCCAAATTATAATAATTGAAAACAAAATAATAAACTAGGTTGTGAGCATCGGGTATATAGAATCCATAGAAGAAAATAAAATATAGAATACAAAAATAAGATAAGAAGTGCTTATTGAAATCTATAAAAATGTGTAAACAGCAGTTATGAAATTTAAAATAAAATTTAGCAAAAATATCTTTTTTTTTTGGTATCGAGCCCTACAACGATTTAAGCGGGTAAATCAGAACTCGCACCCACTTGGGTAGGATTTGAACCGTTGACGTTAGCCTTATGTCCGTCTTTCCACCAGCAAAACTAAACGCCTTAAAGGTTAGCCACAATACAATTGTCAGGAGTAGAACCAATGACTTGGGTTTTTAATCCCAATCCTTGGACGACCAAGGACCACCCTGTGTTAAATTCAACAGAAGTATCAATCAAATCACGTGGTAGGAATGTAGGATCAACAATCAAAAGAAGACAAAGTCAAAAGAAGACAAACTGACAAAGAAGATTAGATCTCTAATAAAGTTTGGCAAATGTACACATCAATTCCATCAATTTATTTACAGCTGTGTGTTTGCTAGAATACAAACATCACATAGAATCTTCAAGAAGAAAACAATGAAGATTAGATCTCTAATAAAGTTTGGCAAATGTACACATCAATTCCATCAATTTATTTACAGCTGTGTGTTTGCTAGAATACAAACATCACATAGAATCTTCAAGAAGAAAACAATGAAGTGGGGCCCTGAATATTAATGGACTTTAAGTAAATGTACAAATCAGCTCCATCAATTGCTCTACAGCTGTACGTGTGGCCAGATGGGGCTGACAAGCAGACATCACATGTACATCATTATCAAATAATTACAGGAAGAAGGTTACAACTTACAACTATAAAAATTATTTCATTCATGTAAATTTGTAACCAGTATCTGCTATCAAATTCTTTCAACCGGTAACCTAGAAAAACAAATGGATTGTGTAAGCCCAATCTTGTACATTGTCACTCAGATTGTGGGATTGCACTGCCAATTGTGTTGTTTATATTATTAATCTAAAGGCGTAACCTGTATGGCTGTATCCCTGCATTGCTCCCAAGCACAAGGACTTTTATTCTGTTACTCCCATTAAAGCAAGGCCGTATAGACTGATTCCCCCTTCCATTTGCGAGTGTACATATCATTTCTTTTTTTCTCTTTCTTCTCTTTAAGACTAATAGAAGAACAGATTTTCTATTATTAGTTTGTCCTAACAATAAATATTTCAGGATGAAGAACGTGGATCACTGGATTTACATACTTTTATTCAAAGTGTATATACTTGTCAAAACTTCTCCATAATCTGTGGTCTATATTCTTCGTCATGATTTATTTATTGTCAGAACGAACTGACAATAGAAAGACTGAATAAAAAAAAACCTTAAATGACCAAATGTAGATAAGGTACTGATTACTGAAATTAATCTGCACTAAATCTATGATAATTTCCGTACCTTTTCATGTAAGTGGTGGTCTGGAAGGGAAATAATCCAATTACATTTTCCTGATAGAATTTGGCAGCCATGAATTTGAGGACCTCAGCAAATTAAAGAGTTAAAATTATATTAAGTTATTTTAGTTTATCATTGGAAAAATTGCATCGCACATTTCTGGTGTTAAATAGAGCATTAAGACTTTTTGAGGACCTCAATAGAAGATGAATTATTTCTAGTCATGCAATTTTTTATTCCTTTTTCCTGTCTGTTGTCCAATAGATGCAGCATAAACAGTATGCAAGATTTCATTGTTGTGATTGTTACCAGGCTTTTTTGTCCTTTCATTTACCATATATTTAAAGCAGTCTGTATTATTCAACTTCTGTAAATGTGTTTGTCAATGTTTATGCAGCTCATAGAATCTAGAGTCTCAACATTTCAATCAGCTCTTCAAATATCAAGTTGCTTAGACTTCGTTTATTCTGGGGTAAGTGTGATACGAATGGTGTAAAATTTTTAGCAAATGTAGTTTGCAAGTTTTTAGTTATTGATGCCACGAGCTCTCTTTTATTTTATTCGACAGATTATTGATGGTGAGGTGGAAGAGGACACTGCTGTGATCCCTGTAATATTTGAGGACAAGGATGATAGTGATGAAGAAGAGTCTGAAGACGCAATGGATACCGATGAAGAGGAAGAAGCCGCTGATGGAATTAGTGATTTTGAAGGAAGTGATGCCATGAGTGATTGATCAACAACACTCTTGAATAGGCATTTCAGGCCAAAGAGATACGAAGTTTGTTGCGTGTGCTAATGTTTATGGATTTTAGAAAAAAACTTATGAGCACGAAAACACGTTGGAAGGTTGAAAAGCAGCAAACATGAGAGTGGGCAGCCGGAAAATGATTTTATAACACCATTGATGGTATATTATTTTAGATTAAGCTTTTTTCTGTTGTATTTGAAGTAGTAGCCCAAATTCTTTACTAGCAAAGTCAAGAGGTAGGAAAGATCCAGAAACTTCACTTTCTGGTTCCTCACTAATAAAATTTTGTAGAGTTGGTAGGCAAAAGAGAACAGCTTGTCAGATCTGCCCAACACTAAAAGGTTTTAGGTTCTGTGTTATAAGTTATAAGCCTGTCATGTTGTGATTTGAGATGATTTCTACAATAATATTTTGGGTCAAAATTTTGATGGAAATTTGATCTTAATCTTTTATTTATTACAAAGAAGCTTGGTTGCATTGAAATTATGCATATTTGATGGTTTATTGTAAGCCTGTCATTTCACTCATCACATTTGATGGTTTACATGATAGTTACTACGAGATTTGGGCAAAAACTTTGGGTTGTGTATTATTCACTCATTATTAGATCATTTTGATGAGTCTTTATTTGATTTAAGCTATATAATTAAAAGTAAAAATCATTTTATCTCATTTAAAAATTTTGTTATATGGATTTCAAAAGAGAAAAGTTGTTTCCAAATTAAAAATCCATAATTGAAAACCTGTATTTAATAACATAGGTAAGAATCTTAAGGTACGGGCTTTTCTTTATAATCAACCTAAAGAAATTAAAAGGTAAGATTCTGAAATAAAACAGATTTTATCTTTTTACAAGTTCCAAAAATATTCATTCAAAAAGATTTTCTTAATAAAGAAGATATACATAATATAGTACATGCCATCAATCCAATCAAGTCCTTTTCTTCCTGACCTAAAATATATAGGGAAATTATTATTCTTCCCCTATAGTTTACCGTATTCTCCAGTCTCCTCCCTCTAGTTTCAAAATTCTTCAATTTCCCTCCTCCCATACACAAATACAACCAATCTCACCGTATAAAAATAGGCATGGGAGAGGGGAAATTGGAGAATTTTAAAACTAGAGAGGGAAGACTGGAGAATACGACAAACTACAGGGGGAGAATGATAATTTCCCAAATATATAATTGTAATGCATTACTTTAGATTTTAAAAGTCCTAGCAAAACTCCCTTTCAAGTTTCAACATGATCAGGTGCAAAGATGGTAAAGGATGGAACCCTAAGCAAGTTTTTACTTCCAAATTAAATTAACTTTAAAAAAAGAAAAATCAGATTGTATTATTGGGATGGAATTGAATCTGATGAAATAATTAGTCAAGGAAAGTTGGAAGAATAAATCAGATTGTATTGCATGCTGGTGTTGTTGTAAGAAAAAAAAAATCGCACACACAAATCTAAACACACAGATAATATGAAAGCAATAAGAAGAAAAAGACGACACCAAAGATTTTACGTGGTTCAGCAATTTGCCTACGTCCACGGAGCGCACCGCACTCAATCCACTACTTTCAGAGTTGATTACAATCTCTCAGTCTCTCTACAATTTGCTCTCTATCTCTCTAGCAATATTTTTCTCACTCACGGTGATTTTAACACACACATCAGAGTACACATAATGGTGGTATTTATATGGGAGCACTAGGGTTGGCCAAATCCTAATTGGGATCTATTTCTTTTACTGTGCAAAATACTGATTTCACGCGGATTTGTGTCAGACCGCTGCTTGTGCCACAGCGCTCTCGCAGCGCTCCTCACAGCGTGACACACTGTGACAAAACCGCTGCCACACCGCTGCCAATAAATTAGCAGCGCAATACGCAGCGCAAAACACTGGTGAAACCGCTGCCTTACCGTTGCCACAACACGCAGCGCTATGCGCAGCGGTGCTCAATAAATTGCAAACCGCTGCACTCACGCTGCCACACCGCTGCACAGTATTGGATCGCTGCCACACACGCTGCCTATTGCAACGGCGATCCAATTACAATTTCAATTGCTTCCACTTTCATGTGACTTTGCTTTGCACGTTTACCAACCTTCAAAACAAGACAAAACTTGCCTTTATCAATTTAATACACAAAGTGACAAAACACAATTTAACTTGCTTCAATTCTTTTGGCCATTTGAAGTCTTCACCAATAATCCCAACAATCTCCCACTTGAAGACTGAAACCCAATAGACGTTCTCCATCCTTCCTCGATGACTTAGTGGATAAATAACGGTGCGCTCATCCCTCACGTCTTCACTCTTGAAGACCCACTGAAGCTGCGCACAGCTCCAGTTTCTCAGTAGTGACTGGCTTGGTTAACATATCAGCTGGATTCTTGCTACCTGCAATCTTCACTAACTTCAACACACCTTCTTCGATTAACGATCGAATAAAATGGTAGCGCAGGTCTATATGCTTGGTCCTAGAATGGAACGCCGAATTCTTGGCCAAGTGTATTGCACTCTGACTATCACTGTGCAACACATTCATCACTTGATCGAATCCCAACTCAGCTAACAAACCTTGTAACCATATCAGCTCCTTGCTTGATTCTGTCACAGCCACATACTCTGCTTCAGTTGTAGAAATTGTCACTATCTTCTGCAACTGGGACATCCAACTAATCGCGGTACTAGCCATTGTGAACACATATCCGGTGGTACTTCTCCTATGATCCACCTCCCCAGCAAAATCTGAATCCACATAACCTTCCAGCTTGAGTTCATCTCTTCTGAAGGTTAGACATCTCTCTGTCGTACCCCGCAGGTATCTTAGGATCCACTTCACGGCCTCCCAGTGAAGCTAAGACTTAGTTATACAAGAATGATACCGTGTATATATATATATATATATTAATGAGGAAATAGACTTTTTTAGTCAAAAATTAAGAGGCATTATTGTTTTTGTCCAACATTATTATTTTTATTGTTTTTGTCATCAAAATGGTTGTGAAGACATAATTGCCCCTAATTATTTTCTTTACCTCTTCTCTCTCCTTTTCTCTCTCATGCCTTCTCTCTTTCTTCTCTCTTTCTCTCCTCCTCTCTCCTTCTTCTTCTTCTCTTTCTCTCATCTCTTCTCTTTCTCTTTCTCATTTTTTTCCAGGTTCTTAAAAAAATTTCAGATTTGGTTGTGTTTAAGTTTGGGATTTCGATCGTCGGTCGTCCGATATGGGTTTGAGGGTGGTTGTTGATTTTTTTTCATAAACAAAAATTTCAGATTTCGTTTTTTTTTTCCAAAGAAAATTTCCAAATTTGAGGATGGTTGTTGTGTTTATGAATGGTGGGAGTTGTGTTTGGGTTTGGGTTTTGTTAAAAAAAAAATAAAAATCAGATTTTTATTTAAAAAAAAAAATTCATATTTGATTTTCCAGATTTTTTTTTTGTTTGATTTTCCAGATTTTGTTCCGTTGAAACAAAAATTCATTCCTAAAAAAAATAATATTTACTAGAGGGTGGTGGTTGGGAGTTGTGTTTGGGTTTGGGTTTTGTTAAAAAAAAAAATTCAGAAAAAATTTCATATTTGATTTTTTTCAAACAAAATGAAACCTAATTTCCAGATTTCATTTTTTTTTAAATACACCAGACCACCAATTAAACACATCACGGTAACCCAATTAAACACAACGGGTGTAAATCAATTAAACACACCAAACTAATTAAACACACCAGGTGTAAATCAATTAAACACACCAAGGTAACCCAATTAAACACACCAGGTGTAAATCAATTAAACACACAGGGCAACCCAATTAAATACACAATGACAACCCAATTAAACACACCGTGTGTAAATCAATTAAACATACCAGAGCAACTCAATTAAACACACCAGGTGTAAATCAATTAAACACACCATGACAACCCAATTAAACACACCACAACAACCCAATTAAACACACCAGGTGTAAATCAATTAAACAAACCAGGGCAACCCAATTAAACACACCACGACAACCCAATTAAACACACCAGGGCAGACCGATTAAACACACCAGGGCAAGACCAAATTAAACACAACAAGAAACACAATTAAACACATCCAGAAAAAAAAAAAAAGAAAAAAAAAGTTTTTTTTTTTTCAGGACGAAGAAGAAGAAAAAGAAAAAAAGAAAAAAAAAAGAGAATTTTTTTTTTTTTTTATAAAGAAGGGCAATCTTGTCCAAAAAGTGGATATTTTGATAAAAACAATAAAAATAATAATCTTGGAGAAAAACAATAAACCTACTAATTTTTTTTTGGATAGTTTTAAAGTTCTCCCTATATTAAGAACATCTCCAATGGTATAAGCAAATTTGGATCCTCAAAAGTTGTCACATCAGCATTTAAGGATTGTTTTCAGGGATTGCTAAATTTGATGATGATTGTACAGTCCATAATGGTACACCGGTAATGGTATCACAAATATATATATATATATATATATATATATATATATATATATATTGCTAAAAAACAATAAATAAATAAAACCTAAGAAAGACAAGAGAATGTATATGATATGGGTATTGATTCATTCATAATGAAGAGACGAATTTTACCTGATTGAAATCTTTGGGATTGAAACAATGATGAGATACATAGGTGATCAGAGAAAAAAATAGGAAAAATATGCCACATATGAGAGAGAAAGAATAAAATTACATCAGTTATTTTGGGTTAAGTTTGTATTTGATGATTGAAAGTCAATTTTCAAATTTAATTATTGATGATGCAATTTGATTATTGATAACAACTACTCTTCTACTTTTGAAGATACCATTGGAGATGCTCTAATACTGTATATGATTAAAAATAGAAAATAGCTAGCTTTTACAATCTTACACTCACTTGTAAGTTGTAAGACTTGTAAGTGGTAACTTGTAAGACATCATTACTAGCATGCATGTACTGTTGAGCATGGATAATGGGACACGTATAACCAGTTTTTGGCATGGAAACCGCTTGCTTGGTCTATCGGTTGCCAATCAGATATTTTTGCCAATTAGAGAATACTTGGAACAATGTAAGGGAAAATGTGATTACCTTTTTATATATATTAATACTGTATATGATTAAAATTAGCAAATAGCTAGCTTTTACAATCTTACACTCACTTGTAAGACATCATTACTAGCTAGCTACAGGAAAACAAAACACAACATCATGACTTTATTACAACATAATTAAAAGGCTGCTCATGATCAAAACATACATATATATTGCCCATTAAACACTAAACACTAAACGCAAACTAATTACGACTCCAAACAACAATCATGCTTGCCCTGTTTGGCCAGCTGCCTTGTCCTTGGCTGCCTGCTCCGTCTCCTTGGCTGCTTGGGCTGCTTGGCCGGCCTTGTCCTTGGCTGCTTGGGCCGTCTGGGCCGCCTTGTCCTTGGCTGCTTGAGCCGTCTCCTTCGCTGGGTCCATCATCTGGTTCGTCTTCTCCTGTTTGTACACCCATTCATGCTTTTCACATTAGCCTAAACATGCCATGAAATTATAACGTCTCAAACATAAAAGCACCAACCACCACCAACCAACGTAGCTGGCTAGGTGTTGAAGGGTGCTTATTCAGTTTGTCCAGAGACGAAACCAGCTACTTTGAAGGGAAACCAATTTGAAAAATTGATAAGATTTAAATAGAAAAATGTAAATAAAAAAAAAATTAAGGGACAATTTAAATAATTTTTTTTAAAAAAAAATGTGGGCTTAGAAGGCATGTAAATATCCCAGATTTGAGTCTGAGAGTGTTGAAGGGTGCTCATTCGGTCCGAGAAATTCCCAGGTTCAAGTCGCCATTGGTATATATAAAAATAAATAATAAAAAAGCACCACTAGATATATGTGGCGTGTTCTGATTGGATGGTCCTATATCTACGTCAGTAGGACCGTCCCACTGAAGTTTTTCTCCCCATCATACATTTTCATGTAATGAAAATATATGTAGAAAGTAGAAACATAGATAGGTAGATATATATAAAAGTTATAAATACCTTAGTCTGGCCTTTGGCTTCACCAGCCTTGTAGCTCTGGTTGTGAGATGCCATATCTTTTCCTCTGTCGGAAAAAAAAAAAAAAAAACACAATAAAGTGCTTGACAGTGAGTGCTTTGCTTTTACTTGAAAATGAAAGTAGAAACAGCTGAATTTGCTTGTAATGAGAAGACTAGAAGAGTAGTTATTGCATGAGAATATATATAGAGGTTGAGAAGCATCTGGGTTTCGAACACGTGTCCCTCTTCTTGACACGTGTGTGAGACTTGCCATGCTTTGGTATCTGTAGGTGGTCGATCGAATTAGTATGTTGAATGGGTCGGGTAGAATCAGGCCCAAAGCAACTAAGTTGGAAGTTGGATGAATGACGTTGGTTGTCGTCTGGACTTAGCTGAACCTGCAAAAGAACTTAAAACAGTAATACGATATAGAGAAATGAGAAAGGTGGGGGCTTGATGATAGCCTTAGATATGCTTGGGCTGAGCAATGCAGTCAGGTGACTGATGAATGAGTTCCGATGACCGGAATCAAATTATAATCAGAATTTCAGTATAGCTTTAATCGAGAGAATTCAGAGAGTTTTTTAGTGGAGGAGCCTTCTCATTTATAGTAGTGGAAGTAACTTCAACGTTCACTGATCATGCTGTGATCGTGGGAGAGATTTAGGGGGGATACTGGGAGAGATTCTCTCTTCCAGTTATCCACCAAACCCAACGGAAGTTTTGACTTGGTCATTCAAAGACCAAGTCATGCTGCTGACATGTGTTGGATCGACCAACCTGACGGGCCTAGGTTAGGTCTTTTTGATACAAGGTCTGGGCTTTATCCCATTGGGCCTGTGGACCATTTTTGGCTACCACAGTTTGTCCCCCACTCTCTAAAGAAGAAACCTTTCGATTTAGAGAGTGAATTGCGTTGGATCGATTGTTTTGTCGGCCGACTTTACTCGTTGAGTCGAGTAGATGTTCTTGGAACGCTATTTGATGCACACGTGTGGGGACTAACGCCATGAAGAAAGGACTTGTTGTTCGACTATCATCAAAGACTGGTCGTTCGACTATCATCTCAAAGTACAGCAAATGGATCGTTTTGGTGGAAACGTTTAGGTTTCCCACGATGACGTCAGATCCATACGCGGTTTTCGATAAAGGTTTCAAATTTAAAACCGATAACTTCACCTGGGTTAACTAAAAACTGAAGGGGAGTTGACACGTCAACTGTGTTGGGTTAAATGGCAGTTGAGAAGGCGCTGATGCTTAACTAGGGTTTACACATGTTCTTTATAAATAAAACCCTTTACTCAGCGAGACCATTTTTGCATGTTTCAGTTTTCCTTGAACCTTCTCAAACTTCATATTTGCTGAACTCTCCTTCGCTGGTGATCTACTTTCGAAGATTTCATCGTATTCTTCAAGGTAGGCAGCTTACTCGTATATATTTTCTTTTTGTGTTTATATCTGTATGTGAACTTGATTTCTTGCTCGGAAATATATATATATATTTTTTTTGAATCTGTAGGAAGTTTCTTGATATCTAACTGCAACTGCAATGTGTGTGTTCTTCTTTGTTCTTGGTGGTTTTTGACATACTTTCTCTATTCAATGCTATGTTGGTTTTGATCTCGTATGTTTATTTTTGTTTTTGCGCGTACGTCGTTGTGGTTAAGACAGTCGTCTAGTTTTGAAAGAGCAACCATTTTGTGGGTAGACTACTTTTCTGAGGTTCTAGGTTGATTTTCACTTAAGGCTTCTTAATGTATATAACCAGGTTTTTTGATCTAGAAACCTTAGGTTGTGATAGTAGCGTTTTGATTTGACTGACCTGCGCATTTTTTGCATGTCAGTTTTTTGGAGATATGTCGGGCGACGATCCAATTTCAATTTCGTCTCGCTCAGAGTCTAATAATGACTTGGGAAATGGATCTGATGAAGGAGTTGAGAGTGGAGCGAGGAGTGTCGATAGACGAGTCACGGTTCGCGATCCGTCAGAAATCGTAAATATAAATGTCAGGGATATATTAGATAGGGGTGGTGTTCGTGCAATAGCAACGCCGGTTGAATTTCCTCAGCGTAGGAATGATGCAGAGGCGTCTACTTCTGGTCGACCGACAAGAGTTTTGGATGGTAATCCAGCGAGTCTAATTGCCCAGGAGAATCTGGACGGCTTGCGGATGATTTATGGTATTCCCAAGTCGGTCGAACTGCTTGCCCCTCTGGGACGTGAACGAGTAGATTGGGATATACCTGAGTGGACGTGTTTTTATGAATACACTTTACGTTTAGGTTTCAGATTTCCGGTTCCTGAATTGGTGCGACGACTGCTGAAGTATTTTGATATTGCTCCTGGCCAACTAATGCCAAATAGTTGGAGAATTTTGCTGAGCCTGACGGTTTTGCAAGAGAGACACAATATTAGATTTGGGTTGGGGTGCGTGTTGCATAACT
The DNA here is from genome assembly GCA_030490815.1 of Acer saccharum. Classification (NCBI taxonomy): domain Eukaryota; kingdom Viridiplantae; phylum Streptophyta; class Magnoliopsida; order Sapindales; family Sapindaceae; genus Acer; species Acer saccharum. The sequence continues at coordinate 22,119,592 of CM059866.1, forward strand.
ATTATTTAAAGGAGCATAGGGATGGCAAAATTCCCCGCGGGGACGGGGCCCTGTGGGGACCCGCACTTTTGGGGTGGGGATGGGTTTAAATTTGGTGGGTATGGGGCGGGGATGGGGATAGATAGTCTAACCCGCAATAGATATGGGGTGGGGATGGGTTTTATACTCTACTCCCCGCCTCGCCCCGCCCCGCTTAAAATAATACTTAGTTAAACTACGTAGTTTCAAAGAAAATAAATATATTTATATAAAAAAAGAAATATATATATACACATTAACCCTAACTTTACATCTCTCCACCGTTATTTAACATAAAGTGACAAAACAAAATACTATTGAAAAAAACATAGCCGCTAACTTCAACTCTAAGTCTCTAATCCTCAAACAACTCGAAGTTCACTGTTCAAGCTTAAACCTCAAACACAAGAGGATATACAACAAGTTTCTTTCTCAAATAACTTTTAAAATTAAAAATTTAATGACAACATTTTTTTTTTCAAGTTTATTACTTAAATAATTCTCAACTCTTGAATTAAATTTAATTCGTTTATCACTACTTCTAGTAGACACAAATATGTCTATAGATGCACTAGAAAGTGAAGATCCAATATTGTTGTCATCAAGAGAAAATTGTGTAAACATAGAAGAACAACATGGGGTGGAAACAAACCCAATTGAATGTGAAGACGATGGCAACAAAAGAAAAAGAAGATGCACATCAGTTACGTGGGAGCACTTAACTGATAAAAAAAATTGAATATGACTATCATATTCAATAGTTATATATTTGTTATTTAAATAATATATATATATATATATATATATATATATATATATATATATATATATATATATATGGGGTAAATGGGTGGGGATGGGGAAAGCACTCCCCGTTGTACCCCGCCCCGCCCCGCCCCAACCCGCTCCATCTATGGTGGGGTTTTATGAGGGGATGGGTTTTCAAAAAATAAATGGGGTGGGGTGCGGGGAAGGCCACCCCGCCCCAAACCCGCCCCATTGCCATCCCTAAAGGAGCACGTAGGCGACCAGGGTCGTTATATACTGACACCCAGGAACTTTGCCAAGAGGCTCATTACTGACACGACCACGAACGACCGGTTTTGGAAGGACACATACTTCTTCGCAAAGGGCCCGCCAATTGATGGCCCTTGGGGAGAATCACGATACGTGCTGAGGATAATTTGGAACCGGAAAGGTTAGTGTCGTACGACGTTTCTTTTATGCATATATATTTTTTAGTATGTTAGTTACTTTATAATAGCTGTTGAAACTTTTTGCAGAAATCAAGCATGCCGACAATGATGTAACGAGCGAGAGTGCGCCAGATATTACTAAAAAAATATTGAGCATCCCTCATGAACAACGAAGTTGTAAAGTACTGCTTGTGGATGGTAAGCTTAGGCCCAGCAGTCTTTGGCGATGGTCGACTTTAAATAGAACGCGGCGACCGTATCCTTTAGTGAAGGATTTCGTATCCTATGTTTGGATTAGGAGGAGTCTTGAAATTCTTGGATGTAAAATGATTTTCTTGCCGCCTATTACTGACATTGAATGTCGTTTCACAGTAACATCGATGTCGAACGCGAAGGCGTTCCTGCCTGCTAATGCTGACGCCATGCAACGTCTGAGGGATGAAATGGCAAAGAAGCGGGCGGCAAAGAAGAATTAGTCGGCCGACAAGTCAAAAGAGAGCGAGGCTGCTGAGCATGTGCATATTTATACTTCGTCCCCTGAGCGTCCTATGGGACGGAAGAGACAAAGGAAGGATTCGACAGTCGATGTGGGAAAGAAAGTTGGGCCTAGTTCAAAGAAAAAGGCTGTCGAAACTTTCGAGCCCGACTCGTCGATGGTGTTGCTTTCCTCCTGGATTTCGTCGTTCAGAGATCCTGTTGGATTTCTCTCTCGGTCGAGCGAATTCTCCTTAACGCTGATGAGGAAATTTTGAAGAAGAAAAAGCTGGAGGATGTTATTGATACGGGCGTACTCTCAGCGTTCCAGGTAGTTTATTTTGACTTGTCGTTTCAACTGGTACCTTTTTTTTTTTTTTTTTTTTTTTTTTTTTTACTTACGACATTGCTTTTGCAGGCGCAGTTGTATCTTCGCGATAGGTACAAGTCGACTAACGACAAGTGTCAGAAGTTAAAAAAGGTGAACGACGTTCTTAAAGCAGACAAAGCCAAAGCTGATGCTCATCTGAATGATCTAGAGCAGAAAGTTTCTGTTCTAGAGAATAACTTGAAGAGCATGGAAGAAGAGAGAGATCGTCACCGTGAGGAGTCGACGACAGCGAGGGCAATGGTGGCTGAGAAGGAAGGCCAAGTTGCTAGTTTGGAGGATCAGCTCACGTCGATCGCCTCTATAGCGATATGCAAGGCCAGGGCAGAATTGTTTAAAGAATATCTGTCAGGTCAGCATATCAATTGGGATCATGCAGAAATGCAAGAGGTGATTGACACCTGCGATGAGATGCTTAGGCTGGAAGGGTCTTCGCCTGAAGAAGAAGCGGACGCTGGGGAGACTGCTGACAAGACCCTTGAACAGTCGACAAGCGTGAACGACAATGCTGCTGATCCACCAATCGACTGAGGCTTTAAAATTTTTTTTGTAATTTGTTGATGATTCGGTCGACCTCGACCTATATTTTGTTTTGTAATGGATGTTATGGTCGACTTCGACCATTAAAATTTCTTGCCTTTGTATCTCGCTTTGACTAAATGAAGTTACCTTTTGATTCGACTCTCTTATGCAGTGATAGTTTTGAATTTGTATGAGATATAAGCCTGTATACCCATGCCCATGAATGAGTCGATCGACTTGTGTAAAAAATGTATAGGACAAGCTTGTAAACTTATGCCCATAAATGAGTCGATCGACTTGTGTAAAAAATGTATGGGACAAGCCTGTAAACTTATGCCCATAAATGAGTCGATCGACGTTGTAAAAAATGTATGAGACAAGCCTGTAAACTCATGCCCATAAGTAAGTCGGTCAACATAGTAATTTTGTCAAAAAGTTAGTAGTATGATCTCATTGTCGATGACTGTAATTCAAAATTTGATTTCACGTGTTTATGGTCGACGAGACCTTTTATAGATAGTATCGCGTATATGCGCTTGTCGGTCGAAATGACCTTGTTACAAATAATATCGCGTACATGCGTTTGTTGGTCGACAAGACCTTGTTACAAATAATATCGCGTACATGCGTTTGTTGGTCGACAAGACCTTGTTACAAATAATATCGCGTACATGCGTTTTTTGTTTTTAGTTGACATATTTACAGTCGACATCTGTCCCCAGTGCTATGTTTTGTTTTCAGTCGACATATTTGCAGTTGTTTCAGTCGACATATTCGCAGTTGACATCTGTCCCCAGTGCTATTCCCCCAACTCTTAACATGTGTTTGTCGTAAGAGACTGTTGAGAGTTTGACGCCTGGTTGAAGGTTGCGAGCGTCGTATCTGAATTAAAACAGTGGTTGCTTGTCAATGTCGACAGCTAAATTGTATATATTTTTGTGAGCTCAGGTTTGCACTTAGTTGCACTAAGTCGTCATCATTGCTACTTGGGGGTCACTTTGTTAATAGGGAATTGTCGATGGAACATAAAAAATGATATTTAAAGAATTCAAATAGCAAGTTTAGAAATGGTACTGTTTTAGATGTAGTGCGTTCCAACTGTTGTGCCGTTCTCGACCGTCGAGGCCTCGTATTTTGTATGCTCCCCGCCCGACGACATCTGTTATTTGATAAGGTCCTTCCCATGTCGGCCCTAATTTCCCGGCGCCTTCTTCCTTTGTATTTTGGAAGACTCTTCGTAGCACCCAGTCGTGGAGTTTGAAGACTTGGACCCTAACCTTTTTATTGTAATGTCGAGCGACTTGTTGTTGGTATGACTGAGTTCTTAGGGCTGCACGATCTCGTCGTTCGTCGAGGTGGTCAAGTTCGAAACTGAGCTCCAAGTTGTTCTGTTCTTCATCTGGATTTTCGCTGCGGGCGGTTGACAACCCGGTTTCGATTGGGATGACTGTTTCTGACCCGTAGACGAGTGAGAAGAGAGTTTCCCCTGTCGACCGTCGTGGGGTAGTTCTGTATGACCATAAGATTTCTGGAAGTTTCTCTGCCCATTGGTTTTTTTTCAGCTTCCAGTCGTTTCTTCAATGTGTTGACAATTGTCTTGTTGGTCGACTCCGCTTGTCCATTTGCTTGAGGATATTGTGGGGTTGATAAACTTAACTTGATTGCGTATTTGTCGCAGAAATTTTTGAAGTCGTACGAAATGAATTAGGACCCATTGTCGGTCACTATCTTTTTTGGGACCCCAAAACTGCATATAATATTTTTCCATATAAAATTACGTACCTCAATGTCGCGTACTTGTTGATATGCTCCGACTTCAACCCATTTGGTGAAGTAGTCTGTCAAGACTAACATGTAGACGACACCGCCAGGCGCAGCTGGGAGCTTACCTACAATATCCATTCCCCATTTCATAAAAGGCCAAGGGGCCGAAATTGAATTCAACATACCTGGGGGGAGATGTGATATCGGTGCGAAGCGTTGGCACTTGTCGCATGACTTGACGTGATTTTGAGAGTCAATTCGCATAGTCGGCCAGTAATATCCTGCTGTGATGGCTCTGTTCGACAAGCTACGGGCGTCGGAATGATTTTCGCGTTCCTCGTGGTGCAAACTTTTCAGGACGTCGTACGCTTCTCGAGGGGTCACACATCTCAAGTATGGGCCTGTGAATGATTTCTTGTAGAGTTTACCATACAGGATGCAGAACTTGGCTGCTTTCGCTTTGATTTTCCTCGCCTCTGTCCTATCGTCTGGTAGAATGTCTGCTTGGAGGTAACTGAAGATTGGCTCTATCCAGCATCTTCCGTTGTCGATTGGTGCCAGTATTTCTGATTCTTGAATTGATGGAGACATGAGATGGATTATAGGAACCGATTTTGAACTGTTCGTTGTCGTCGAACCAAGACTTGCCAGTGCGTCTGCTCGTGTGTTTTCGGATCTGGATATTTGTTCGATTGAAAACTCGTCGAAAGTCGACTGCAGCTGTTTGACTTTATTTAGATAGGCCGACATTCTCTGATCCCTTGCCTCATACGTGCCATTTACTTGTCGAACAACTAATTGGGAGTCGCTTCGCACTTTAATGATTTTAATATTTAGGCTTTTTACGAGGTCGAGCCCGGCGATTAAGACTTCGTATTCAGCTTCGTTGTTCGTTGCATGAAAACTAGAGTGGATTGATTGCTCCAGTATGTCCCCTTGTGGGGATTCGAGTACCAATCCTAACCCGCTTCCTTTGATGCTACTTGAACCGTCGACCGACAAGATCCATTTACCGGGTGCAGCTGTTTCTGTGAATGCAACTAGTTCCTGTTCGGCCTGCACACTTTCACCAGGGGTAAAATCCGTAATAAAATCGGCTAGTACTTCTGATTTCATCACTGATCGCGGGTGGAAACTGATGTCGTATTCGCTGAGTTCTACTGCCCACTTCGTCAGTCGACCTGAAAGTTCAGGTTTATGAAGTATATTTTTGAGGGGGTAAGCAGTTAATACCTTAATCGAGTGGCATTGGAAGTATGGTCTGAGTTTGCAGGCTGCCATCACAAGAGCTAGAGCTAGCTTCTCCAGTCGACTGTATCTGGTTTCAGCGTCGAGCAGAGTCTTGCTTACGTAGTAGACTGGATGCTGATTGCTATCCTTTTCTCTGACTAAGACTGCACTTACGGCTGTGTCAGATACAGCTAGGTATATAAATAGTGTTTCGTTGTCCTTCGGTTTCGACAGTAATGGGGGCGACTTCAAATAGTTTTTCAAATCTCGCAATGCTTTCTCGCAGTCATCGTTCCATTCGAACGTTTTGTTCTTCCTGAGGGTGTTAAGGAATGGGAGGCATCTTTTGGACGACTTTGATATGAATCGGTTCAGCGCTGCTACTCGACCGGTTAGTTTCTGTACGTCCTTCATGCATTTAGGCGACTCAATATTTTCGATCGACCATATTTAATCTGGATTAGCTTCGACGCCTCTTTGGGTGACCAGGTAGCTTAGAAATTTCCCTGAAGACACACCAAAAGAACACTTAGTAGGGTTTAGTTTCATACCGTATTGGTCGAGTACGTCGAACGACTGCCTCAGATGGTCGATATGTTGCTGGGCGACTAGCGACTTGACCAACATGTCGTCGATGTAGACTTCCATCGTCGATCCAAGAATCTTGGCGAACATTTTGTTGACTAGCCTCTGGTATGTTGCACCTGCATTTTTTAAACCAAACGGCATTACTTTGTAACAAAAGATACCTCTTTCGGTGACGAAGGTAGTCTTTTCTTGGTCGTCTGGATGCATCAGAATCTGGTTGTAGCCGGAGTAAGCGTCCATGAAGCTCAATAATTCATGCCCTACAGTTGCGTCGACCAGCATGTCGATGTGGGGAAGTGGAAACGAATCCTTGGGACATGCCTTGTTGAGATCAGTGAAGTCGATACAGACTCACCACTTTCCGTTTTTCTTCTTTACAACCACGACGTTTGCCAGCCAGTTTGAATATTTTACTTCTCTCACTGAACCGATGTCGAACAATTTTTGTATCTCTTCGTTGATCACTTTGTTCCTTTTAGGAGCGAATTTTCTTCTTTTTTGTTTAATTGGTTGATGGTCTGGGTCGACTTGTAGTCGGTGAACCATTACTTCAGGGTCGATTCCAATCATGTCTTCGTGCGACCAGGCAAAGCTGTTACAGCGTTCTCTCAAGAATTCGACTAACTGCTTTCAGATGTCGTCTGGTAACCTCGACCCGATGAATACTTTATGATCTGGTTGGTCTGGGTCGATAGATACCTCGTCGAGTTCCTCCATGTTCTGCTTGGTTGGAGTCGACTCGACCTTGGCTTCCTGTAATTGCTATAATTCCTGTTTCTTCTTTTTTAAAGCGTTTTGGTAGCACTCCCTGGCAGCTCTTTGCTCTCCTTTAATCTCTTTAACTCCCCACTTGGTTGGAAATTTGATCAGCTGATGGTAAGTCGATGGGATTGCCTTCAACTCGTGTATCCAGGGTCTGCTGAGTATGGCGTTGTAAGGGGATTGGCAGTCGAGCACTAGGAAATTAATGTACAGGTTGACTCCTTCGGCGTAGACTGGTAGCACAATTTCGCCTAGAGTACTTTTTTGTTCTCCACTGAACCCGGTCAACATAGTCGTTCGACGACTGAGTTTCGATTCGTCGACCTGCATTTCTCTCAGAGCACTGTTAAATAAAATATTGCACGAACTGCCATTATCAATTAAAATGCTTTTAGTTAAACAATTAGCAATATGCAAAGAAATGACTAAAGCATCATGGTGGGGAGAGAACAAATCTGATTTATCGGTCGACCGAAAGGTGACAGTTTCGTCGACTTTGGATGGGTGTTCTCGATTTAGCTGGATTTCTGTGTTTGACACTTGTCGTGTGTGTCTCTTGGCTGCCGAGTAGTTTACGCCACTGACCTCAGATCCACCGAAAATGCAATTGATCACCCTATCTTTCCTAGGAGGGTCTGGACGGCTGTCGACTGCACCGGTTTGCCTTTGGTCGTCGCGTCTTGCGTAAGTTTGCTTTCCCTTGTCGGTTAGGAATTCCCGTAGATGTCCTTGTTTCAGCAGCTCGGTAACCTCGAATTTTAGGGCGATGCAATCTTCCGTGCGATGGCCGTGATCACCATGGAACTCGCATCGAAGTTTTGGATCCCTATGTTCGGGAAGGGCGTTCATTTTCCGCGGCCACTTGATCGTTTTGCCCATTTCTCTCATAACTGCAACGAGGTCGACTGGTTCGATGCTGAGGTTGTATTCTGGCGCTTCCACCTTTGGTCGACTCGATTTTGGAATACCGCTTCCGTAGGTGCTTCTCTCACCAGAACTTTCATGTCGCGACTGGATATTTCTTTTATCGCTTGTCGGATATGGTTCTGACCGTCTGTCGTTAGACTTCCTATCGATTCGATCGTTTCGTCGACCTCCATAGTAACTGCTGTTGGCTTTTCCAACAAAGTTTGCCTCATCTTCCTCCCACTTGATTTGGGCCCATGCTTTTGCCAATACATCTTCCATTGTCCTGCAAGGGTATTTGGTAAGTTCCTTGTATAAATCAGAATCAAACCTGAGACCTTTTCTGAAGGCATAGATGGCAGTCGCCTGGTTGCAGTACGGGATCTGCACTTTTTCTCTGTTGAAACGTCTGACGTAAGCTCGTAAGTTTTCGCCAGTCCTCTGCGTTATGGTGTAGAGGTCGTCTGACAACTTTTCCAGCTTGCGGCTGCTTGCAAATTGCTCCACGAACGTGTCCGTCAGCTATGCAAAAGAGTCAATAGAATTATTAGGTAAATTTGTGTACCACTGTAGGGCAGGACCACTAAGGCTAGATCCGAAGGCCTTGCACATGCACGCTTCTCTAAGGTCGCGTGGGATTGCGGCGGTGAACATCCTCTGCTTGTACTGTGCTATATGGTCGTCCGGATCGGTCGTCCCTTCGTATTGCTTCATGTTTGGGAAGTTGAACTTCTTAGGCATCTCCATGAGAGCTATTGCATCAACGAAGGGCGAGTCGGCGAAGCTATTAGCGGTGCTTTTCTTGATGGGAGCTGGAACTCCTGGGATTCTCTGGATGAGAGCTTCCATTTCTGCAAACCTGCGAGAGAATTCTAGGTTAGCAGAAAAATGTAAGTCTGGCCCGGGTTTTACCAATCCGGGTGTCGACTGGAGAGACATAATCGTCTTTGGGATATTGTCTGGTTGTTGGTCTACTGCCGGCTCTTGTTCGTTCAAAGCATCGTTTCTGGCGGGTATATCATTGAGGTCGATATCAACCCTTGCGGTTTGAAATGCTGGCTGATTTTGACGGTCGACCGGATTGATTTCGGGTTCGATGGGGTTGCCCTGCGCTCTTGGAGCAGGTCGGTCGACAAACGGTTCACCGTTTGGTTCTGATGCTGGATGCTCCGATGTTACGGAATCAAGCACCACTCCGTCGACCAGCGCTCTCAATTCTTCATTTGCCACTCGGATCGCTACATTCTCTGCTTCAAGTGCTTGCAACCTCTCAGCGCTCGCGGTCATTTGGGCGGTCAGCATAGCAATCTGTTCCTCGACGGTTGGAGCGGATCCACTTCCTGCCATGTTCAACTGTGGTTGGAGTAGACTGATTTGAACTTGAAGGTAGTTGCAATGGGCCCCACGGTGGGCGCCAAACTGTAGGTGGTCGATCGAATTAGTATGTCGAATGGGTCGGGTAGAATCAGGCCCAAAGCAACTAAGCTGGAAGTTGGATGAATGACGTTGGTTGTCGTCTGCGGATGGTCGTCTGGACTTAGCTGAACCTGCAAAAGAACTTAAAACAGTAATACGATATAGAGAAATGAGAAAGGTGGGGGCTTGATGATAGCCTTAGATATGCTTGGGCTGAGCAATGCAGTCAGGTGACTGATGAATGAGTTCCGATGACCGGAATCAAATTATAATCAGAATTTCAGTATAGCTTTAATCGAGAGAATTCAGAGAGTTTTTTAGTGGAGGAGCCTTCTCATTTATAGTAGTGGAAGTAACTTCAACGTTCACTGATCATGTTGTGATCGTGGGCAAGATTTAGGGGGGATACTGGGAGAGATTCTCTCTTCCAGTTATCCACCAAACCCAACGGAAGTTTTGACTTGGTCATTCAAAGACCAAGTCATGCTGCTGACATGTGTTGGATCGACCAACCTGACGGGCCTGGGTTAGGTCTTTTTGATACAAGGTCTGGGCTTTATCCCATTGGGCCTGTGGACCATTTTTGGCTACCACAGTATCCAAATCTTCCTTCAGCGAGTCGGTTTGTCATTTTTTTAATAACGGATATTGTCTCAACTTATACAATAATGCCACGTGCTGCTCATGCCAAGGAAAAAGGGTTTACGTAGACTATTACAATTTTTCAATATAGAAATATAGAAATAGGACATCACTTTCAAATGTACAAATCAATTGATACGAGTACGAGAATTAATTTACACACTTAGTTTATTAATATGAGTAATGTTAGATATCACACCTACGATCATAACTTTTCAATCACAATACATGTGGCAGTTAATGTGGCAATTGGTGAATGAATACATATTAATAATGATTTATCTCATTTACCTATGTATCCACTTATCAATTGACACCTCAACTGCCACATGTATTGTGATTGAAAAGTTGTGATTGTTAGTGTGATATCTAACATTACTCTATTAATATATGTAATTGGTTTTGTTATTATGAATTAGCTGTTATATATAATAGATTATCCAAATTATTTATTAGTTATAATTCATTTTTCATATTTAGACATGAATTTTAGACCATGTATCAGCGTATCACTATCTCGTACATAGGTAGTTTAGAATTTAGATATAATAATTGGTAGTAAATCATGTAACTACACTATTATAGTATATTAAGAAGACCTTTATTTTTAGGATTTAGCTATTATATATGTATTGTATAGTAGATAAAGTTAGTACTTTTGAGTGATCTAATGGTCTATAGAAATTGATGAAATGAATGGTAAAATCACTCATATCTACATGGCTGCACTTCGAGGTTATAGATTCGACTCCTTCCTCTCTCTATAAAAAACTATAAATTTGTATACTAATATATTACTTTAAAAAATATATATTTATAAAAATCAAAGATTTAAAACTAAAAAAGAAAAAAATAATTCTATCTAACATATCTACCGAACATGATCTTATAATACACTTCAATTTGGATAACTACAGTGAGAAGTAATTTGGAAGTATATGATATTTCCAATGCATTCATTAAATTTCAAAACAAAGATTTCAACAACTTTCGATAAATGCGACCGATTCAAATAGACAAACAATGGAAAGTTCTCTGTTACTTTTACACGGTGTTCGAAAAAACACGTCTAGACGCTAGGCGGTCTCCGGCCGTCCCTATTAGGATAAAATCGGCTGTATTAGACGATGGGTAAAAAAACGGGTGATTTGACCAATTTATCGTTCAATTTTACCGATAAATCGGTCTAGACGAAATCAAAATCGTTTTTATATCCTAGTTACACTCTTTAAAATTTTAATATTTAATTTTTTTGAAGACATCGAACATTAGTTTTTATGTAGGAAAAATAATTATAAAAAATAAATAAATTTCCGACTATCTAGGCGCCGCTCTGCCATCCGACTAGCGCCTAGCGTTTACACCACCGCCTAAGCATCCAATGTTGTGTGGCTGTAAATGATGCTGTTTAGTTTGACATCAGATTCGAGTCGGCCGCACAGTAGCAGAAACTATCACTCAAAAGCTTTTGTGTACAAGGAGGGGAGCTTTGGTGCATCCCAATAAGTGTTTTTGCTTTTGCAGTTTGCTTTAAAAATGAAAGTAGAAACAGCTGAATTTGCTTGTAATGAGAAGAGTTGTTTTATTGCATGAGAATATATAAAGAGGTAGAGAAGCATCTGGGTTTCGAACACATGTCCTGCTTATTGACGCTTGTGTGAGACATGCCATGCTTTGGTATCCAAATCTTCGTTCAGCGAGTCGGTCTGTAGCTTTTTTATAAAGGATAATGTCTGAACCTATACAATAATGCAACGTGAGGAACCTACTAGTCAACAGCCACGAGAAAATCTTGAATAAGATGGCCTCACTGATACTTGGTGAGATTGTTGTAATTCTAGAAGATATTTCAAAATAAAGTAATCTTTATTTGACTAAGTAAATAAATAAGAGCATATATCTTGAGTGCTGAAGATAGCAGTAAGCAGTTTAATTGAGCTATTTTGAAATTTGTAAAATATCCTATCCAAATATCTACGTGTTGTAATTTGAGAAAACACATTGTGGCTGTTGAGGTTGGTGGGATATGATGAAATGATTTACGGTGACCACTCAGTAAATTTGTTTTCAAATTATCTAATTCGAAGGCAGTAATTTTGATAGATATTTTACTTTATCCAGGACTCTAGAGCATGCCTAAATAAAGAGGTAGAATAGTTGAATCAATTGCAGAGATACAAATTTTAACACTCTCTGTTACTCTTCATTATCTCTCTCAGTTATTTATGTTTTGTTGTTATTCTTTCAGCAATATTTTTCATTATTGTTGCAGCAAAACTTTTTCACTTCCCAAATGTTAGTTTCCTAGCATACCAGAGAATTTACATAAAATAAAGTTGTACATATCATCTGTTAATTAGGGAGTGCACCTTTAACAGATTACTGTCATTGTATCCTAGAGATAGAAGCACCACAAAACTTGTTGTTGCACCGAGACACAATCCGAGAGGGGCAAAATTCTATCTTTAAGTCGGTGTTCATCACGCCATGACAGTTTTTCTTCATTATTTCCAACAATTTAAAGATAGAATTTCCGTGATGGATGCTGCTTTCCTGGCTTACAAATCACTTCCTGACATTTCGAAGATCGAACCATTCAATGGGTATTATTTAAAGCATTGACAAGAGAAGGTAACCGACACTCTAGATGTGCTGAACTTTGTTGATTATCTTATTTCAAGCGTTTTCTTCCAGGACGATACAAAAACGGCAGCGTTTCGGTCTCACTTTTTTATAACTTCTTAAGTTTTTTTCTTTAACATTTGTTGATATAAAATACGCTCTTTTGCAGGTTATTGCAAATTCGGTCTCACTTTTAAAACCAGCTGACGTTCTCAAGCTTTTACAGTCTCTTGTATCTATAGCTCTGTCAAGGTAAACCATTGTTAAATGTATTAGATGAATTTGAACAATTATTCTGTGTAGATTGTAGTAAGATAAAGGTTAAAAATTTCTTTTACTGAATTGCAGTGGTTAATTTTATCTTGCTCTTTAAATAGATGTTGATTTGATTACTTGGGGCATTATATTTTTTGTTTCAAAATCCACCAAGCATGGCTGGATGCAGTGTATTGACCACCAAATAAAGCTTGCTGGGTTATGCAAAAATAGTTAATGATATTTTCCAACATCCCATCATTGATTCAATTGAGAAATCACCCTATATTTATTATGGTAATCTGAATAGAGCTAAATTTTTCTAGAATAATATTCCGGGGGTTTCTTTTTTCTGCTTGGGAAGTTGGCATTCTTTTAGCTGTTGGAATTGTTAGTGCTAGGTTCATGGCTTTTCGATTGAGACTTCTCACTTGACGATAGTAATGATCCTATCAGAAAATTGACGATAACAATGCGGTAAGGAATTTTGTAAAAGTTAAAAATAGGGACAAATGTTTAAGCAGAGTGGTTATATGTTTCTTTAGCTTTTAAAAGTTCTCTGTGATGTCCTTTTGTTAGTATCTTTAGCTTCTCATGCTAGCCAATAATTAGTTAAAGAACAAGAAAATGTTAATTCAACCAAGGGAAGCAGCTGCCTGATTTTGTTGCGTGCTCTTTGAATTAAATTCTTTCAGAACTTTGGGGCTGGAAATCAGTGTATAATTTGGATTTTCTGACATGTATAATAGTCAGATTTATTAGGACCATCTCTTTTTGGCCATCTCATCTACTTAATTTGGTTTTCTATGCTGAAATGGTAGCTTCTGACATCAATGTAAACCAGAACTCAGAAACTATTTATCTGAAAGTGGATGCATTGTCGTCTTAGTGTTTGATATTGCGGTCTTTTCTAAAATAATTTTGCTACAGGGGTGCAGTGTTGGCTTGTGCCCTTCCATGGCTAAAAAGTCTTCTTCTTCAGCATGCTAGTGGAATAATGTCCCAGGAATCTTCTTTAATTTACCTGAACACTTTTTACCAGGTACGCAATGGTAACTTCAAATTTTGGAGCATTTTTTGTTAAGTTTTGTCAAGTAAAATGTAAATACGTGATATTGCTCATTGATCACATTGGTGATCATTCATATTATTAATCTAAAGGCGTAACCTGTATCCCTGCATTGCCCCTAAGCACAAGGACTTTTATTCTGATACTCCCTTTAAAGCAAGGCCCTATAGATCGATTCCCCTTCCATTTGGGAGTGTACGTATCGTTTCTTTGTTTTTCTTTCTTCACTTTTAGACTAATAGAAGAAAGCCTTGAATGACCAAATGTATATAAGGTACTGAAATTTATCTGCACTAAATCTATGATAATTTCTGTATCTTTTCATGTAAGTGGTGGTCTGGAAGGGGAATAATCCAATTACATTTTCCTGATGGAATTTGACAGCCATGAATTTGAGGACCTCAGCAAAAAAGTTAAAATTATTTTAAGTTATTTTAGTTTATCATTGGAAAAATTGCATCGCACATTTCTGGTGTTAAATAGAGCATTGGCTTTTTGAGGACCTCAATAGAAGATGAATTATTTCTAGTCATGCCATTTTTTATTCCATTTTCCTGTCTATTGTCCTATATATGCAGCAGAAACAGTATGCAAGATTCCTTAGTTGTGATTGTTACCGGACTTTTTTGTCCTTTCATTTACCATTTATTGAAAGCAGTTTGTATTATTCAACTTCTGTAAATGTGTTTGTCAATGTTTATGCAGCTCATAGAATCTAGAGTCTCAACATTTCAGTCGGCTCTTCAAATATCAAGTTGCTTAGACTTCGTTTATTCTGGGGTAAGTGTGATACGAATGGTGTAAAATTTTTAGCAAATGGAGTTTGCAAGTTTCTAGTAATTGATGCCAAGAGCTCTCTTTTATTTTATTCGACAGATTATTGATGGTGAGGTGGAAGAAGACACTGCTGTGATCCCTGTAATATTTGAGGACAAGGATGATAGTGATGAAGAAGAGTCTGAAGACGCAATGGATACTGATGAAGAGGAAGAAGCAGCTGATGGAATTAGTGATTTTGAAGGAAGTGATGCCATGAGTGATTGATCAACAACACTCTTGAATAGGCATTTCAGGCCGAAGATATACAAAGTTTGTTGCGTATGCTAATTGTTATGGATTTTAGAAAAAACTTATGAGCACGAAACACGTTGGAAGGTTGAGATGCAGCAAACATGAGAGATGGCAGCCGGAAAATGATTTTGTAATACCATCGATGGTATATTATTATAGATTAAGCTTTTTTGCTGTTGTATTTGAAGTAGTAGCCCAAATTCTTTACTAGCAAAGTCAAGAGGTAGGAAAGATCCAGAAACTTCACTTTCTGGTTCCTGCCTTATAAAATTTTGTAGAGTTGGTAGGCAAAAGAGAAGAGCTTGTTAGATCTGCCCAACACTTTAAAAGGTTTTAGGTTTTGTGCGTTTCTTATAAGTTATAAACCTGTCATGTTGTGATTTGTATCAATCAAAGCGTTTAAGATGATTCCTAGAAGAATATTTGGGGTCAAAATTTTGATGGAAATTTGATTTTAATCATTATTCCTTACATTTCAAGGAAGCTGGGTTGATTAAAATGATGCACATTGTAAAATTTTATGCTTAATACTATTTAGCCAAAACTTTGGGTGGTTGTGTATTATTTACTTATTATTATAATTAAAAGTGAAAAATCATTTTCTCTCATTTAAAAATTTTGTAACATGGATTTCAGAAAAGAAAACTTGTTTTCAAATTAAAAATCTCAAATTGAAAACTTGTAAGTAATAACGTAGGTAAGAATATTAAGATACGAGACTCCTCAAAATGTATAATAGAAGAAAACCTTTTCTTGATAATCAACCTAAAGAAATTCAAAGGTAAGATTCTGAACTAACTTAAAATAACTTTAAAAAAAAAATCAAAAAAAAAAAAAAAAATGAGATTGTATTATTGGGATGGAATCGAATCTGATGAAAGAATTAGTCAAGGAAAGTTGGAAGAATAATTCAGATTGTATTGCCATTCACAATTAGCTAGTTAATTAACTGCTAAAGAGCAAAACAATGTGTTTGGCAAAATAAGTGTGATGAATGGTCAAAAGAAAACAAAGAACTAAAGAAGTGGGGCTCTAAATAAATTAAACTTTAGCGAATGTACAAATCAACTCCATCAACGGCTAAACAGCAGAACAAAACAACGTGTTTAACAAACAACCTCTAACTCTAAGTAAGTTTTTTACATTCGAATTAAAATAACTTTAAAAAAACAAAATCAGAATGTATTATTGGGATGGAATTGAATCTGATGAAAGAATTAGTCAATGAAAGTTGGAAGAATAAATCAGATTGTATTGCATGTTGCCATGTTGGTGTGCTATTTCATTCACTATTATTTTGTAACCAGCTAAACAGAAAAACAAAACAACGTGTTTAACAAAGTAAGTGCTTTCAGAAAAGAAAAATGCTATAAAAAGTAGGAATCAATAAGTGCAAAAGCAGAAAGAAAGCAGATAATTAAGGCCATAATTAGTGTGATCAATGGTCAAAAGAAAACAAACAAGTGCAACCTAAATAAATTCAACTTTAGCGAATGTACAAATCAACTCCATCAATTGCTTTACAGTTGCGTGGGGCTGGAAAAGCAGACATCACACGTCCATCTTTATTAAATAATTGCAAAGAAGAAGCATACAACTATTTCCTCTAAAATTATTTCTTTCTTCTAAATTTGTAACCCACCTGCTAGCACAAGCTTTCAAGCTTATCACCAAAACAAACACATAGCCATGGCGGAATATGTATGCCCAATCTTGGACATTGTCACTTGATTGTGGGATTGCACTGCCAATCGTGATGTTTACATCTGTGACCTCCAGGACAACTTAAACTCTCTAAGAGACTTAAAGGGTGAACTTGAGAATATCAGCAAAGATGTTGCAGAGCAGCATCAGTATCCAGCTTGTACCAACCAAGTGAAAGGCTGGCTCGAAAGTGTACAACCCAAGCTAAAAGCAGTGGACAACATTTTGCAGAAAGGAGATGAAGAGATCCAACATAAATGTTTGGGAAGTTGTTGTCCCAGACATTGTTGCACCACCTACAAGCTTGGAAAGCAAGTAACTAAGGAGATTGATGTTGTTACAAAATTAATAGAGAAAGGTTCTCTTCTTGTTGATGTTGACAAGGTACTGCAACCCAAGATAGATGAGATGCCTATGGAGAAGACCGTGGGGATGGA
Source organism: Acer saccharum (assembly GCA_030490815.1). NCBI lineage: Eukaryota > Viridiplantae > Streptophyta > Magnoliopsida > Sapindales > Sapindaceae > Acer > Acer saccharum. The sequence goes on from CM059866.1 coordinate 22,136,656, forward strand.
ATCCAGCCTTGATGAAGTTTGGAAATGTGTTGAAAACCACGAAGTGAGAATCATTGGGTTATATGGTATGGGAGGTGTCGGCAAGACCACACTCTTAAAGGAACTTAACAATAGGTTTTTGAGAAAAAGTCATAACTTTGATGTTGTGATTTGGGTTGTGGTGTCCAAAGAAGTGAAATTGGACAAAATCCAAGAAACTATACGAAGCAAATTACACATCTCAGATGAAATATGGAAAAATAAGAATGAGGATGAGAGAGCTGCTCAAATTCTGGGAAGACTACGCAATAAAAGATTTATGCTGTTATTAGACGATCTATGGGATCGGTTGGAACTATCAAAATTGGGAGTTTCTTGTTCAAACAATCAAAATGGGTATAAAATAGTGTTTACAACTCGATCGGAAGAAGTATGTGGTCAGATGGGAGCAAAAAAGAGATTTAAATTGAAAGGTTTGCCACAAGAAGCTGCTCTGAGATTGTTCTGACAAAATGTGGGTGAAGATGTACTAAACTCTCATCATGAGTTACCAAAACTTGCTGAAATTGTAGCCCAAAAGTGCAACGGTTTGCCACTTGCTCTTGTTACTATTGGACGTGCCATGGCTAGTAGGATGACGCCTGAAGATTGGAGGTATGCCATCAAAGTATTAAAGAGTTATCCATCTCGATTTACTGAAATGGGGAAATATGTTTTTCCTACTCTAAGGTTCAGTTATAATAGCTTGAGGGATGATACACTCAGGAATTGTTTTTTATATTGTTCAGTATTCCCAGAGGACCATGACATTAGTAATAGGGAACTTATTGAACTTTGGATTGGAGAGGGATTCTTAGATGTTTTTGATAACATGTATGAGGCACAAGAAAGAGGAGGATTCATTATTAAAAGTTTGAAACTTTCTTATCTTTTGGAGGGAAGTCGTAATGAACACATAAGCTATGAAGAAGATCATGTCAAGATGCATGATGTTCTTCGTGACATGGCACATTGGTTAGCTCGTGAACATGGGAATGAGATTTTGGTAAAGGAACACGCTGGTTTAATCAACTCGCAAGGGATTGATAGATGGAAGGAGACCGTAAGAGTATCATTGTGCGGTGATAGTACACAATTTCTCATTGAAACACCGGTTGTTGTCCACGTCTCCAAACCATTTTTTTTTTATGGGTTCCACACTGATGACATTACCAGGTACACTCTTTCAATCAATTCATACCGTGGCCGTTTTGAATTTGTCAAATAATAGGAACTTAAGGGAGTTGTCTGTTGAAATCGGTGCATTGATTAGCTTGCATTATCTTAATCTATCGAAGACATGTGTAAGTAATTTGCCAATTGAAGATAAGAATTTGACACAATTGAGAATATTATTATTAGATAGAATGATGACCGAGCAAGTAGTAATTCCACCAGGAGTGATATCAAGTCTTTTATCTTCAGAAATGTACAGCAATATCAACTACAGCAAGCAATGCAAGATGGATATGAAATTAATGATAGAAGAGTTGGAATGTTCGGAAAAGATAACTGACGTAGGTCTCACCTTCTCAAGTGTCTCCCCTGTTGTAAAATTTATGTCCTCTAGTCCCAAGTTACAAAGTTGTATTACACGACTATTAATACAAAATTGCGAGGAGTTGTGTTCACTTGATATCTCCTATTCAACTATGAGAAGAATGGAGCATTTAGAGGAACTTTATATAAGATTTTGTCCTAATTTGAGGGAAGTTAAAATTTGTTTTGAGAATGGGGAGAGAATGCATAGATCAGAGCCCAACTGCTTTTGTATCCTTCAAATTCTGAATATCTGGGACTGTGCAATGGAGACTTTATCGTGGCTTAGATACACTCCACGACTTCGATTTCTTTATGTAATGGAGTGTAAGTCATTGGAAGAAATAATAGCATGGGACTTTACTGCTTCTTCAGAAATTGAAGAAGCTACTAAGATATTCTCAAATCTTGAACAAGTTCATTTGATGATCTACCAAAGTTAAAGAGCATATGCCGACGAGCCATGCCCTTTCCTTCCCTCCGAGATATTGAAGTAGACAGCTGCCAAAGTCTAAGGAAACTCCCTTTTAATGCTGAAAGTGCAAAGAGTACTTTAAAGGCAATTAAAGGAAAAAGAGATTGGTGGGGCAAGTTGGAGTGGGAAGATGAAGCCACTAACCTTGCTTTTACTTCCATATTTCAACCATACCTATAATGAAGGTAACGCATCCATCTCTCAAAGCATGCATCTAAAGTATTTCATCTTTTAACATTTTAATTCTTTCAAAATTTTTTTTTTTTAATTTTTTAATTTATAATAACGCACCTGATCATGATACATTTAACAAATTTATTAATCCCCATTCTACAGGTAATGCATCCATCTCTAAAGAATTATTTTTTCAATTTATAATAACACACATGATGAGTGATGATACATTTAGTAGAAGATCATACTATCCTACAGAAGCCACTAAGCTTGGATTGTCGGTAATGCATCCAAATTTGATCTTTTAATATTTAATTCTTTCTGCTTTAATCCTGCAATGAATTTTGAATTTCCAAAGTTATGCAAAAAATAATCTTATATATATTCTCAATTTGAGTGTTTCCAGGATCATGTTTGTTTAAAGATCAAATTTGAAGACAAGGAAAGCATGCACTTGGAAGGATTTGAAGACTGAATAAGACTGCATTGTCATGTTGGTGTGTAACAAATTAAATGGTGTTTAATTGTGGCTTTAGATTTTCATGTATTTGTATATCATTGTTTGTACAACAACTGATCATAAACTCCAATTGTTTGTACTCCTGTCTTGAGTTTATTTCAGTACATTCAACTTCTATCTTCAATTCTTTGGAAATGCACAACTTGATATACAGCAGTTAGTAGTACTGTATATATAATTTGTTTTCATTGATAGTAGGCAAAAAGTTTCTAGTGAGGTTTTGGCTACTAGACTTGATTTGTTTTTGAATTTTGATCATGTGTTTTATCTATGTGGCATGTGTGATGCCAACAAAAACAACAGATTATGAATCGTTAACGGGATTTTTTTTTTTTTTTGGAGAGAAAATGGTACATCATGTTCTATGCACCGTATTTTGCCACCAAATTAAATATTTACTCATTCTGTCTTTTCAATTTTTTAAAGGTTTTGTGCTAATTTGTGGCTATGATGACATATTGCCTTTTTCTTGTGTTCATGGGTCATGATGGCAATCCATAAAACTCAATTTAGAGGAATGGTAAATCCATAAAACCAAAATTCTCATTCTCTTGAATTACCATCTGATTGCTTGTGTGTGTCGATTAATTCTTTACAACCTGCAGGCTGCAACACGGGATGTATACCGTGCATGCACTGTGGTACAACCTGGGCCTGCATTACAACACAATCGCTACAATCCTGATCCTGACTAAATGCTGAAACAAGTACCAACCAATCAACACGAAGCCAGTCACTTCTTGTCGCCCACAGAACATAAATATCGAAGCATATATTCGTTTGAAGAACATGTATCCGCCAAATCCTGATGTATTCTGGTAATAGCCTTCTGCAAGGATTTTAGTGAAGGAAGCAGATTTCTAGAATTCTGTTGAATTGAGCTACCCTGACTTTTGCAGAGCTCCTGCAACACAAACCGATCACAATACTTGTAAGAATTGCTGCAAACATAGAGCTATTTTATACTACCATCTAAAATGAAGAGAGAATTCTGAAAAAGTTAGATGTTACGATGAAGCACCTGACACCAGCGAAGTATAAACTCCAAGTGCCGGCAGCTCTCTAGAAGTTCTGCAAGTGCCTCGATTAATCTTTGCATGTATCTGTGAGGGATTGATGAGGCAACAGCGGGTATATCAACTGGACCGACCGCAAAAATGCATTTCTTAATTAGACTATTCTCGTTTAAGCGAAGGCTAAGAATTAACGCTCGGCTTGGTTGATCTTCTTTTTGTGCTGCATCTACTGCCTGTGCAACAAGACAATAATGTAATTAAAAATCAGTAGAGGAGAATTATGCTATTAAACAGTATAGGAAAATACTGTAAATTCCAACTAAACTAAGATGCACACTTTGCATTTTCCTTCAGTGAGTTATGTAAGAATAACAGAAGAAATCAAAAATCTTTTCTTAGTTAATGTCATTCTCTCGTCTTGATCAATAAGAAAATAAAAACCCAAAAGTTTCATGTCTTTAGATAAGTACCTCTGAACTCCAAGATTAGAAGGATCAATGATAAACTGAACTCCATTGTAATAGTCTATGTAAACCCTTTTTCCTTGGTATGTGGATGTTGACTGGTAGGTGCCTCACGTGGCACTATTGTATAAGCCGATACACTATCCTTTATAAAAAAGCTACAAACCAAAGAGTTCATTTTCCTCACCCCCTTCAAGTGAGGGGTGAGCATTACCCCTTCCCGCTGAATGTCATGTGTACCTGCGTTAACCATTGTTAACAAATATTATTCTACCTATTTTACCCCTGTTTTTGTAAAAAATAAAAAAATCCTAATAAATCAATAGCCAACATCTCCATAAATCACAGACTATCATCTCTAGAAATCAAAAACATATATTTGAAAAAAAAAAAAAAAAAAAAAACAGATAATCGAAATCAAAATCTATCCACCCCTGTTTTTGTAAAAGAAAAAAATAAAACCGTCCCAAGAAATCAACAGCCACCATCTCTAGAAATCAGAAACATATATTTGAAATTTAAAAAAAAAAAAAAAAAAAAGATAATTGAAATCAAAATCTATCCATTCCTGATTTGTAAAAGAAAAAAAAAATCCCAAAAAATCAACAACCGCTATCTCTAGAAATCACCAACCATCATCTCTAAAAATCAAAAACATATATTTGATTTTTTTTTTTTTTAATGATATTTGAAATCAGAATCTATCCACCACAATCAAAACCCATTTTCTTAAACCAAATTTTGTTGGTTGCAAAATGATATTTGAAATCAGAATCCACCACAATCAAAACCCATTTTCTGAAACCAATTTTTTTTATTGCATTCTAGAGTTCAACCCAGAAACCCCATAGACCACTACCATTTTGCAGAAGAAACCCAGAAATTAATCTCATCACTCATTTCCCACTAGCAACCAAAGACCACCAACACCACCAAATTCAAAGTAAAATTGAAAAAAAAAAAAAAAAAAAAAAGTCAGAGTAAAACAAAAATCAAAATCAATGCAAAACCAACAAGATTCAACACTCAAATCCAACCACCAAATTGCCGTTGGAGGAGACCACCGGAGTTTCAATGGAGAATATCACTGGAGAGAAATTGCCAGAGACGATGAGAAGAAATTTTTTTTATGAAACTGAGATGAGAAGGTTTCTAATATTTTTTTATTTTTTATTTTTTACTTTTTTAATTTTAATAATTATTAAAAAAATTAATTTAAGTTTTTTAACAAATTTACTTATCTACACTTATTTATTTAATGAAAATTATACTTATCAAGTATTTACTAACCCGGTTAACTTATGGATACAGTTGATTCACTAGGGAGGGGGGCAAGGGGTGAGAAAAATGAACTCATTTCAATGTATCAAATCCCTAAAAACAATCTTTTTCTTTACTAGAAAACAGAGCTCCCGACCAGAAATGCTTCTAAATAAATCACTTCTAAGTGCAGCCAATCCATAATTCACAAATAAAACACAAACAATACAATAAATAAATAAAATAAAAAGGAGGATGCATTTTTCCTCTTCTTCTTCGAAACGCACCGTGTTCTTCCGGGACGATACAAAAACGGCAGCGTTTTCGTCTCACTTTTTATAACTTTTTTAGTTTTTTTCTTTAACATTTGTTGATATAAAATACGCTCTTTTTGCAGGTTATTGCAAATTCGGTCTCACTTTTAAAACCAGCTGACGTTCTCAAGCTTTTACAGTCTCTTGTATCCATAGCTCTGTCAAGGTAAACCATTGTTAAATGTATTTGATGAATTTGAACAATTATTCTGTGTAGATTGTAGTAAGATAAAGGTTAAAAATTTCTTTTACTGAATTGCAGTGGTTAATTTTATCTTGCTTCTTTAAATAGATGTTGATTTGATTACTTGATCAGGCATTATATTTTTTGTTTCAAAATCCACCAAGATGGCTGGAAGCAGTGTATTGACCACCAAATAAAGCCTGCTGGGTTATGCAAAAATAGTTAATGATATTTTCCAACATCCCATCATTGATTCAATTGAGAAATCACCCTATATTTATTATGGTAATCTGAAAAGAGCTAAATTTTTCTAGAATAATATTCCGGGGGTTTCTTTTTTCTGCTTGGGAAGTTGGCATTCTTTTAGCTGTTGGAATTGTTAGTGCTAGGTTCATGGCTTTTCGATTGAGACTTCTCACTTGAGGATAGTAATGATCCTATCAGAAAATTGACGATAGCAATGCGATAAGGAATTTTGTAAAAGTTAAAAATAGAACCGTAGGAAGGGGACAAATGTTTAAGCAGAGTGGTCTTTGAATTATTGCGTGCTCTTTGAATTAAATTCTTTCAGAACTTTGGGGCTGGAAATCAGTATATAATTTGGATTTTCTGACATTTATAATTGTCCACGTTTATTTGAAACATCTCTTTCTGGCCATCGCATCTACTTATGTAATTTGGTTTTCTATGCTGAAATGGTAGATTCTGACATCAATGCAAACCAGAACTCAGAGATTGATCTACCCATAACTGTTTATCCTGCATTGTCTTCTCATTGTTTGATATTGCAGTCTTTTCTAAAATAATTTTGCTACAGGGGTGCAGTGTTGGCTTGTGCCCTTCCATGGATAAAAAGTCTTCTTCTTCAGCATGCTAGTGGAATAATGTCCCAGGAATCTTCTTTAATTTCCCTGAACACTTTATACCAGGTACGCAATGGTAACTTCAAAATTTGGAGGATTTTTTGTTAAGTTTTGTCAAGTAAAATGTAAATATGTGATATTGCTCATTGACCACATTGGTGATCATTCATATTATTAATCTAAAGGCATAACCTGTATCCCTGCATTGCCCCTAAGCACAAGGACTTTTATTCTGATACTCCCTTTAAAGCAAGGCCCTATAGACTGATTCCCCTTCCATTTGGGAGTGTGCATATGGTTTCTTTTTTTCTCTTTCTTAACTTTAAGACTAATAGAAGAAAGCCTTAAATGACCAAATGTAGATAAGGTACTGAAATTTATCTGCACTAAATCTATGATAATTTCTGTACCTTTTCATGTAAGTGGTGGTCTGGAAGGGAAATAATCCAATTACATTTTCCTGATGGAATTTGGCAACCATGAATTTGAGGACCTCAGCAAAAGAGTTAAAATTATTTCAAGTTATTTTAGTTTATCATTGGAAAAATTGCATCGCACATTTCTGGTGTTAAATAGAGCATTGGCTTTTTGAGGACCTCAATAGAAGATGAATTATTTCTAGTGCTCGTGCTATTTTTTATTCCTTTTTCCTGTCTATTGTCCTATAGATGCAGCATAAACAGTATGCAAGATTCCACAGCTGTGATCGTTACCAGGCTTTTTTGTCCTTTCATTTACCATATATTGAAAGCAGTCTGTATTATTCGACTTCTGTAAATGTGTTTGTCATTGTTTATGCAGCTCATAGAATTTAGAGTCTCAAAATTTCAGTCGGCTCTTCAAATATCAAGTTGCTTAGACTTCGTTTATTCTGGGGTAAGTGTGATACGAATGGTGTAAAATTTTTAGCAAATGGAGTTTGCAAGTTTCTAGTTATTGATGCCACGAGCTCTCTTTCATTTTATTCGACAGATTATTGATGGTGAGGTGGAAGAGGACACTGCTGTGATCCCTGTAATATTTGAGGACAAGGATGATAGTGATGAAGAAGAGTCTGAAGACGCAATGGATACCGATGAAGAGGAAGAAAAAGAGGAAGAAGCAGCTGATGGAATTAGTGATTTTGAAGGAAGTGATGCCATGAGTGATTGATCAACAACACTCTTGAATAGGCATTTCAGGCCGAAGACATACAAAGTTTGTTGCGTATTGTCACGGCCCGCTAAATCCAAAATCCGGATTCCAGGCAAAGGGCTCAACATGTCCACCACAAGGCCAAGCTCCTGGAAAACTCTAAAGATTTCTCCACACTTAGGGAAGTCTCTAGTTATCGGAAGATTCTAGAGGTCTCCGGAGAAGCCTAGCAACGGATGCTTCCGGAAGTCTCTAGCCATACAACCATTCTAGGTTGTTCTTGTACACTTGTCTAGATATATGTAGAATAATCTAGAATGATGTAGATACTTGTATAGAATTCAAGAGGCATGTAAATAACATGTAGAGAATTCTAGTTAGGTGTAGAACATTCTGGAGGCAATCCTCCACCATTGGATCAAATTGATCCCAACCGTCCATTGAGGAGGTGGACAACTATAAATAGGTAGCTCCTCTCATTTGTAAGGCATCCAAGCCTATCCAAGCCTATCCAAGCATTTTGTACTCAAAGCTTTGTAAAGTTTTCTTGTTAGCAATACAAGTTCCTTTACATTTCCAACCAAGCTCTTCCAACACTTTCTCTAGTCTCTCTTGTGCCTTTGAGAGTGACAAGCCAAGCAATTAGGCTTACTTAGCAACCTTCACCCGGAAGTTGCCTAAGTGCCGCACGGGATTTCCGCTGCCAATTCTGAGCCCGTGACAGTTGGTATCAGAGCCTTGTCAAAGCAACCACAGCTAGTTCGCGAAGCAATGGCCTCCGACAGCGAAATTGCTGCTAGAGCGGAAGAGCAAACGCGTGGTCGTGGTGAGTGTCACACCCACACCAACGCCTGGTCCGTGGCGAGCGATGCACCCACACCATGCAAAGCAAAGGGTCCATCCATGGATGCCTTGAACCTTGGATGGTTGGCTTGGAGGACACCCTCTCCGGTACACAGGTCGCCTTGAGTGATGTCTCCGACCACCTCAACGGCCTTGAGTTAGACTACGGCAAGATCACGGAAGCCACCAAGTCCATGCTCGCGAGTCCCAAAAGGGTGTCATCGAGGACACACGCGTCCTCATCCGTAACCTCCACACGTTTGTGGAGAAATCATTTCGGGCAATCCGGGTGAGAGTTAATGAAGTCCGCATAGAAGGGCTTCATTCCGGAACAGCCCATCCGTCAACCTTGGTGCCATCAATGCTGCCAACCAACCTGCCAAGTCAATTGATGGTACACCGAAAGGCGTCACTGTTCACATAGCCGACTACCACATGGTCCTAGGCATGGCGTTCTTCCAACAAGCTAACGCTTTTCCCCAACCCACCGCTAACACACTTAGCATCCTTGATGGGGACAAAGCATACACCGTCCCGACGGAACACTTGACCACGTCCGAATTCAAGACGCTATCTGCCCTTCAACTTGTGGAGAAACCAAGTTCTCCCACCTCTCCAAGGAACATCAACACGTCCAAAGGTGTCCCAAGGAAGAGGAATCGTGCAAGCCATGGGAAGCGACGATCAAAGGCAACGGAGGGAGGTGCCACAAATGCCAAACTCCCGTTCCAACAATGCAGGCCCACTTGCACCAAGCCGAAGGAGTCGACACCCCGTAGCACACGTCCGACTCCTGAAATGAAGGCAACCCCTCATGAGAGGCTTCCTAATCCAAAGTCCACTCGTCCGAAGGGGCCAATCCGTGGCAAACTCCAGCATACATGGCGCCCACGCGACGAGGACGTCGCGAAATCAGGTGGGGGAGGATGTCACGGCCCGTTAAATCCAAAATTCGGATTCCAGGCAAAGGGCTCAACATGTCCACCATAAAGCCAAGCTCCTGGAAAACTCTAGAGATTTCTCCACACTTAGGGAAGTCTCTAGTTAGCGGAAGATTCTAGAGGTCTCTGGAGAAGCCTAGCAACGGATGCTTCCGGAAGTCTCTAGCCATACAACCATTCTAGGTTGTTCTTGTACACTTGTCTAGATGTATGTAGAATAATCTAGAATGATGTAGATACTTGTATAGAATTCAAGAGGCATGTAAATAACATGTAGAGAATTCTAGTTAGGTGTAGAACATTCTGGAGGCAATCCTCCACCATTGGATCAAATTGATCCCAACCGTCCATTGAGGAGGTGGACAACCATAAATAGGTAGCTCCTCTCATTTGTAAGGCATCCAAGCCTATCCAAGCCTATCCAAGCATTTTGTACTCAAAGCCTTGTAAAGTTTTCTTGTTAGCAATACAAGTTCCTTTACATTTCCAACCAAGCTCTTCCAACACTTTCTCTAGTCTCTCTTGTGCCTTTGAGAGTGACAAGCCAAGCAATTAGGCTTACTTAGCAACCTTCACCCGGAAGTTGCCTAAGTGCCGCACGGGATTTCCTCTACCAATTCTAAGCCCGTGACAGTATGCTAAATTATTATAGATTTAGCTTTTTCCTGTTGATTTGAAGTAGTAGCCCAAATTCTTTACTAGCAAAGTCAAGAAGTAGGAAAGATCCAGAAACTTCACTTTCTGGTTCCTCCCTTATAAAATTTTGTAGAGTTGGTAGGCAAAAGAGAAGAGCTTGTCAGATCTGCCCAACACATTAAGGTTTTAGGTTCTGTGTTATAAGTTATAAGCCTGTCATGTTGTGATTTGAGATGATTTCTACAATAATATTTGGGGTCAAAATTTTGATGGAAATTTATTACAAAGAAGCATTGAAATTATGCATATTTTAGATTCTATGTTTAATACTATTTAGCTAAAAAAAATCATTTCAAATGATGTAGATAGTGATTTGTTGGAAAAGTTACATCACTCATCCCATTTGATGGTTTACATGATAGTTACTACGAGATTTGGGCAAAAACTTTGGGTTGTGTATTATTCACTCATAATTAGATTATTTTGATGAGTCTTTATTTGATTTAAGCTATATAATTGAAAGTAAAAATCATTTTATCTCATTTAAAAATTTAGTTATATGGATTTCAAAAAAGAAAAATTGTTTCAAATTAACAATCCATAATTGAAAACCTGTAATTAATAGCGTAGGTAAGAATCTTAAGATACGAGACTCCTCCAAATACATATCAAAAGAAAACCTTTTCTTTTATTTAAAGAAATTAAATGGTAAGATTCTAAAATAGAACAGATTTTAACTACGTACAAGTTACAAGACATCCAAAAAAAAAAAACACGATCAGGTGCAAGGACTTTAAAGGATGAGACCTCTAACTCTAAGCAAGTTTTTACTTCCATTAAAGTTTCAACATGAGCAGGTGCAAAAAAAACTCCCATTAAAGTTTCAACATGATCAGGTGCAAGGACTTTAAAGGATGAGACCTCTAACTCTAAGCAAGTTTTTACTTCCAAATTAAAATAAAATTACTTAAAAAAAAAAAAAAAAAAATCAGATTGTATTATTGGGATGGAATTGAATCTAATGAAAGAATTAGTCAAGGAAAGTTGGAAGAATAAATCAGATTGTATTGCATGTTGGTGTGTTTGGCAAAATAAGTGCTTTCAGAAAAGGAAAATGCTATAAAGTAGGAAACTAGGAATCAATAAGTGCAAAAGCAGAAAGAAAGCAGATAAGGCCATAATCAGTGTGATGAATGTTCAAAAGAAAACAAAAAAAGCAGACATCACATTCACATGTCCATCTTTATCAAATAATTACAAGAAGAGAAGCATACAACTATTCAAATTATTTCATTCTTGTAAATTTGTAACCTACCTGCTATCACAAGCTTTCAAGTTGCAGATCACCAAAAACAAACACATAGCGCACCATGGATTGTGTAGAAAATTGTTTGAGAGAAATCAATGGAAACCCAAGTCATTGGTTCTACTCTTGGCAATTACATTGTGGCTAGCCATTAGGGCGCTAGCTCAGCTGGTGGAAGGACAGACTTGGGGCACGGGTAACTCCCAGGTCTAACAGTTTGAATCCTATCCAGGCGAAGGCGAGTTCTGATTTACCCGCTTGCATCTTTGTGTAGCCAGGGGTGTAGGCCAATGTTTCCTATCTGTCATACTCCACAACAACTAGCAAATAGACCTTCAGAACCAACAATTTGGCCATGGGTGTGTCATGCAGTTGGGGAGGACAGGCTGACGGGTGCCTGGACGAAGTCCGAGATCCTCGATTGCATAAAGAAATCAATGGAAACAAACCGGCTAGAACCTCATATCTACCACTAAACGCTCATCCAATCCATAGACAATAATGAATCTAAAGATATCAAACATGATGAAGATATTCAAAACAAGACAGTGGGTATTCTGTGCAAATTGTATTGATTCTCTCTTAGTTAGTATGTAGATTGTATGGTATTTGCATAAATACTTGTATTTCAAATTATAACCTAACATGTGTATTTACTAGATTTAATAATCGGAACTAGAGGTGGCCACGGTTTCGGTTAAATCGTCGGTTTCATCCGGTTTCAAACCGAAACCGTGACCAAAACCAGTGGTTAGAAAACCGGTTAAGCCACGGTTCTGTTACGGTTAGGGTTTTAAAAAAAAGAGCTTCTCCTTACAATCCACAAATTATCTATTCACACTCCAATTTAATTTTTTTTTTTTATTAATGACAATTTTAACCTAAATTAAAATTACTAAATAAGACAAAAAAAATTTAAAGACACTCCAAACTATTTAAATTATTAAAAAAAGAAATTCTCTCTCCTAAATCATTAGATTAAATATTACGTATTAAACTCTCTCCCATAAATCTATTATTACCATATTAAACACTCTCTCCTAATTAATCTCTCTCCATTTTTATTTTTTTTTAAAATTCATATTTTCATAGATTAATAGTTAAAGAAAAAAAAAAAAAAAAAAACTTATGAATATTTTGGTTTTTCAAAAAAAAAAAAAAAAAAAAAAAAAGAAAGCCCAAGGTACTTGTTTTTAGTCTTGCTTGAGAAAGAATGGGGATAGAAAAATTAGAGATATGTATTGGAGGAGAGAGAGTTTAATATGGTAATTAAAAATTTATAAGAGAGTATTTAATATGTAATAATTAATCTAATGATTAGGAGAGATAATTTCTTTTTTTAATAATTTAATTAAAAAAAAATAAAAAGGATAATCTTGTAACAAAATGAAGTGTCTTTAGAATTTTTTTAAATTTAAATTTTAAGAATGGAGTGTTTTTATAAAAAAAGTGTAAAAAGAAAAAAAATTAGATTGTCAAAATAAGCTCTCCAAAAAAACCACCTAAAACCGGAGGTTTTATAAATAAATAAAAAATTGACGAATGAGAAGCTGCCATGTGGCAAACTTTTTGAAAAAAAATATGTGTAGCCGTTGGGCAAATGACCATATGGTCAAAACTATAACCGAAACCGTGACCAAAATCGATGGTTAGAAAACCAGTTGGGAACCGGTTAACCCACGGTTAGGGGTATATGTAAGGTTCATGATTTGTATTGGCTTGATTCCATTGCAAAACACTCCATATTTGTATTAGTTGTTGCTTAGGATATTCTTTTAAGAAAGGAAGCTTAAAAAGTGAAGAGCAATGTCTAGTGCAAAAGTCGTCTTCAAGAGGTGAAAAGCGTCAAAGGTATATCTTGACTCCTATCCTCTTGCAAGGCGTTAGCGCACACACACACAATTCATACATGTGTGTCCCTGCATCGTGGTTCAAACATTTGGTATAACACATTCACACATTTCTTAGTATGTTCATGCATTGTTCTCTAATAGTTAAACATTGTTGAATTGCATGCTTTGTGACTATCTCTTTGATATGGCATGCTTGTGTGAATTTGTGTTTGTTTGTTTTTGTATTTTTGTATTTGGACTTGAATATGTTCTATTATGATGCCTTATTGAGTTCTGGTCATTTCGGTTACTCATTCATAAGGTTTCGAGTCCAAACAATGTAGCTACGCTACTTTTCGTTCTCATTCGTTGAGTTGACTTCATCGTCATTTTCCGAGATGATTTCTCAACCATTTTTCAAAGTTGTGTAGTCGTTGTCGTGCATTAGAGAGTTACGGTTCGTAATCCAAAAACGGATTCGAAATCGGAGTTCGGATGCCCAAGATACGGCTGAAGAACCGAAGGAGTGCGCTAGAGACATGGGAGGCCGTGAGGCCACTTGGCCCACGCCGTGAGGGAGGCCGTGGGCCCCACGGCCAGGGACCCTCTCTGGTCCCGTGAGGCCCACGCGCCCCCCATGGGGTGGGTGATGTGGCCTCTTCGTATTGGCCCTGAAAACCTTCTCTCTCCTCCTTTTTAAACTCCTCTCCTTCCCTCCACATGTGTTGAAGATTTTCAAGAACTTGAAGAACATTTCTGCAGAATTTCTTCATATTTTCGTTTTCTTATTTTGATCATAACTTTCTCATACGAACTCGAAATCAATCGATTCAAAAGCCAAAATTGTTGGTCTTGAGAAAAGCTACAAACCTCAAGCATTTTCAGAGGGAGCTGACTTCTTCATTATTCCCAGCAGCCTGATCTTCATTACGAGTTCAAGGTTGTTTGTTCAACTTCTTCTTTTTCAATTTCATCTTTGATCATCTCTTGATTCTTACTATTTGATTGATGAAATTTGTTGAGAAGTATGTTAGATCATATGCTAGGGGTGTTTGATCATTTGTCAATTGAGTTTTTAGCTTTGTGATTTCTCTTGAACATATATGTGCTAAACTTGATTTTGTTTGAAATTGATTCTAGAAAATTTACATATGATGTGTCTCATATTATTTTCTAGGTTTTATTTCATGATCTAAGAACTAGGTTTTTAGTGTGATATATTGAATATTCATACCTTGTTCTTATTGATTTACATGTCTTGATTTCTAGATAATCTTGTGATTGTGTGTTGGAAGCATATTCTAGATTGTCATTGAACATGTACATTTTGCTTGATTGATCATCTAGCTTAATTTGTTTGTGTTTGCATCACTTGCATCACTTAGATCATAGCCTTGCATTAGGTTGAAGTCTCTAGCAAAGTGAGTGAAGCTTTGTGGATAGAGCAAGGAAGTCTTGATTAGAGTCGGGAGGACTCGGATAATCAAGCAAGAAAGTCTTGTCTAGGGTCGGGAAGATCCGGATAGGCAAGCAAGAAATCTTCCTAGAGACGTGAGCGTCTTGGATAGGAAGTTGCTTTCTAGAGGTGTAGGATACATCTCGGATAGGAAGTAAGCTTGGTGATTCACTAGCCCGAGGGTAGATTAGGAGTTGATAGCTTGAGCAGATATCATGAATGATAACTTGAGTGTGTAAGTCCTTTTTCACATAGTGGATTGCTTTGCCGGTGGTTGTGGTATCAACCCGTGGATGTTTCCTCTTTGAGGTTTTACCACGTAAAAACTCTTGTGTTCATTTTTGTTTTTATTTTTCTTTATCTTCCATATCTAACATTGATTGCATATCTTGTAAATTGATTAACTCTTGTATTAGTGAAATCAATTCATTTGCTAAATCTAATCAAGTGTGCATTTTTCTTTGTTATATTCCGCATTATTTTTAAATTGGAAGAATTTGGAGCCTATACCTATTCACCCCCCCTCTACGTATATTTACACTACTACTTAAGGGAAATTTCAGTATACTCATAAAAGCACGTCCACCCCGGTACATCCCAATCAGCACGTTCATGTTCCCTCAGCGCACGTAACTCAACGTCGTCAGGAATACCATAAATCGTCCATATGCCAGGCAACATATCCTCTGTAATCACGCTAGCCGGACTATCTTTCAATATACCTAGAGGACGACCAGATGTCGATGCCTCAGAAACCTCAACATATTCCGAGTGTTTAACAGTCGACGCGATAGCATATACAATACCCTGCTCTAATATACCCCTAGCATTTATAGAGACAGTCGTCGACGGATCTTCAACTGTGACTCGTCTATCAACGTCACGCGTCTTACTATCGACTCCTCCATCATCATCACTGGGAGTCCAGTTAATATTCAAGTTTGAGATTGTGTCGTCATTCGACATCGTATCTCCAAAATCTGATAGATGCAAAAAATTGCACATGTCAGACAAAAACTAAGCGCTACAATCACAACCTAAGGATTCTTGATCAACACCTAGGGTTTTCTAACATGAAGAGTCTTCCTCGAAATACAAGCTAAACCCTAAGAAAGGAATCTACCCATTGTCGAGCATCTTTTCAAATCTAAACGACTACTTTTATCGCAACGACATACACGAAAAAGCAGAAACAGCATATATGTTTACAATCAATATGGTCATAAATCAAAAACATCGAAGAAATGAGGAACACATTTAACAATGTCAGAAACAATGAAGAACACTAACACAGGTAAATTTCAGTAACTTCTATGAACTTATTTTATCGATTCATAAGTAGATTTCATGCAAAAATACCAAAATATATAGTATAAACGAAAGGAAGTGACTTTCTACCAACCTAAAAACGATTCGACGAAAAGATGAACGAGGAAGTTTTCTAGAAATTGAGCACCGGCACTTCGCAGAGAAGAAGTTGAACGAAGAAGAAGAAGTTGAAAAGATTTGAAGTTGAGTCGTGCAAAAAATGGCTCCATCAAATGGAACGGTTTATTTATAAACCAACATTCTAACCCTAGTTGCCACGTGTATACGCCCCTTCACTTGCCAGTTAACTCAAGTTAAACCACTCGGTTTAAATTTCGAAAAGCCTTATCTTGAAAACTACGCGTGAAATTAATGCAGCTGACGCCAGCATAGAAAACTCAAACGCCTCCATCACATCGATTTAGCATCCATCACATCAATTTTGTACCCCATCGACGACTGCAAAAGACAATCATCTAATGACAAACGACAAATCATCATTAACGACACAACGTCGTTTGTCCAATAAAGGTTGTCAATTAAAACAATATTCAAATAGATATTGATTCCATTCGACACAGAGTTCGTTCAACAATGGTCGACTCAACGAAAATCACTCTCTAACTTAATGGATTCTTCTTTAGAGAGTGGGGGACAAACTGTGGTAGCCAAAAACAGCCCAATGGCCCAAACATGATGAGGCCCAAAACTTTGCAAGTAAGATCCTACCCAAGCCCCCGATGTTGGGTCGACCCAACACAAATGCAACCAATATTTGACTTGTTCAAAATATTAGTTTAAATGCTTAGTAACAGCTAGTAACGCCCCACTCAGGAGAGGATATTGCTCCTAAGATCACGCCCACAATCAAGACTGAAAGTGGACGTTGGAGCTGTACCTCCTCCTATAAAAGGAAGGCTCGTTCACTTGGAGAACTCTCTGAATTCTCTCTCAACTAAAGCCTATAATAGCGTACTGAAACTTTGCCTCTAAAGACATTTCTGGTCACCGGAAATCAACCATTTCCACCTTCACGATACATTGCTCAGACCAAGCACACATAAGGCTATAATCCAACCCCCACCTTTCTATTTTTTCTACGTTATATTTATGTTTAAAGTTCTTTTGCAGGTTCATTGGAGTTCAGACGACCATATACAAGCGACAGTCGACATCAACCAATCAACTTCCAGTCTAGTTGCTTTGGGCCTGATACAACCTGACCCATTTGACGTACCAAATCATTCGACCACCTACAATGTTCTATTTTCAAATAAAAACACACTCATTCTTACCAAATTTCATAAAAAAAAAATAAAATGAATAAACATTATTAAAAATAAAATAAAACAAAAAAACATACAAACATTAACAATTTATAACAAAAAAAAAAAACTAAAAAAAAAAACTAAAAAATAATATAAACAACTCTCCATCAACCAATTAAGGACGATTTTTTTTTTTTTTTTTTTTTCTCTTCTCTATTTTCAAGTCTTTTAAGTGGTGGAATGGTCTTCTTCCATTTGCCTAACTACCATGCATATTATAGATGTCCAGAAAGAGAGATCCAGTTTCTTTTTCGACCTGTATCGACTCGTTTTCTTTTCCATTTTCTTTTTTAAGTGTTTTTTGTTGATGTGAATTGCATATTTTTGTAAGTTATATTGGTACATATTATATATCAAATTATATAAAAAAGATTTATTGATTCTAATATGGAATAAGTGTTTCTCTTGTAGTCTTGTTCCTTATTGTTTTAGCTTGTCTATTGAATTTGATTCACTGCCAGGATTTCTTCTAATGAGAGGCTGCCAACAAGAGACTCTTTTGATCTTCTGTGCACAACTCAGCTCTGCTTGTTGTGTTTCGAGTAAAATCAATGTGGTTTTTGAATTGTTATTAACAATGATTTTTTTTTTACTATTTTTCAAAGCAATGAATTCTGTTTTTTAGTTGTTAATTGATTGTATTTATTTATTAATATGTTTTATGTGCATCAAATTTTATGTAGATAATCCAAATAGTAATGTGTCTTCAGAACTTTCTTTGTCTACACTGCTTGACAGTGTATGATTTTTAAGAGATATAAGCAACCAAACTTGAAGGCTATTTCTATTTCTATATTTTTTTATTTTTTTTTAAACTGCACCAAAATTACTATTTTGAATCATACCAAAATTTAAGAATAATTTTGGTATGATTCATATGAATTTGTTGTCTTTAAAAGCTGTCAACTACGCAAGTATGTGAGAAGTTGTTTGGTATCTTAGGAACATATGCTTCTTAGTACGACCTTCTTTTGCGTTACAACAAAGTAAATATTATTTTTAGATGTCAAAAAGTCAATGAAAGTCTATTGATTGTCTTTGAAAGTCTATCGATGTCTTTGAAAGTCTTTAAAATGAATGTATATAAAAGTCTATGAAAGTCTTTCATACTTTTATAAAATCTATAAAAGTTTAAAAATCCTTAAAGTCTACAAAAGTTATTCACTTGAAAAAAGTCTTTAAAAGTCATTTGAAATCCTAATTGAATACACACTCCAAATAAACTATTGCAAATCATCTATTTCCCACTCTTTCGGTCTTTCTCGAGAGAGTTACACAATCAATCAAATTTAGTGAAGAATCCTTCTTCAAAGATCCTGGATTTATAGAATTATTGGAATATTTGTCATAATAAACACACAAAAATTAGTTCAATACAAGTAAATCTTTCTTGCTTTCTTTTTATTTTTTCAATTTTATTGTCTTTTGTTAAATCACGAATAGTTTTTTTTTGTTTTGTTTTTTGTTTTTTGTTTTTGAAACTAGAAGAATATTTAAATTTGATTATTTTAATCATAGCACCAAATTCGTCTTATTTATAGCCCCATTTGTTTGTGTTAGGTATGTCATGAAAGTTTAATTTATTTAGAGACCCACTTGTTTGTTTTCGTT
This sequence comes from Acer saccharum, assembly GCA_030490815.1. Classification (NCBI taxonomy): domain Eukaryota; kingdom Viridiplantae; phylum Streptophyta; class Magnoliopsida; order Sapindales; family Sapindaceae; genus Acer; species Acer saccharum. Next base: position 22,155,878 of record CM059866.1, read on the forward strand.
TTCTCTTGACCAGTGATCACTAATTTGAATATCTATTATTATTTTAAACTTTTCTTATTTCTAATAACTTTAAAATGAATTACCTAACACATCCGATTAACAAACCCTAAAATCTTAAATTTTAATTTATTGTATTAAAATAGTCCATATATTATTATGATTCATTTTATTTTATTATTGATATTTTTATTTTATTTTATTTTATTTTTGAAATGGCAAATTTATTAAAAGGGACGAAGTCCCAAGAGCAAACAAAAAAGCACACCAAGCGTATAACCCAAACACCCCGCCACACCCACCGACCACCAACACGCAACCGACAGACACGCCACACCACACCCCAAAAACTATACAAGCATCCAAAAGATACAAACAAGGACTCATAAGACACCCCCAAAAACTCACCAGACGAGCACCACAAAAGCACCAGAGGAGCAACAAAACAAAAAACAAACATGCCGAATACCCATAATTATTTATTTATTTTATAGTTTTAATTTATTTAGAATCAATAATTAGAAAAATCAAAAAATCAAAAACATATCTAGTAATATTTATTAATAAAATTAGATTGTAATTTATTTTTTTTAAGAATAAATATTGTAATTTTTCATTATTTTTATTGTTTTTCTTGTTATTATTTATTTTTGTAATATTGTGTTTTTTATTTTTATTTATTTTAATGTAAGATTATTTATGGATCATTTACTACGTACAAGATTTGGGCAAAAACTTTGGGTGGTTTTGTATTATTTACTTATTATTAGATTATTTCGATGAGTCTTTATTTGATATTAAAAGTGAAAAATCATTTTCTCTCATTTAAAAATTTTGTTATATGGATTTCAAAAAAGAAAAATTGTTTTCAAATTAAAAATCCATAATTGAAAACCTGTAATTAATAACGTAGGTATGAATCTTAATACACGAGACTCCTGAAAATATATAACAAAAGAAAACCTTTTCTTTATAATCCACCTAAAGAAATTAAATGGTAAGATTCTGAAATAGAATATAGATTTTAACTATGTACAAGTTAGAAGACCGTCAGACATCCTAAAATATTCATTAAAAAAAGATTTTCTTAATAAAGAAGAAAATATTCAGACCATCAAGCCATGCCCTTTTCTTCCCTAAAATATCTAATAGTAATGCATTACTTTAAAAGCAGACATCACATTTATACAAGAAGCATCATACACCAGTTTAAATAATTAATTAAACTTTAGCGAATGTACAAATCAACTCCATCGATTGCTTTACAGCTGTGTGAGGCTGGAAAAGCAGACATCACATGTTATCACAAGAAGCGGCATACACCAGTTTAAATTATTTCATTCTTGTAAATTTATAACCCACACGTTATCACAAGCTTTCAAGCTCATCACCAATTATGGGGTGGGGATAGGTTTCAATTTGATGGGGATAAGACGGGGATGGGGATAGATAGTACAACGTGCAATGGGTATGGGGTGGGGATAGGTTTTATAATCCCCACCCTGCCCCGACCAGCTTCAAAAATATTATCTTTATTTTTTTATTATATAGTTTTTTTTTCTTTCAATGTTATACTTAAAAAATATTAAATTTATTTGTTTAGTTGTGAGATTTATGTTTATTTTTAATGTTTATGAGATGATTTTCAATAATTTTTTGGAATTATTTTATATATTATATCATATTCATTAGGTTATATATTTATTATTTTAATAAATAATTTTGATAAATTGGTTAAATAAGACAAATGGGGTAAATGGGTGGGGATGGGTAAAGCATACCCCGCCCCTTCCTGCCCCGTTCTATATATTGTAGGGTTTCATATGGGGATGAGGTTTCAAAAAACAAATGAGGCGGGGTGCAGGGAGGGCCACCCCGCCCCGAACCCGCCCCATTGCCATTCCTACCCATAAAAATAATAAATTAATCAAATCATTATTTTATATATATAATTAAATAATCAAAATACATAAAATATTACTCATAAAATTCTTTATAGGTGTCATGTTGGCTTTCTGTTAGATTTTGACATAATGGCTGCCAATGAACAATATTTGTCAAAATGGTGATTTTGGAACAATTTCAATAGTGAATGACTTTTTTGGAACTCCACCCACCAATTAACGGTGTTTAGTGCTATTTTCTCAAATATTTATTAAAGCTTCTTTATCAAAGGTTGAGAGCACTAAGGAATTAAATATGGACAACACTTGGGTATTGACTGGTCAGTACCCAAGGTGCTGACCATCCAATAATTAATAGCCACATAACCCTAGGCAAGGAGAAAATTGGAAAAAGTGAAAGAGTTTTGCCACGTGGCAACACCCCATTGGGTGGTTATGGGTGGTCAATATGCTTTGAGTACTAACTGGTCAATACCCAAGCATTTTCCATTAAATATTACTAGGGTTTGTTTCTTTATTAAAGCTTTAATAATTAAGCTTCTTAATTACAAGGGTCTAAATGATGATCAGCATCAGATATAAAATACATAGAATACAAAGTGTAACAACAGCTGTGAGCTTTAAATTAACTTCCAATCGGTAGCTATTCCATTATTCTAGTTAAAATTCAGCAAACATATATAGCAATCAAATCAATAACCAGTAAGGGTAAAGTTAATTGAAGAATTACGTTCTTCAATATGTATTATTGGTGGAGGTGGTATTCATGTAATTAAGGATCCATGAAAAATAGAATTATAAATCAATAACCAACGAGGGTAAAGTTTTGAATCAAATCAAATCAATATGTTTCAACATGTTCAGACGTAAAGACTGTACAGGATGGAACCTCTAACCCTAAGCAAGTTTTTACTTCCAAATTAAAATAAATTAAAAAAAAAAAAAAAAAAAATCAGATTGTATTATTAGGATGGAATTGAATCTGATGAAAGGAATAGTCAAGGAAACTTGGAAGAATAAATCAGATTGTACTGCTTGTTGTTGTGCTATGTCATTCACTATTATTTTGTTACTAGCTAGTTAATTAACTGCTAAACAGCAAAACAAAACAATGTGTTTGAAAACAAACAAGTGGGGCTCTAAAAAAATTGTTTTATTTATTTAAATAAAGTAAATAATTAATGTTAATGAAAGCGATTTTAAAGTTAAAAAAAAATAAAAAAAAGCAAGTGGGAAAAAAGAAGAAGAACGTAAACAAAGATGTGGGGGTACCCAAATAAACTATTGCAAATGTACACAACAACTCCATCAATTGATGTACAGCTGTGTGAATGTTTCCAATAATATGATTCCATTTTCTCATAATTTATTATTCACAAAAACAAAGTTTCTTCATAAGTTTGAGTTTCTTCAGAGATCATCGTTACCCTTTAACCTCTCTTTCATAATCACAAAAAAAAACACATAGCGCGCCATGGATTGTGTAAGCCCAATCTTGGACATTGTCACTCGATTGTGGGATTGCACTGCCAATCAGTGCTGGACCTCTGCATAGCTGATCAAGCTGTTCATCAGTCCTTTTTTCACTTACTGAGCTGAGTCATGTAACCGTGTAAAAACACTATAACTTGAACCATGTAACTGAGTAATGTAGGCTGCTGAGCTTGTATCACTGACAGCTTATTATGGATAATATATGGATTGTGTTTACATATATCATGGATAATGTAGTAATGAAGTTAATGATGTCAACCATGATAAAGATATTCATAACAAAGCTGTGGGTATTCCGCGCAGGTTGTATTGATTATCTCTTAGTATATAGATTGCATGGTATTTGCATAAATACTTGTATTCTAAATTATAACCTGACATGTGTATTTACTAGATTTTATAATCGGAATCTATTAAGAATCAAGAGAATATGAATATAATATGAACCTTAAAACATGATATTTATTCTTAGTAGTTCATGAATCAATTTTCCTTAATTGGGTGTTATTTCAATTAATTGTTGCATGTAAGAATATGTGTTTGTCAGAGTTTGATGATTTCCGGTGTGAAGTCCTAGTTAGCAATTCAGTTATGAATTTTGTTAGAGATTTCAGAATGTAGTACTCTGTACAAACTCAGGTTTTCCCACTCTTTCTCGAGAGAGTTACACAATCAATCAAATCTAATGAAGAATCATTCTTCAAAGATCTAGGATTTATAGAATTATTGGAATATTTGTCATAAACATACAAAAACTAGTTCAGTACAAGTATATATTTCTGTCTTTCTTTTAATTTTTTCAATTTTATTGTCATTTATTAAATCACGAAAAGTAATTTGTTTTTTTTTTTTTTTTTTTTTGGAAACAAGAAGAATACTTAAATTTGATCATTTTAATCATAGCACAAAATTCGTCTTTATTAATTATATTTCTTTCTGCAGGAAGGTGCACCAGAAAGTAGTCTTATAATTTTATAAGTCAAGTAGACTTGAATGGCCTAGGATTGTTATAAAATATTTATTAAAGCTTCTTTATCAAAGGTTGAGAGCACTAAGGAATTAAATATTACAAGGGTTTGTTTCTTTATTAAAGCTTTAATAATTGAGCTTCTTTATTAAAACTTTAATAATTAAGTTTCTTAATTACAAGGGTCTACATGATAGAATTGAACACCCTAAAATATCTAATTGTAATACATTACTTAAAAAGTCTTTGCAAAACTCCCTTTCAAGTTTCAACATGATCAGGTGCAAAGACCGTAAAGGATGAGAGCCTCTAACTCTAGGCAAGTTTTTACTTTGGAATTAAAATAACTTTTAAAAAAACAAAATCAGATTGTATTATTGGGATGGAATTGAATCTGATGAAAGAATTAGTCAATGAAAGTTGGAAGAATAAATCATATTGTATTGCATGTTGGTGTGCTATGCCATTCACTATTATTTTGTTACTAGCTATTAGCTAGTTAATGAAGTGCAAAACAATGTGTTTGGCAAAATAAGTGATTTCAGAAAAGGAAAATGCTTATAAAAAGGAGGAATCAATGAGTGCAAAAGCAGATAATCAGTGTGATGAATGGTCAAAAGAAAACAAAGAACTAAAGAAGTGGGGCTCTAAATAAATTAAACTTTAGCGAATGTACAAATCAACTCCATCAATTGCTTTACAGCAGACTATCACATGTCCATCTTTAATCAAATAATTGCAAAGAAGAAGCATACAACGAAGTTTTATTTATTTAAATAAAGTAAATAATTAATATTAATGAAAGCGATTTTAAAGTTCAAAAAAAAAAAAGCAAGTGGGAAAAAAGAAGAAGATCGTAGACAAAGATGTGGGGTACCCTAATAAAATATTGCAAATGTACACAACAACTCCATCAATTGATGTGCAGCTGTGTGGATGTTTCCAATAATATGATTCCATATTCTCATACTTTATTATTCACAAAAACAAAGTTTCTTCACAAGTTTGAGTTTCTTCAGAGATCATCGTTACCCTTTAACCTCTCTTTCATATTCACAAAAACAAACACATAGCGATCATCGTTACCCTTTAACCTCTCTTACATAATCACAAAAACAAACACATAGCGTGCCATGGATTGTGTAAGCCCAATCTTGGACATTGTCACTCGATTGTGGGATTGCACTGCCAATCGTGCTGTTTACATCCGTGACCTCCAGGACAACTTAAACTTTCTGAGAGCCTTAAAGTGTGAACTTGAGAATATCAGCAAAGATGTTGCAGCGCAGCATCAGTATTCAGCTTGTACCAACCAAGTGAAAGGCTGGCTCGAAAGTGTACAACCCAGGCTAAAAGCGGTGGACGACATTTTGCAGAAAGGAGATGAAGAGATCCAACAGAAATGTTTGGGAAGTTGTTGTCCCAGACATTGTTGCACCACCTACAAGCTTGGAAAGCAAGTAATTAAGGAGATTGATGTTGTTACAAAATTAAAAGAGAAAGGTTCTACTTTTGTTGATGTTGACAAGGTACTGCTGCCCATGATAGAAGAGATGCCTATGGAGGAGACCGTGGGGATGGAATCCAGCCTTGATGATGTTTGGAAATGTGTTGAAAACCACGAAGTGAGAATCATTGGGTTATATGGTATGGGAGGTGTCGGCAAGACCACACTCTTAAAGGAACTTAACAATAGGTTTCTGAAAAAAAGTCATAACTTTGATGTTGTGATTTGGGTTGTGGTGTCCAAAGAAGTGAAATTGGACAAAATCCAAGAAACTATACGAAGCAAATTACACATCTCAGATGAAATATGGAAAAATAAGAATGAGGATGAGAGAGCTGCACAGATTCTGACAACACTACGCAATAAAAGGTTTGTGTTGTTATTAGATGATCTATGGGATCGACTAGATCTAACAAAATTGGGAGTTTCTTGTTCAAACAATCAAAATGGGTATAAAATAGTGTTTACAACTCGATCGGGAGAAGTATGTGGTCAGATGGGAGCGAAAAAGAGATTTAAACTGAAAGGTTTGCCACAAGAAGCTGCTCTGAGATTGTTCCGACAAAATGTGGGTGAAGATGTACTAAACTCTCATCATGAGTTACCAAAACTTGCTGAAATTGTAGCCCAAGAGTGCGACGGTTTGCCGCTTGCTCTTGTTACTATTGGTCGTGCCATGGCTAGCAGGACGACGCCTGAAGATTGGAGGTATGCTATCAAAGTATTAAAGAGTTATCCATCTCGGTTTACTGAAATGGGGAAATATGTTTTTCCTACTCTAAGGTTCAGTTATGATAGCTTGAGTGACGAAACACTCAGGAATTGTTTTTATATTGTTCAATATTCCCAGAGGACCATAACATCAGTGATAGGGAACTTATTGAACTTTGGATTGGAGAGGGATTCTTAGATGGTTTTGATAACATGTATGAGGCACAAGAAAGAGGAAGATTCATTATTAACGGTTTGAAACTTGCTTGTCTTTTGGAGGAAAGTCGTGATGATGACATAATCGATGAAGAAGAGCATGTCAAGATGCATGATGTTCTTCGTGACATGGCACATTGGTTAGCTCGTGAACATGGGAGTGAGATTTTGGTAAAGGAACACTCTGGTTTAATCAAATCGCAAGAGATTGGTAGATGGAAGGAGACAATAAGAGTATCATTGTACGGCGATAGTACAGAATTTCTCATCGAAACACCGGTTGTCTGTCCACGTCTCAAAACCATTTTTGTTATGGGTTCCACATTGACAACATTACCAGGTACACTCTTCCAATCAATTCATACCTTGACAGTTTTAAACTTGTCAAATAATAGTGGCTTAAGGGAGTTGCCTGTTGAAATCTATGCATTGATTAGCTTGCATTATCTTAATCTATCGAAGACATGTGTAAGTGAATTGCCAATTGAAGTTAAGAATTTGACACAATTGAGAATATTATTATTAGATGAAATGGAGACCGAGTATGTAGTGATTCCACCAGGAGTGATATCAAGTCTTTCATCTTTAGAAATGTACAGCAATTTGGAATACTTTAGTCCGAGCAAGATAGATATGAAATTGATCATAGAAGAGTTGGAATGTTTGGAAAAGATAACCAATGTAGGTCTCACATTATTCTCAAGTGTCTCCCATGTTCTAAAATTTATGTCCTCTAGTCCCAAGTTACAAAGTTGTATTACACGACTATTAATACAAAATTGCAAGGAGTTGTGTTCACTTGATATCTCCTGTTCAACTATGAGAAGAATGGAGCATTTAGAGGAACTTTATATAAGCTTTTGTCCTAATTTGAGGGAAGTTAAAATTTGTTTTGAGAATGGGGAGAGAATGCAGAGATCAGAGTCCAACTGCTTCCGTAACCTTCAGATTCTGAATATCTATGAGTGTGACATATTGGAGAATTTGACGTGGCTTATATACACTCCGCGACTTCGATTTCTTTATGTAATGGAGTGTGAGTCATTGGAAGAAATAATAGCATGGGACTTTGCTGGGTCTTCAGAAATTGAAGAAGCTGCCGAGATATTCTCAAATCTTGAAAAAGTTTTTTTCCGTAGTCTACCAAAGTTAAAGAGCATATGCCGACGAGCCATGCCCTTTCCTTCCCTCCGAGATATAACAGTACACAGATGCGGAAGTCTAAGGAAACTCCCTTTTAATGCTCAAAGTGCAAAGAGTACTTTAAAGGCAGTTACAGGAGGAAGCAGAGAATGGTGGGACAAGTTGGAGTGGGAAGATGAAGCCACTAAGCTTGCATTTAGTTCCAAATGGCAACAGGTAATGCATCCATCTCTGAAAGCATGCATCTAAAGTATTTCATCTTTTAATATTTTAATACTTTGATTTATATTTATACTTTGAATTTATAATAATGTACCTCGTCATGTTACATTTAACAAATTTCAACGCAATTAATAAAAACGCACCTCATCCATCTCTAAAGTAATTTTATTCTTTCATATACTTTTACAATAACAAACATGATGAGTGATGATACATTTAGCAAAAGATCATACTATCCTACAGAAGCCACTAATGAATGCATACAAATTTGATCTTTTAATATTTAATTCCTTCTGCTTTATAGTTTGTTTTTACTTCCAAATTTCAACAATATTAATCCCCATTCTAAAGGTAATGCATCCATCTCTCAAAGCATTTTTTCAATTTATAATAGCACACCTGATGAGTGATGATACATTTAGTAAAATATCATCCAAATTTTGAATGTATCCATTGTCGGTTTAGTAAAGTATGGTTTTCTTATTATATCCATTGTCGGTAATGCATCCAAATTTGATCTTTTAATTGTTAATTCTTTCTGCTTTAATCCTGCAATGAATTCTTTTGTAGTAGCCTATAAATTTTCTGTAACTCTTTGTATGCTAAAAATAATCTTATAAATATTCATTCTCAATTTGAGTGTTTCCAGGGGGGTGTGTGGGGTTGAAGATCAAATTTGAAGACAAGGAAAGCATGCACTTGGAAGGATTTGAATAAGACTGCATTGTCATGTTGGAAGGGTATCATTGTTTGTACAACAACTGATCATAAACTCCAATTGTTGTTGTGTCCTGTCTTGATTTATTTCAGTACATTCAACTTCTATCTTCAAGTCTTTGGAAACGCACAACTTGAAAGCTGCAATTAGTATAATTTGTTTTCATTGATAGTAGGCAACAAGTTTTCTAGTGAGGTTTTGACTTTATTTGTTTTTGAATTTTGATCATATAGCATGTGTGATGACAACAAAAACAACAGAAATTATAAAAGTGTTAATAAAAATACTGAAAGAGAAAAATCAAGTGAAGAGCAGCCATTAATAGCTTCTTGAAGCTTTTGAGTTTGAATTCGACTTTAATTCTCAAAGTTGTTGATTTGAAGTCTGACAAAAATATTTTAATTGAAAAAGTAACGTCATATTTTTTTTTTTAGAGAAAATGGTACATCATGTTCTATGCACCATATTTTGCAACCAAAATATTTACTCCTGTCTAACAAATACAATCGCAAATCAATTTTTAAGGTAGAAGGAGAACAGCAAAGGTTTTGTGCTAATTTGTGGCTATGATGACATACCAAAATATTTACTCCTGTCTTCAATTAAACTAACATCACATACATATAACATATTGCCTTTTTCTGGTGTTCATGGGTCATGATGGCAGCAGACTCAATTCAGAAGAATTGTAAATCCATAAAACCAAAATTCTCAAAAACTTATAACTGAATTACTATCTGATACTATTACACACCAACAACTATTTATAATTTATAAAACTAACAAAATTGCTTAGTTAATGTAAGAATAACAGAAGAAATCAAAAATCTTTTCTTAGTTAATGTCATTCTCTCGTCTTGATCAATAAGAAAATAAAAACCCAAAAGTTTCATGTCTTTAGATAAGTACCTCTGGTGTGACATCTATGTCAAGATCAGAAGGATCAAAGATAAAGGATTCATCAATTGAATAAACTAGAACCCCCTGTGTCTTTGCTGCCGAAAAGCTCCGTCCAGTGGGTGCAATTCTCAGGCATTTAGTTCGAATAGCAGGCCTTCCACGATTAGGCATAGATCCTGGTAAATCATAATCCAACTTTCCTCGTGTTTGTTTATCGACGCCTTCTTCTGTGTCACTGTTATCATCATCAATTAAATCCACTGGGCCAGCTTCAGTCATATTCTTAGAATTTAAAAAGTCGAGAACTCCATCTAGAGAGAGATTATGGGTTATTTGAAATAGACGCAGCAATACCTGTAATGTAAGAAGGTTAAATGCATTGTGAACCTGAATCAGCATGCCTAAGATTTTGTGCATAATAAAGAAGAAAATTGGTCCTTTTAAGAGCCAAAGACATACAACTATATCTTTTAGGCCACAAAAAAAAAAAAAAAAAGTATATTGTCCCCAAAAAAATGGTAGAACAAAGCAAGTTTGAAAAATGTGATTAACATGAACGTATTTACAGTAAAAAATTTCATGGAATCTTACCTGATCAGCCACATCGTACATACAAATGTATTTGCTGCTTTCCCCAGTTAAATGTCGTGAAGCACTTTCCTGAACTAGAGTTAGCAAATGATCTACGATCAGTCATAAGACGCCCCCCAGCTATATCCCTATGCCCCTCGATAGTGTACATTAAGTCACCATTAATTGGGTCCCAGAAATGAATCTGTCCATCTAATGTGCAGCAAGCCAATTGCTTTCCATCTGGACGATAGACCACTGTAAGGACATCATGTGTATGGGGGAATGGTTCCACTGAACCTTTTCCTTCAAAAACATCCCATAATCGAACAGTTTTGTCCCATGACAATGAAGCTAAGATTGCCTACATGTGAGAACAAAAAAACTTAATTAAGCTATTCCGGAAACAAGGAGTATGATAAATGTCGGATACATAGAACATCATTTAATCATTTGACACCAGTTAGATAAACTATGAAAATTTAGGATTTGCACATAATGAAGAGTGGAAGCTTTTATAAAATCCAATTTTTTTTTTTCATATACATTATAAAATCCATTTTAAATTCAAAGAAAAAGGTCAAATGAACACCAAAGAAACATAAGCATATTGCAAGCTCATGGTCAGAAGATAATAACTCACATTTGTGGGAGAAAACGCCAAGCCATGAATAGGACCTTCATGTCCACTTAGGATATCCAACAAATGGCCCGTCTTCATTGACCAAACAAATATCTGTTATAGGACATTAAAAAAACCTGTCAGGAAAAATAAATTATGATGGAAGAGCACCAGCAAAACCTAGTTACTAAGAGCAAATTTACCTCGAATGAATCTAAAGTTCCAGCACAAATTACTTCACCACTTTGATCTGCCGCCAAAGAAACAAACTGCCTAGAAGAAGGGGTAGTGAAAGTCCTAAAATTTCTATAGCGAAACAAATCCCATGCACGAACGGTTCCATCCAGAGATGCACTTAGAAGGCAATGGTTATTTGCCATAAAATGGAGAGCAGTAACAGCATTAGTGTGCTCAGCAAACGTCACAAAGCAAAAGCCAGATGAAACAGTCCACACCTGTAACAAGCAAACTCGATACTTCAACTTGATGTCAAGACTTCCAAGTATAAAATTCAAACAAGACGAAGGTAACCACAGACTAAAACATGTAGCATGAAATGGCATAAAGCATAAAAGAATTATCTCCAAGATCATCATTGTCATGTTTATTAGGAAAAAAAATGTTTAAGCAAACTTGCAATATAATAATTCTCAACTGTACTGAAAACATTAAATTGAAGCTAAGGGCAAAATGTGCATGAAAAATCCTAGCAACTAGTTCCTTATGACTGAAATCATTTAAAACCAATTATGATTTCACAGGGAGATACTAAACACTATATATTAGGCCATTCCTCTCATAGGTCAATAAGCACAATTGGGAATCACAACATAACCAGCTCATATGGCACATGAATGGCGATACAAAGGAAGTGAACATGGTGCAAGGTTATGATGAGCAAATTTGGAAATACATAAATTGATAAATACATACCTTGACTTTGTTATAATCAGCCCCAGTGGCCAATAGTTGAGAATCTGGTGAATATGCAAGACAAGAAACCGCCCTAACTTCGCACACCCAAACATCATTTAATTCCCTAGGTCATTAAAACTCGTTGCGGTCATTAAAACTCGTTGCAGTAATCTTCTCTCTTGAAATTGATAGCAAATGAATACACACAAAAGCAGGCATCTGATATAAACCAAACACAACATTTGAGAACCCCCACAACCACCATATCGAGCCCCCTATGATAATCACAAGCTGTTAACTTAGCTGGGGCCTGCTTAAAATCATCCTTCCTCAACAACTGCCATTTCTGTTGATGCAAATACCACTTTTCTTCACCTGAATCGACACCTTTCCCATCAAAATCTTTCCTCTTCTTACCTTCGTCGTCCCTCTCCGGAGTACCCGGTGAGGGTGGCTATGAGTCTTCCCCTCTAATTTCATCAAATTTACCATCAATGCCACTATAACCCCAACTAAAACAACCCCCAATCGAAAAAAAACACCCACAATCGAATCTCTATGTTAATTTTCCGTTAACATAGAACAATCTTGCAGCCAAATTTTGCTTTGAGAACCTCTAATGTACTCTCTAAATTTTGATTGTAAACTTATTTTTCCAAATGATAATGATCTTTTATGTTGACTACAAGGCAATAAACAAAACGGCAAATTGCACTGAACCCCTTAAGGTTGGGGTAAGTTACACTTAACTGGAAATATTTTGTTATTATACACTAACACCCCTAAGACTTAAATTTAACTTTTAAAATACCTAAAATGCCCCTAGTTATATTATTTTATACTTTTTTTTTTTTACCTTTTAACCAAAAAATTTATAAACTTTAATATAAAAAAATTAAATAAAAGATATGATTCATTAAATAAATTAATAGTTTACAAAATTAAATAAATAAATAAATTTTTTTAAAAAAATAAATAAATAGTTTAAAATAAATAAATAAATAGTTTTAAAAAATCAAATAAATAAATAGTTTTAAAAAATTAAATAAATAAAGGGTTTAGAAAAATAAATAAATGAATGAAAAAAATTAAATTTTTATTTATTTTTTAAAAGGATATCCATTAATATGGACAAAACAAAAGCTCTAAATATCCAAAATTTTACGGTAAGGATGATTGTGAGAGAAGTTTCAAGGTTCCCAACACTAGGAATCTTCTTGCCTTCTTCAACTACTTCCTTCGGTGTTGGGAACCTTGAAACTTCTCTCACCATCATCCTTACCGTAAAAGTTTGGATATTTAGAGTTTTTTTTTTTTTTTTTTTTTTGTCCCTATTAATGGATATCCTTAAAAAAAAAAATTAATGTTTTTAATTTATTTTTTTATTTTATTTATTTAAACTATTTATTTATTTTATTTATTTAAACTATTTATTTATTTTATTTTTTAAAACTATTTATTTATTTTATTTTTTAAACTATTTATTTATTTAATGAATCATATCTTTTATTTTATTAAAATTTATAAAGTTTTTGGTTAAAAGGTAGAAAAAAATAAAGTATAAAATAATATAACTAGGGGCAGTTTAGGTATTTTTAAAGTCAAATTTAATTCTTGGGGGTGTTAGTGTATGATAACAAAACTTTTCCAACTATGTGTAACTTGCCCAAACCTCAAGGCGTGCAATACAATTTGCCCTAAACAAAACCCCTAGTCACTAGTCCGCTACAAGACAAAATGCTCAGAGAAGTTGGCAACATCAAGTTAACAATTTATGTGTAGGCAAGTGTGTGATGACCGATGCCAAAACTCACCTATCTAGCTATCAACCTCTCACCGGCTCACAAACAATGTTAGTACGTGAGGTGTCAACATCATATCACTCACTACAGTCTACATAATATCATGATTTACAAGATATTGACACCTCATGATCCTCACGTGCCAACACCATTTGGAAAGAAATTTGAAAAAAAGTTTGGAAAGTCTAGCATTACTCTCGTAAGATATACATGCATGTTGATCGAGCATCAATAATGGGACACGTGTACCCAGTATTTGGCATGGAAATCGCTTACTTGGTGAGTCGGTTGCCAATTAGAGATATAATTGGAACAATATATCTGAAAATGTGATTGCTTTATATATATATATATGTTCAAGTCAATGCGCACTGATATTTTATCGGTGCGTTGGATGTGGACCATTAAATTTACATACTTTGATTCAAAGTGTATGCACTTGTCGAAGTGTATATGGACCATTATATATATATATATATATATATATATATATATATATATATATATTCAAGTCAGTGCGCACTGATATAACTTCATCTGTCGATCGTTAAATTTATATACTTTGACTCAAAGTGTATACACTTGTCCAAGGGTTCATATGCAATATGCATTGATGTAAGTTATATCAGTATACATTGACTCGAACCGTATATATATATATATATATTAATACTGTATATTATTAAAATTTGAAAATAGCTAGCTTTTACAATCTTACACTCGTAAGCTAGGAAGCACGGATACTCCATTTGGTGGAGGTAACTCGTATCAAACTCGTATTCAGTTCAGATAATCCTTGGATATTCCAGGATACGTATCTGATACGCCAAATGGCATATCCGTTGATTTTTTCACAAGTTTAACTAGAGGATACTTGGAGGATACTTGGGGGATACTTGGAGGATACGTTTGGGGCAATATTATAATTATTTTAGTATAAAACGGGGTCAAATTATAATTTCAAAATTTTAGGAGTCAAAATGAAATTGTAAGGAAATTTTTGTTTTGATTTCATTGACAAAGAGAATACCGGGATACTTGAGATTGCAAACCTTTCTCTTGATGAACCAGAGTTAGAGGCCGAATTATTTAGATCCTTTAACAATATGAATGATGATAATAAAGTTAATTAGGAATTTAAAATATGTTTTATAAGTATTTTTATGTAGTATTTGGATTTTGTAATATGTTATGACTTATGTGAGGTATGTTTTATTTGGATTTTGTAATATATTCGATTTATGTGGCATGCTTTATTTGGATCCTGTAATATGTTACATTATTATGACTTATATAGTTATATGACATATTTTATTTGGATTCTGAATATGTTTTTTATTTTGAATGAATTATCAAATATGTTTTCATATATCATTATTATTTTTTAAATATAAATATATATATTATTTTAATTGACGTACCCTGCCGTATCCGTATCCGTATACGTATCCTAGTTTTTAAAGATTTACTGTATCCTCGTATCGTGTCATATCCGTGCTATATAGCTCGTAAGACATATTAATTACTAGCATGCATGTACTGTTGAGCATGGATAATAGGACACGTATAACCAGTGTTTGGCATGGAAACCGCTTGTTTGGTCTGTCGGTTGCCAATCAGATATTTTTGCCAATTAGATAATACTTGGAACAATGTAAGGGAAAATGTGATTGCGTTTTTATATATTAAATATTAGGTTTTGAAGCACATGCCTTGCTTAAATCAGTACTTGAATTTCATATTTACAAATATACATATCCTTGAAAAATAAGAAATGTTAATATAACACATACAGTTTTAGTTCATGTAAATGCTATTACATTGATATAACACATTGAAGAAGTTTTAAACTCATGTGAATGATTTAATTATTTTTCTATTTGACTAGAAACCACCGCTTGGATTTTTTCTATTTTTTTTTTTACTGCATTTCACTTTACACACATCCATTGTATAATCTACAAATCATAAATTTTCACACAAATTACATTTTCACCCCTGTATAATTCCCTTTTCTTTTTCAACACATTAAATACATAGAAAATTATATTTTCATCATTACTATATAGTCCCTATTGTGTTACTATTACTAAGATCTGTCTTAAGGCTCTTTTTTCCAAAGTTGGTATCTGTAAGTAAACCTCCTCTTCCAAGGGGAACTTCTTGGCACGTAAACTAGCTTCGGTAGCCTTCTCCTCTATTAGGGAGCAATTGTGGTTGGATCCCAACCCCTTTTCTGTTTCTCCGGTCCTATAATTGTTTTGTTCCAATTCAGGAAAAAAAATACTAAGATCTGTCTATTAAGTAATTATAGAAATACTTAATAGAAACTTGAAAGGTGTATTTGTCAATCGACATTCAATATAAATCTAAGGAATTAATACAAATCTAAGGAATGTTATAATTGAAATCTTACTAAACCCTATCTATTAAGTAATTATATAAACTTTAAGGATCGATTATATTTTATGTTTAAAGAAATTAAAAGAAAAAAATAAGATGCTATAATTGAACCGACATATCACACTTTTATATATAATACAAGATATAGGATATAGGATATGATTAAAATTAGCAAATAGCTAGCTTTTACGATCTTACACTCGTAAGACATCATTACTATAGCTAGCTACAGGAAAACAAAACACAACATCATGACTTTATTACAACATAATTAAAAGGGCTGCTCATGATCAAAACATACATATATATTGCCCATTAAACACTAAACACAAAACACAAACTAATTAAAACTCCAAACAACATTCATGCTTGCCCTGTTTGGCCAGCTGCCTTGTCCTTGGCTGCCTGCTCCGTCTCCTTGGCTGCTTGGGTTGCTTGGCCTGCCTTGTCTTTGGCTGCTTGGGCTGCTTGGCCTGCCTTGTCCTTGGCTGCTTGGGCTGTCTGGGCCGCCTTGTCCTTGGCTGCTTGAGCCGTCTCCTTCGCCGGGTCCATCATCTGGTTCGTCTTCTCCTGTTTTTACACCCATTCATGCTTTTCACATTAGCCTAAACATGCCATGAAATTATAACGTCTCAAAAATAAAACACCAACCACCACCTGCCAACGTGGCTGGCTAGATGTTGAAGGGTACTCATTCAGTTTGTCCAATGACGAAACCAGCTTCTTTGAAGGGAGACCAATTTGAAAAATTGATAAAATTTTAATAGAAAAATGTAAGGGACAATTTAAATAATTTGTTTTAAAAAAATGTGGGCTTAGAAGGCATGTAAATATCCCAGATTTGAGTTTGAGAGTGTTGAAGGGTGCTCATTCGGTCCGAGAAATTCCCAGGTTCAAGTCGCCATTGGTATATATAAAAATAAATAATAATAAAAACACCACTAGAAATAGAGTCCCAACATACATTTTCATGTAATGAAAATATATCTAGAAATTAGAAACATAGATAGATATAAAAGTTATAAGTACCTCAGTCTGGCCTTTGGCTTCACCAGCCTTGTAGCTCTGGTTGTGAGATGCCATATCTTTTCCTTTGTCGGAGAAAAAAAAAAAAATAAGGTGCTTGACAGTGAGTGCTTTTGCTTTTGCTTGAAAATGAAAGTAGAAACAGCTGAATTTGCTTGTAATGAGAAGAGTTGTTAAATTGCATGAGAACATATATAGAGGTTGAGAAGCATCTGGGTTTCGAACACGTGTCCTGCTTCTTGACACGTGAGTGAGACGTGCCATTCTTTGGTATCCAAATCTTCCTTCAGCGAGTCGGTTTGTCACTTTTTTTATAACGGATAATGTCTCAACTTATACAATAATGCCACGTGCTGCTCATGCCAACGAAAAAGGGTTTACGTAGACTATTACAATTTTTCAATATAGAAATATAGAAATAGGACATCACTCAATTATACAAATCAATTGATACGAGAACGAGAATTTACACACTTGTTTATTAATAAGAGTAATGCTAAATATCACACCTACGATCATAACTTTTCAATCACAACACACGTGGTAATTGAGGTGTTAATTGGTGAATGGATATATATTAATAATGATTTATCTCATTTATTTATGTATCTATAACTTTTCAATCACAACACATATGCCAGTTAAGGTGTTAATCGGTGAGTGGATATATATTAATAATGATATATTCACTTACCAAATTGACACATCAACTGCTATATGTGTTGTGATTGAAAAGTTATGATTATAGGTGTGATATCTAGCATTATTATATTAATATATGTAATTGATTCTATTATTACGAATTAGTTGTTATATATAATAGATTGTCCAAATTATTTATTAGTTATAATTCATTTATCATATTTAGACATGAATTTTAGACCATGTATCAGCGTATCACTATCTCGTACATAGGTAGTTTAGAATTTAGATCTAATTAATAATTGGTAATAACTCATGTAAGTACACTACTATAATATTTTAAGAAGACCTTTGTTTTTAGGATTTAGCTATTATATATGTATTGTATAGTACATAAAGTTGGTACTTTTGAGTAATGGTCTATAGAAATTGATGAAATGAGGTTAATCCAGTGGTAAAACCCCTCATATCTATATGGCTATATTACGAGGTTATAGGTTCGAATCCTTCCCTTTTCTAAAAGAAACTCTAAATTTGTATAATAATATAATACTTTTGTGAAGAATTACAAGAACTATTACAATAGAATTGCCGGGACCTGCTGAAATCAAATAATATATGTACGGTCCAGATATCTACTCTCATAACAGGAGATAACTACTTTCACAACCCGAAAAGAAAACTCCTTACACATGCTTGTAAAATGTGCATAGTGGGATTTGAACCCCTCACCATTTAGATAGAAGGGAGGTGCACTACTAGCTTTGCTAAGAGATGATGTGCTAATAATGTAATACTTTAAAAAAATATATATTTATAAAAATCTAAGATTAAAACTAAAAAAGAAAAAATAATTCTATCTAACATAACTACCGAACATATCTTATTTTATAATACAAATTACGATTTGGATAAGTTCAGTGAGAAGTAAGTTGGAAGTAGATGGTATTTCCAATGCATTCATTAAATTTCAAAACAAAGATTTCAACAACTTCTGACAAATGCGACCGATTCAAATAGATAAACAATAGAAAGTTCTCTGTTACTTTTACACCACCGCCTAAGCATCCCATGTTGTGTGGTTGTAAATGATGCTATTCAGTTTGACATCAGATTCGAGTCGGCCGCACAGTAGCAGAAACTATCACTCAAAAGGTTATGTGTACAAGGAGGGGAGCTTTGGTGCATCCCAATGACTCAATGAGTGCTTTTGCTTTTGCAGTTTGCTTTAAGAATGAAAGTAGAAACAGTTGAATTTGCTTGTAATGAGAAGAGTTATTTTATTGCATAAGAATATATAAAGAGGTAGAGAAGCATCTGGGTTTCGAACACGTGTCCTGCTTCTTGACGCTTCTGTGAGACGTGCCATGCTTTGGTATCCAAATCTTCGTTCAGCGAGTCGGTTTGTAGCTTTTTATAAAGGATAATGTCTCAACCTATACAATAATGCCACGTGAGGAACCTACCGGTCAACAGCCACGAGAAAATCTTGTATGAAACGATTTCATTGACACTTTGTCAATGAAATCGTACCAAATTAAAGTTTTTAAATATATTTTTATGTTTTCAAGATAAATGGTACGATTTCATTGGACTGTCTCACCAACCGGCAGTAGACCATCCCATTCAAGATTTTCTCCAACAACCACATGCCAAGGAAAAGAGTTTACATTGAGAGCAAGGATGGTAATCAAACCCGAACCCACGGGACCTATCCGAACCCAACCTTTCACAACCGTGTTTGGAGTTGCAAAATCCTAACCTTTTATCAACTAAAATGTAAATTTAAAACGAGTCGATTATCTTTAACTCTCATATTCTCTTTTATTTTCCAGTTTCTTTCTCTCTTTAATATTTAAATATTTTTTAATTAAATAATATATATATATATATATATATATATTAATTTCATGGGTTCATGGGGTAGGGTTGGATGCCCTCAAAACCCATAGGTGAAACGCAAACCCAAACTCACTTAATTTTGCAAAATGTTTGACGAGTTTAGGTGTGGGTTTTGCAAAACCCACCCGAATCCAATCCATTGCCATCCCTAATTAAGAGACTTTTACTTTTACAATTTTGATGGTTTACATGATAGTTACTACGAGATTTGGGTAAAAACTTTGGGTTGTATTATTCACTCATTATTAGATTATTTTGATGAGTCTTTATTTGATTTAATATATAATTAAAATTAAAAATCACTTTATTTCATTAAAAAAATTTGTTATATGAATTTCAAAAAGAAAAATTGTTTTCTAATTAAAAATCTCAAATTGAAAACATGTAATTAATAACGTAGGTAAGAATCTTAAGATACGAGACTCCCCAAAATATATAATAAAAGAAAACCTTTTCTTTATAATCTATCTAAAGAAATTAAATGGTAAGATTTTGAAATAGAACAGATTTTAAGTTTTTGAGGTTGGCCGGTGGTAAAGCCCATCACATCGGTATGGGTTCAAGTCTCTCCATCCTTCCTATAAAACCCCGAATTATTGTAATATTTATATATATATACACACACACACATATATATATATATATATATATATATATATAAGTTACACAACCATCATACATCCAAAAATATTCATCCAAAAAGAATTATTAATAAAGAAGATATGTACTGTCAAAAAGAAGATGAGGAGTGCTAGAATCACTCTCCCAACCAACTCTCTCAACTCATTCTTTCTTTATAATGTGATATGTGGACAACATTTACTTCTCTGCATCAAACTTAGAGACATTATAAATGGCATGCTTTTTCTATCTATTTACAAATCAAACCAACCACTAACTTCCTAAATTACCTTTTATTTTATTTACCAAAATGCCATCTAATATCAGATTATTTTTTTCATAAAAAGAAATATATAATAATAACAAATGCACTTTTTTTAAAAGAAAATAATAAAGGCATTTAGTTCTTCATCTACATAGTGATATAAGGAAAAAAAAAAAGTTCAATATAGAAATTTAATACAACACAATTAAATTATTTAATAAAAAAGCTATTAAAAAAATTACATGTAACAATTGTGGAAGACAATTTATGTTTGAAAATGATGATAGTTGAAGTGAAATTCAAAAAAAAAAAAAAAAAAAGTTCAATGGTTGACCAAGATTGATAATTTGGGAACCGTAGAAAAAAAAAAGTTTATTTAAAAAAAAAAAAAAAAAAAAAAAAAAAAAAAAAAAAAAAAACCTTGATACAATATTAAATGGCAATTTGGTAAAAAAAAAAAAATGGGTAATTTAGGAAGTTAGTTGTTAATTTAATTTGTAAATAAATAGAAAATATTGATTATTTATATTGACTTCAAATTTGATATAGATAAATAAATATTATCCACATATCACATTGTAAAGAGAGAGTGATTTGAGAGAGTGATTCTCATCACTCCTCAAAGAAGATATATAAAACTTATAAGTGTAAGATTTGAGCATCAATAATGGGACACGTGTAACCAGTATTTGGCATGGAAACCTCTTGCTTGGTCAGTCGGTTGCCAACAAGAGATACTGGGAACAATATATATAAGGGAAAATGCGATTGCGTTTTTATATATTAATATATGATTAATTAACTGTAATACTTTAAAAATATATATATATCTATAAAAATCAAAGATTTAAAAACTATTAAAAAAGGTTTAGACTAAAAAAGAAAAAATAATTCTCTCCGAACAACTATATATATATATCATATTTTTATAATACTTATAATTTGGATAACTACAGTGAGAAGTAACTTGGAAGTAAAATCTAACACAAATAAAAAAGCAACATGAACAGTGACAAGGTCACAAGAGCAAAATCAAAATCGGTGAACTAAAATTGAAACTGTCGTGTCTATGACCAATATATGCTCACTCTCCTCTTCACTTCCAGTCATGTCTTCCTCCAAGTGAGTATTATACTTGTGTTGCTGAATTGCTAGGGAGATTTGGACTTATAGATGAAGCAATGAGTTTTTTTAGATCAAATAAGAGTATATGGAGCTGAAGTTCCTCCAAGTGTTTGGGGAGCTTTGCTCGGAGCTTTTCGAATCCACAAAAATAATGCATTGTAAGAGATTAAATGGGCATGACTAACAGCTAGTACTTTTTAAAGAGCTTTAAAGAGCTTTTTAAAGTTTTATAAAAATACAAGACAACATAATTAAAGAATGTCTACTTAGATACAGCGAAGCAATAATGGTATGTAAATCGTAAAACTATAACATAATCCTTTTACGCTAATGTATTTAAAGCTATACACATTCCCAGTCACATGGCATATTATTAAGACAATCATGCCTCGTAGGAATATAATGGAATGGGCTATGATTTGACCAAAATCACTAAATGCCTTCACGAACAACTTATAGCTAGTTTCAACATTAAAATTTTCGAACCGCTTGGCAACTAGTTCATTATGACTGCAATTATTTAAAACCAATTATGATATATATTAGGCCATTCCTCTCATAGGTCAATAAGCACAATTGGGAATCACAACATAACCAGCTCATATAGTAAAGTCACATGAATGGCGAAACAAAGGAAGTGAACATGGTGCAAGGTTATGATGAGCAAATTTGGAAATACACATGAGCTCCTTCAACCACAGAACACTAAGCACTATACAAAAGACTGCAATGCACATAGCCACATACATAAATTGAAAACACAATATTGTTAACAACAGCATAAACATAATAATATGATCTTCGTACCTTGACTTTGTTATCATCAGCCCCGGTGGCCAATAGTTGAGAATCTGGTGAATATGCAAGACAAGCAACTGCCCTAACTTCGTGTTAAAGAATTTTGGTCGCGGAAGCGTTGCCGAATAGAACACAAACAAGCACAATAACAAAGAAAAGATAAGATGAAGAGAAGTAATTTAAATCCAAACACACACAACACAAGAATTTACGTGGAAACCTAAATCAGGGAAAAAACCACGGCTGTCAGGACGACAAGAGAAAGTTCCAATATGTAGTAAATTGTTACAACCACACACTCAGGTTCTCTCTCTAAATTATACCCCAAACCCAATTACACCCAATGCTCACTTTGAGATCTCTCTAGTATTTGCTCTTTTGCTCCACCACTCTCAGGTGTTTTTCACACACTAATAACCTAGTTATTATGGTCTATTTATATGTATTACAGGGAGTTTAAATTAACAAGGAAATCTATCTCCTAGTCATACAAGAATACTTATTCCATATAAATACTATTTCCTATTTAAGACAAGTCTTCTTTCAAGGAGAAATCCTTTTCCTATTCGAACTTTAAGAAGCAACCTATTTCCTCTTCCAAGAATATTTCCTGATTCGACGCATGCTTGTGATTAACTATGATTCAAGTTGCAGTTGGCCACCCGCTTCCTAAACCGTGTTGAACTTGACCACTCAGAAAACCGTGATCACTATGCGCCTCATCTCGTCGACCACTGCCGGTACCGCTGCCATGACCACAGCGGTCACGCAGCGGTACAAACTGGAGTTGGACCGCTGCCGTAG
Organism: Acer saccharum; assembly: GCA_030490815.1. Classification (NCBI taxonomy): domain Eukaryota; kingdom Viridiplantae; phylum Streptophyta; class Magnoliopsida; order Sapindales; family Sapindaceae; genus Acer; species Acer saccharum. The sequence goes on from CM059866.1 coordinate 22,179,152, forward strand.
CGCTGCCAAACAATTGGCAGCGGTGTCCTACCGCTGCCGTTACCGCTGCCGAAGCCACAGCGGCTTGGCAGCGGTTTTGGCTGCTCTCCGCTTCTTCAGTTCATCTCGTCTTTCAAGCCTCCCTCAAACATAACCTCATACTCCCAAACGCTCTCACGTCTCTAGGAAGTCTTCACATTGCTAAATCGGGTTTGGTATCCATAGGTAATTCAAGCCATATCCAACACTTCGCACACCCAAACATCAACCAATTCCCTAGGTCATTAAAACTCGTTGCAGTAATCTTCTCTCTTGAAATTGATAACAAATGAATACACACAAAATCAGGCATCTGATATAAACCAAACACACCATTTGAGAACCCCACAACCACCATATCAAGCCCCCTATGATAATCACAATCTGTTAATTTAACTGGCGCCTGCTTAAAATCATCCTTCCTCAACAACTGCCATTTCTGCTTATGCAAATACCACTTTTCTTCACCTGAATCGACACCTTTCCCATCAAAATCTTTCCTCTCCTTAACTTTGCTGTCCCTCTCTGGAGTACCCGGAGAGGGTGGCTACTCCGGAGAGGGTGGCTCTGAGTCTTCCCCTCTAATTTCATCCAATTTACCATCACTGCCACTATAACCCCAACTAAAAATTCTACAAGCACGAGTAATCGTATAAATTTTATTTACTCTGTAAGTCCTCTTATCAACACCGTACCGAAAATACAATCCACAATCGAATCTCTATGACCTAAAAGTAAAAAGGGATTATTGCTTCGAACACCCTTTAATTTTTCGTTTGCATAGAACAATCTCATGGCCAAATCTTTAAAACCAACAAGCAAATACTTAGAATTGGGACTCGGGACTCCAGTTCTATAGTTATCTTTTGACACTTCTATTTTGAAAAAATTCCAATGTAAAAATTTCAGTTTAATTAAATTTTCTAAAACACCCCATTTTCTTTAAATACAATATAATTAAATTTTCTAAAACACCCCATTTTCTTTAAATTGAATTTTTATATTAAATAGTCTGTTCATCCAGTGCTGGACCTCTGGTATAGCTGATCAAGCTGTTCATTAGTCCTTTCTTGTACTATTTGGCATGGGAACCGCTTGCTTGGTCAGTCGGTTGGCGATTAGATATTTTTGCCAATTAGAGATTTAGAGATACTTGTACCAGTATATCTAAGGGAAAATGTGATTGCGTTTTTATCTAAGTCCAATTTGCTGTCAAAAAAATATGATTAAAATTAGCAAATAGCTATAGCCTATAGGAAAACAATCTTACACAGTTGTAAGACACCATTACTAGCTAGCTATAGCCTATAGGAAAACAAAACACAATTACATCATGAATTAATTTTTTATTTTATTTTATTTTTTTTTATGGAAATCATGAATTAATTTATTACAAGTTTACAACAACATAATTAAAAGGGCTGCTGCTCATGATCAAAAGATTCAAAACATACATGATATGATGCCCATATCATGCCCATTAAACACAAAACACAAACTAATTAAGACTCCAAACAACAACATTCATGCCAAAACCCTAACCCTAAACCCTCCTGTTGTAATTATAAGTACTAGGAGGGGTGGTGGTAGTAGCAGTAGTGTCATGACGAGGCTGATCACCTTGTTCCTCCCTCACCAGTGACGTCAAACCCAAAAGTGTGTTTGACAGCATCAGAAGCACCCTGTGCCATGCTCTTCACTTGCTCTCCAGTCTGACTCAGAATACCACCGGTCTTTTCTTTCCCGGCCTCCGAGCTATCACGAGCCACCTGGCCGGTCTCCTGGCTCTTCTTCTTGGTGGCATCTGCCGTGTCCGAGGTCTTGTCCCTGGCTGCTTGGGCTGTTTGGCCTACCTTGTCCTTGGCTGCTTGGGCTGTTTGGCCTGCCTTGTCTTGGCTGCTTGGGCCGTCTGGACCGTCTTGTCCTTGGCTGCTTGGGCCGTCTCCTTCGTTGTGTCATGACGAGCCTGATCACCTTGATCCTCACAAGTACTGTCAAACCCAAAAGTGTGTTTGACAGCATCAGCAGCACCCTGTGCCATGCTCTTCACTTGGTCTCCAGTCTGACTCAGAATCCCACCGGTCTTCTCTTTCCCGGCCTCCGTGCTATCACGAGCCACCCGGCCGGTCTCCTGGCTCTTCTTCTTGGTGGCATCCGCAGTCTCCGAGGTCTTGTCCTTGACTGCCTGCCCTGTTTGGGTTGCCTTCTCCTTAGCTGCTTGGGCTGTTTGGACTGTCTTGTCCTTGGCTGCCTCGGCGGTCTGGAATGTCTTGTCTTTCGCTGCTTGAGCCGTCTGGGCCGTCTTGTCCATCATCTGGTTCGTCTTCTCCTGTTTTTACACCCATTCATGCTTTTCACATTAGCTTAAACATGCCATGAAATTATAATGTCTCAAAAATAAAAGCACAAACCAACCTGTCTGGCTGGGTGTTGTAGATATATATATAAATAAATAATAGAAAAGCACCACTAGAGTCCCAACATACATTTTAATGTAATGAAAACATGTAGAAAGTAGAAACATAGATAGAATATATATATATATATATAAAAATAAAAGTTATATAAGTACCTGAGCCTGGCCTTTGGCTTCACCGGCCTTGTAGCTCGTGTTGTGAGAGGCCATATCTTTTCCTTTGTTGAAAAATAAATAAATAAAGTGCTTAACAATGAGAGCTTTTGCTTTTGCTTGTAAAATGAAAGTATAAACAGCTGAATTTGCTTGTAATGATCGAGAAGAGTTGTTATATTGCATGAGAATATATACAGAGGTAGAGAAGCATCTGGGTTTCGAACACGTGTCCTGCTTCTTGACACTTGTGTGAGACGTGCCATATATTCTTAGGTTTCCAAATCTTCAATCAGCGAGTCGGTTTGTAGCTTTTTTATAAAGGATTATGTATCGGCCAATACAATAGTGCCACGTGAGGCACCTACCGGTCAACACCCACATACAAAGGAAAAAGGATAGACTATTACAATTCTGCGATATAGAAATGGGACACGAATCTGGTTATGTCAATGGGTCAATCTCATCGTAACGAATTTATAAATGTGTTTATTAATATATGTAATTGATTTATTTATTTTTTAAATATATGTAATTGATAAGTCGTACATAGGTAGTTTAGATCTAATTAGGGGTGGACATGGTTCGGTTCGATTCGGTTTTACCCAAAACTGTATTGAACCGACATATATTCGGTTTTTAAAAATATGAATCAGTTTGAACCGTTTGAACTTAAAACTGAATTGAACCGAACACATTTAGTGTCCGTTTGGGAGAGCTTGTCTACTGGCTAAAAGAGCTTTTTTAATTAAAAAAGCTTTTTTCAATTTTTTTTGTATCGTTTGGTTGTCACCCAGTAGAGCTTTTAGATGATTAAAAAAGCTGTTTTACGTCTACTTTGAGAAGCCCAAATTTAAAGTTTTTCCAAGTAGATCTTTTGGAGTTTTTTTAATAACACTAAAATCTCCAATATAACCCTATAATTTAATATTTGCTAGAGTATTTTGGTAATTCTATCATTAAAAAAGCTCTCTTTTAATTGACAACCAAACGACTAACGACTTTTATTTAAAAGTTATACCTCTAAAAGATCCACTTCTAAAAGATCTACTACAAAAAGATCTACTTGAAAAGCTCTCCCAAACATACTCTTATATCGATTCGGTTCGATTCAGTTTTGGGCCTATTGGACTTTAAAGGTTTTTTTTATATGTTTTTTAATTTTTTGGGCCTTTAAATTGCATTTTTGGCATTTAGGCTTAAACTTTTTTAAGAAAACATATTATGTAAAAAATAATTTAAACAAAATACAACCCAATTTTCAATCCAAATCTAAAGTTTCAATCATATTAAGTTTCAATCATATTAAGTCCACATACTCAATCAAAATATAAAATCTTCATAACTTCTATAAAATAGAAGTAAAAAAATGTAGTACATAATGTAGTCCAAAATAAAACATCATCAACAAACATTCCATAATAAAATTGAACATTATAAAATAATTAATTAAGACAATTCGGTTTATTCGGTTCGGTTTGGTTTTGTATGTCCAAAACCAAAACCGAACCGAATTCAATTCAGTTTTCAAATTTCAAATCAGTTTGAACCGAATAGAAACTATGAGCCAAACCAAATACCCTTTTTTGGTTCGGTTCGGTTCGGTTTAATTTAATTCGGTTTCGGTTTTGTGCCCACCCCTAGATCTAATAATGGGTAATAACTCAAGAAACTATACTATTATAATATATTAAGAAGACCTTTATTATTAGGATTTAGCTATTAGTACTTTTGAGTGATCTAATAGTCTATAAAAATCAATGAGATGAGGTTGGTCTGGTGGTAAAATCTCTCACACCCGTACCATGAGGTTGCGGGTTCGAGTCCTCCCTTCCCTTAAAAAACTCTAAATTTATATAATAGTGTAATATTAAAAAAAAAAAAAAATGGTCTACAAAAATCAAAATTTTAAAACTTAAAAAAAAAAAAAAAATTAAAACCAAAAAAGAAAAAAATAATTCTCTCTCACATAACTACGGAACAACTATATATATTTGAGAATTATTTTTTCTTATATTTCCCTATTTTTAAATATTTTATCTTCAAAAAAATCTGAAAAAAATTAGTTCTTGTGCCCGAATTTTTTTTAATTTTTTTTCCATAAATGTATTTCAATGCTTTCACCATCCATACAAAAAATCAAATCAAGATTCAATATATTACATGTAATTTCATCAAATATGCTTAAAGTGAGCATTGTAAAAAGTCTTCATTGGAAAATTAATATACATATATATATATATATATATATATATATATATATATATATCTTATTTTTATAATTCATTTACAATTTGGATAACTAAGTGAGAAGTAAATGCGACCGATTATTCGCAATATTTGGATACTGTTTAATAATTAACCAAGTTCAAATGGACAAACAATATAAAGTTCAAATAATGTGCGGCCTCGACCTTTGCGAACCCAGCCTCGATCTAGACCTGGCAAGGTTCCGGTTCGAACCGTGGAACCGTAGAGGAACAGGAATCGGAACCGAAAAAATCGGAACCGGAACTTGAACCGGAGGAGGCCGATTCTGGTTCCGGTTCTAAGGTTTGAGGAACCGGCGGTTCGCGCAATTTTTTTTTTTCTTTTTTTTTCTTTTTTTTTTGGGTTACCGTTGGAGGCCCAACGGTCTGCTAACATCAGCAGGCCGTTGGGCCTCCAACGGCTACCCCATTTTTTATTTTTTTATTATTTTTTTTTCTTTTCTATAAATACCACAACCCTGCGCCACCGCCGCCACATCCCCCCCCCCCCCCCCCCCCCCCCCCCCCCCCCCCCCCCCCCCTCTTCATTTTTCCTCACACCAATTTCTTCTCAATTCTCTCTATTCTCTAATTCTAATTTCTCTCCAACACTCTCAACTCTCAAGTCTCTCAATCTCCAAGTCTCCAACTCTCCAAGTTTCCAAGGTTTTTAATATTTATTTCATTTTGTAATTGTTTTATTTGAAATTAATTTTATTTGCAATTTGCAATTTATTTTATTTCCAATATATTTTATTTTCAATTTATTTTATTTGCAATTAATTTATTTCCAATTTATTTTATTTGCAATTTATCTTGTTTCCAATTTATTTAATTTCCAATTAGTCAATTTACTAAGTTTCCAATTTCATTTTCATTTATTTGCAATTACTAGTTTACTACTTTAGTACTTTACCACATAGTACATAGTACCTACTATTCTACTAATACTTTAAATGGCAAGTGGAAGTGGTGGAAGTGGAAATGGAAGGGGTCACCGGCCGTGACGGTCCTAGGCGTTCGATTTCGATGAAAGGTAAGGGTGCTATGATCGATAATCTCCGTCGTAACGACTCCATCTATCACGAATATCTGCAATGCCGGGCCTATGCTGAAGACCTAGGCCTAAACTGTTCTACTCCCCCTCTAATAATTTCTGAACCCGATCCCAATGACACCACCCCCAATTTGACAAGCTAGTCAGAAAATATGCCTGATATTGATACACCTCCGGATTTTGATTATGAACCACCGGAAGTGGAACTACAAGAGGAGGAAGATCTGATACAGAAGCAAAACAAATCTGATCTCTTCGTCAAACATATGAAGAAAGTTAGGAAAGAAGATAGAAGCTATGTAGCGGCTTGCAATTACTGCACCAAAACATATAAGTGGAGCAAATCCGGAGGATATGGCACTTATCGGAAGCATATTGAAACTAAACATCCAGAAGCAATGACTAGAACGAGGTCACAATCACAAATTTCTAGGTACGCTACTCCTAACCAACAATTATTTCGTTATACTGATGAACAAAATAGAGAAGAATTAGCTAGGATGGTAGTAGTAGAACACTTATCATTCAGTTTTGGTGAAGGGGTTGGTTTTGTTAACTATTGTCGACGAGCATTAAACCCTGCTGCATGCCGTGTCCCTAGATCCACGCTCACACAAATACTTGAAAAGATTAATTTGAGAGAGAAAAAAAAGTTAGAAAATATTTTGAAAAATATAATGGTCGTGTTACCGTATGTGTCGACATATGGACTGACCATTGGCAATCGCATTCATACTTGGGTGTCACTTGCCATTTTATGGATAATGCATGGACTATCCAAAAAAGAATTCTTGCATTTAGAGTTTTTGATGATGCACACACTGCTCAAAATATTTATAGACAGCTTAGAATTATTTTTTCAGAGTATAATATTGAAAACAAAATTTTTGCAATTGGTTTTGATAATGCTCCTGCCAATACCGCTGCTATTCCATTTTTAATTGATTTATGCAAACCCTTTCTTGGTGGTACATTTTTTCATCAAAGGTGTGCATGCCATGTTTTAAATATATGTGTTCAAAAAGGATTAGAAACTCTTGGAGATTTTATTCTACCTATTAGAAAAGCCCTAACGTTTTTATGGAGACATTCTTCTACAATGAAAGCATGGGCAAGATATTGTAAACAAAATGGTAGACGTGTCGTTAAATTTGCTCGTGATGTTCCAACACGTTGGAATTCTACTTATAAATTACTTGCTCAAAGTTATGAGTATAGGGATTTATTAGTTTATTTTATTCAATTTCATATTCCTACCATTGAACTTTTTGAAGCTCATTGGAATGCTTGTTACAATTTTTTTCAATTTGTTAAAAGTTTTTAATAATGCTACAAAAAATTTATCTAGTATTTATTTTCCTACAACACATTTATTTGTTATTGAGAGTCTTAATGTTGCTGGTGCATTTTTTTATTGTGAATCTGACCCAGCAATAGCGGAAGCCGTTAGTGCTATGAAGGCAAAATAGTTAAATTATTATAAGGAGTTTCCAAATATTTATTTGATTGCTATGGTTTTTGATCCACGTTGTAAATTGCAATCTTTGTCTTATTATCTAGAAGGTTATTATGGCAAACAAGGTTTAAATATTGAATATGATGTTGATGCGTGTTGTGATAGAGTTAAGAAATTATTGTATAGTTTATATGATGAATATGTTACATTTTATGGATCCTCACTGAACTTAGATGTTATACGAACACAAACTGCATCTCAGCCTCCATCATCCTCCTCTGGATTTTTGAATTTTTTCAACACCAGTTTCTACTGTGGCGGTGGAACAAGAGTTCAGCGCCGGGGAGAATATCCTAGATGAAAAACGTTCGTGCTTGACACCGAAAGCACTTCAGATACAGGTTTGTGTTGATGATTGGACAAAGGCGGAAAACAGACAACAAGAAATCGATTAGGAGCCAACATACGATTTCTTTAAAGATGACGAACCTGAAGGCTCTGGAGCAGTGGAGCCAGAATAGCAAACCTGTAATAAAAATTAGTCCACGACTCCACGTCATCACCAAACCTGTAATAAAAGATAAGAGAACTACATGACCTTTGATTCCTCTAAACCCCCCCAAGAGGATACGTAGGCAACTTAATTGTGGTAAAAATTAAGTGCAAGGCTAATAACTTTACATATTATTATTATTATTATTTTAAATTTAATTTTGTAATTTGTCATTTATTTATTTTATGTTATTTTTAAAATTTGGGTGACTCAATTTCCAAATACCCAATGAAATGTAAATTGTAATTTGTCATTTTGTTTAGTTTTATTTTAATTTAATTTTGTAATTTGTCATTTGTTTATTTTATTCAAATAATAACCCAATGAATTTAATTTTATTTTGTAATTTGTCATTTATATATTTTATTTTATTCAATTACAATCTACAACTTATAAGTCACAAGTTATCAAATTAGAACTTAGAAGTTTTTTTTTTTGTTTGTTTGAAAAAAAAAAAAAAAGGAAGGTTCAAAACCGCCGGTTCCTGTGGAACCGGAACTGGAACCGGCATATAGCAGTTCCGGTTCCACCAAACCATGGAACCGGAACCGGAACCGTGCCAGCACTACCTCGACCGCTCCCACAACCGCTGTCAAAGCCAAAGCGGTAGGGAGAGCGGTTTTCTTCTTTCTTCCACTTTCGTCTTCAATCATTCCCTCAAACACCTAATCCAACTTCCAAGCGTATCCCACGTTTCCAGGAAGCTTCACATCAAATATTAGTATCCAACTCCGAGATTGCTCTACGTCCACTTGCATTAGATTAGTTGAGAATTAGTTAGTTTGTAATATTGTAGTTAGTTATTGATATTGGTTACACAATAGCCTCATCTATAAGCATGATGTGAGTTTTTCTTTCTATTACAAGAATTTTTCAAATAAGAGAATTTAATGAGTCTTTTGAGACTGATGATGAGTGTTTTGGTTGTTGTTGGTGGTCTGACAGGGCAATTGAAAGATCAAATTGCTTTCACACCAAAGGTGATGCAAGTCCATCCCATGTGAATAGCAATCCATACATGATTTATTTTGGCATTTTGGAAATTATTTTCTCTCAAATTCCTGACTTTGATCAACTATGGTGGCTCTGCATTGTTGCTGCTGTCATGTCCTTCACTTAATTAAAGTTGCAGGTAATTAATTAAACCACTACAAATTCTGAGCTTTGCTTGCTTGATTATCAGCATTGCCGTGGCTGCCAGTTCTATTGCAGGAGTTGTTACTGATCTCCAGTCTTAGAAGCCCTTCAGTACCAGCTATTAGCTAATTCAATTGACATTAATTGTCAAAGAAAAAGGAGAAAAAGAGATGGATTAAAAAGCATTTTAGGAATCTCATCTCAGTTTGTTGTTGTTTCATGTTAATATTTGATAAAAAGCCTCAACTGGGCATGTTACTCTATGAGTCTATGTATTTTCAATTAGTGTGTAACTTTTCCTATTTTTCAAACGAAATTACAAAAAGTTTAAGCCCCCAAGCAAGGCTTCTTTTTCTTCTTGTTCATTACAATTTAACATCAAAAGAAATTCTGGGATCAAGTTGTATGAAGCAAAAATTCATTTATCTGCCAGCTGTTGGAGTCAATGAAATGGGAATGTAATTGAATTGTTATACAGCTTGTAATTCTTTAAAAAAAAAAAAATTCCCTTTTTCTATTATACCTTGTTAAAACCATGGAAAGTGCCCTTTTTAATCTACTTTTACAAACAGTATTATAAATCATAATGCTGAATCACTGAATGCATATGTTGTGGAATCAAGGTTTGATTTTTATTATTTAAAAAATAAAAAAAAATAAAAAAATAAAAAATAAATAAAAAAACGTGTGTTCCAAAAAAAATTATTAGAAAATATTGTTATTTTTTTTTTTTAATATGATATACAAAAATAATTATTTAATAAAATCAAATAAATACTGACTTGTCATGTCCCATATATCACTATTATGTGGTAATATAAATTAGACAGGTAAAAAGGGCACTCTGGTCATTTGAACCTCTTATCCCGTCATGTCTCAGCCATACCAAATGCATAATAGTATAGTCCACAGTTCTGTACCAGACCTTTCAAACTTAATACAGAACAACTTATCATGTCTTGTCCCGTCCCGTCTCGTCCCACCTTGTCCTGTCCCATCTCCGTGCCAAACGCACCCTATCTTTCAGGCCACAAAAAGAAAAGTGTATAGTACAAAAAAAATGGTAGAACAAAGCAAGTTTGAAAAATGTGATTCACACAAAGAATGTATTTACAGCAATAAATTCCGTGGAATCTTACTTGATCAGTCACGTCGTACATACAAATGTATTTGCTACTTCCCCCAGCTAAAATGTAGCTCCCATCAGCAGAATAACATAATGTTGTGAAGCACCTTCCTAAACTAGAGTTAGCCGCTGATCTACGATCAGTCATATGACGCCCTCCAGCTATATCCCTACGCCCCTCGATAGTGTACATTAAGTCACCATTAATTGGGTCCCATAAATGAATATGTCCATGTAATGTGCTGCAAGCCAATTGCTTTCCATCTGGACGATAGACCACCGTAAGGACATCATGTGTATGGGGGAATGGTTCCACTGAACCTTTTCCTTCAAAAACACCCCACCATCGAACAGTTTTGTCCCACGACGATGAAGCTAAGATTGCCTACATGTGAGAACGAAACAACTTAATCAAACTATTCAGGAAACAAGGAGTATGATAAATGTCTGATACATAGAACATTGTTTAATCATCTGACACCCGTTAGATAAACTAAGAAAATTCAGGATTTGCACATAATGAAGAGTAGAAGCTTTTATAAAATCCACTTTAAATTCAAAGAAAAAGGTCAAATGAGCACTGAAGCAACATAAGCATTATGACTGAAATCATTTAAAACCAATTATGATTTCACAGGGAGATACTAAACACGATATATTAGGCCATTCCTCTCATAGATCAATAAGAACAATTGGGAATCACAACATAACCAGCTCATATAGTAAAGGCACATGAATGGCGATACAAAGGAAGTGAACATGGTGCAAGGTTATGATGAGCAAATTTGGAAATACACATGAGCTCCTTCAACCACAGAACACTAAGCACTATACAAAAGACTACAATGCACATAGCCACATACATAAATTAAAAACACAATATTCTTAACAACAGCATAAACATAATAATATGATCTTTGTAGTTGACTTTGTTACCTTGACTTTGTTATCTTCAGCCCCAGTGGCCAATAGTTGAGAATCTGGTGAATATGCAAGGCAATTCACATCAAAATAATGCCCCTGCTGCCCCGGACAAGTAACTGCCCTAACTTCGCACACCCAATGACCCAAACATCAACCAATTCCCTAGGCCATTAAAACTCGTTGCAGTAATTAATCTTCTCTCTTGAAATTGATAGCAAATGAATACACACAAAAGCAGGCATCTGATATAAACCAAACACACCATTTGAGAACCCCACAACCATCATATCAAGCCCCCTATGATAATCACAAGCTGTTAACTTAGCTAGCGCCTGCTTAAAATCATCCTTCCTCAACAACTGCCATTTCTGTTGATGCAAGTACCACTTTTCTTCACCTGAATCGACACCTTTCCCATCAAAATCTTTCTTCTTCTTACCTTCGCCGTCCCTCTCCGGAGTACCCGGAGAGGGTGGCTATGAGTCTTCCCCTCTAATTTCATCAAATTTACCATCAATGCCACTATAACCCCAACTAAAACAACCCACAATCGAATCTCTATGACCTAAAAGTAAAAAGGGTTTATTGCTTTGAACACCCACAATCGAATCTCTATGTTAATTTTTCGTTAACATAGAACAATCTTGTAGCCAAATTTTGCTTTGAGAACCTCTAATGTACTCTCTAAATTTTAGTTGTAAAATTATTTTTCCAAATGATAATGATCTTATGTTGACTACAAGCATTTTCCATAAACAAAACCCCCAGTCGCTAGTCCCCTACAGGCTACAGGACAAAATGCTCAGAGAAGTTGGCAACATCAAGTTAGCATCTCCGATAGTAATATGGCTTGTATTTGAAAAAAATGGTAATATGTCAACATTGTCAAACCAATTGCTTCATATGTGGCATGTAAATAAACTTGATTGACATCTAAATGAAAAAGTGGTCTCCAATGCTTCACTTGTAAAATACATGTTTTTAATGACATGTCAATTTATTATTAGTCTTCTTAAATGTACTTTAGAATTGTTGAATAAAATAAAGTAGAAGACAAGAGTGGTTGCTGACTGAGTCAACAAGACGGTCGTCCAACAGATCCTTTGAAATCAGAAAGTCATGTTGACAGTCTCTAAAAAAAAGTTGCCACCTCATCTTGACATTAGCATCGGAGATGCTCTTAGAGCATCTCCAATGCAAAAGTGGCTTGCATACCAATAATTGTTGACATGACAACAATGTCAAGAGACTTGCTTCCTATGTGGCACAAAAATAGACTTGATAAACAATCAATTCAAAATTTGGTCTCCAATGATTCTGTCTAAAACACAACTTTTTTAATGACGTGCCATCTTTTTTTCCTATTTTATTTTTTATTTTATTTCCTTACTAAAAATATATGAAAAATCAATGTCAGTTTTAAATGTTTGCTGAGTCAACCTAAAAAATAGCTGTGCAACAACCGTCTGAAAGTGGACGGTCATGTTGACAATGTCTAATATATTTTTTGCCACGTCAGTTTAAGGTTGAATATGCACGGTTGCATTGGAGACACAATTATTAACATAACGTCTATTTATCCTATGTGGCATCTCTTTTTTTCACAAGCCATACTTGCATTGGAGATGCTTTAACAATTAATGTGTAGGCAAGCGTGTGATACTATGATGTGATTATTGGTGAAGAATTCAAAGTCAAATTGAGAAAAGCAAAGTCAAGTTTTATTTTTTATGAATTAAAAAAAAAAAAAAAAAAAAAAGGGACAAAGTTAGCATGGGATTGGTGACTGAGTAAAGAGGGGGGATTATTGGTTAAGATAGATTTTGAGAAGGCGTATGATAGTGTTAACCACTCCTTTTTGGATGATATGTTAGGAGACATGGGTTTTGGTAGGAAGTGGAGGCAGTGGATGAGGTGTTGTATTTCCTCTCCTTGGATTTCGGTTTTAGTAAATGGTAGTCATACTAGGGAATTTGGGTTAGAAAAGGGGCTTAGACAGGGCGATCCTCTATCCCCCTTTTTATTTAATGTGGCGGTGGAGGGATTGAGTGCTCTTTTCAAAAAAGCTGAGAGTATGGATATGTTGAAAGGTGTTTCTTTTGGGAGAGGTGAAGTTCAGGTGTCTCATTTACAATTCGCCGACGACACAATTCTTTTTCTCCAACCTAATGTGGAGAATCTTATTAATACTAGGAGAATTTTGAGGTGCTTTGAAGTGGCTTCTGGGTTACGTATTAATTTCAGGAAGTCTTGTGTGGTGCAAATTGGTAAGAGAGGGGTGAGGGAGGTGAACTGGGCTGCGTTGTTTAAATGTGTTAAAGGTACTTTGCTGATCAAGTATCTAGGGTTTCCACTTGGCGGTCGGCCTGGGAGCAAAGTGTTCTGGAAAGAATTAGTGCATCGTATTGAGATGCGGATGGCCCCTTGGAAGAAGTTGTTTCTCAATAAAGGTGGAAGAACGGTGCTTATCAAATCTATTATGTCTAGTATCCCCATATATTTTATGTCCGTTTTTAAAGTACCGGTAGGTGTAGCTCGTAGTATTGAAAGATTGCAGAGGAGTTTCTTTTAGGGTGATGGAAACGAAACGAGGAAAATGCATGCCTTGAAGTGGGAAACTTTGTGTAGAAATAAGGAAAATGGACGGCTTGGTATTGGTTCCGTGTTGGATAAAAATAAGGGGCTTTTGGCTAAACGGGTGTGGAGGTTTGGGAAGGAAGACACGTCGCTCTGGAAAAGAGTTATTTGTGCTAAGTATAGTGTCCCGGTGAGTGCTATTACTTGGAATTGGTATGGAGGCCCTTCTAGTTCTCTCTTCATTAAAGCAGTAGGTGGGCTTTTTGAGCATGGTTCAAAGGTGGCTAAGGTGATGGAGGATGGTTTTCAAGTGATAGTGGGAAGGGGGGATAGAGCTAGGCTTTGGGATGATATTAGGAATGAAGATGTGCGGCTTAGGGATGCTTATCCTAGGATTTTCTCCCTTGCTTCCAATAAATTCGGCTGTATTCAAGATTATGGCTGTTGGAGTGACAATAGGTGGCAGTGGATAATTAATATGAGGAGACCTTGTTTTAATTGGGAGCAAGATCAATGAGTGTCTTTTATGAGGTCTTTGGACAGTATTGTTATCCGTGAAGCAATACCTGATACCGTTGGGTGGTCTTTTTGTGCGTCAGGGCAGTTTTCTGTTAAGTCAGTTTGGAATAGCCTGGAGCAGAATTTTTTGGTTGATGGAGCTATTTTCTGCAAGATTTGGAAGAGTATTTGCCCCCCAAAGGTTGAAATTTTCGTTTGGCAGCTTTTACATGGAAGGGTTCTTGTTAGGGAGGTGTTAAAGCGGTTTGTTTGGTCTCGGATGACAGGTTCGAATGCCCCATGTGTGGTGAAGCGGATGAGTCGATCGATCACCTCTTTCTTCACTGCCAATGGGTGTGGAAGTTATGGGGCAGCTGTATGAAATGGTGGAATATTAGTAGCTGTTCTTCTCAGACTCTTTTGGACTGGTGGTCTATTTGGCCAAGCTTTTGCCTAAGAAGATCTGCTGATAGAGCGTGGAGTGCGTTGTTTTTTGCTATGACTTGGTCTATTTGGGAATGTAGAAATGAGAAAGTGTTCAAGAATGTTATGATTCCGGTTGAGAAGATTGTAGATATGGTGAAATTTCGCGTAGGATGGTGGTTTAAATATATCGGTAAGGGATCCAAGGATCCTATTAATCTGATTTTGTTGAACATTGCTGAGAGATGTGTTGATGCTAAAAAAGTTAAGCTCCCTAATCCTCAGGGGTGGATTCCGCCCAAGATGGAATCGCTGAAGTTTAATGTTGATGGCGCAGCTAGGGGCTCGCCTGGTCAAGCTAGTGTGGGAGAGGTGCTGCGGGATAGCAGAGGTAGTATTCTTTGTGTTTTTTCTGTTTATATTGGGATTCATGACAGTGTTTCAGCTGAGCTTTGTGCCATTGCAAAAGCTTGTGCTTTGTGTTTGTCTAGGCCTGATCTATTTGGGAAGAAGATTGTTGTGGTGAGTGATTGTAAGCAAGTTGTGGCGTGGGTTAACAGCAGTGGGGTGGGGGAGTGAAGGTTTCTGCAGCTGATTTTGGACATCAGAAGTATGTTGTGCAGGTTAGGTCAGGCTCTTGTGGAATTCGATTCTATGGACACAAATGTTTTTGCTAATGCTTTAGCCAAAAGAGGAGCTGAAGGGGGTGGTGAGATGGTGGAGTGGAGTTTGGACTGATGTGGGTTTTTTTGGGTGGCTTTCTTTCTCTGTTTTTTCTTTGTTTTTTCTTCTTCTTTGCCTTGTCTTCAAAAGGCTGCGACAGTGGATTGCTTGTGAAGCCTCTGTCATTGTTTTTTGAGGATGCAATGCTGCTGCTTCTGTTCTCTGTTGTTTGGTTGGTGTGGCCTCTTGACTTTGAATAAAGTTGATTTTCAAAAAAAAGTTAGCATGGGATTGTGAAGAATCATCAAAGTAAACAAAGTGGCCAAAAGCAATTAGTGTTTTAATATGGGACAGAGGCAATTCAAGAGCAAAGGAGAAAATTGAATCACAATGTGTAATACACAGCGGTGTGGCAGCGGTTTGCAAATTGTGGCAACTGCTGCGCATTGCGCTGTGTCTTTTAAAGCAGCAATGACAACGGTCAGCCAAGTGTTTTGCGTTGTGTATTGCGCTACTAATTTCTCGGCAACAGTTGAGACAGCGGTACTGTCTCCAGTAAGGTCCGCTGTGGCACCAGCAGCGGTCCGACATAAATCCGCGTGCGATGAAGATTTGTACAGTGAAGAAAGAAGAAAAAAGGAAATAGACTCCAAATAGGATTTGGCCAACTCTAGTGCTCCCATATAAATACCACCATTATGTAAACCCTAATGTGTGTGAGAAAAATACTGCTAGAGAGATAGAGAGCAAATTGTAGAGAGACTGAGAGATTGTAATCAACTCTGAAAGTTGTGGATTGAGTGCAGTGCGCTCCGTGGACATAGACAAATTGCTGAACCACGTAAAATCTTTGATGTCGTCTTTTTCTTCTTATTGTTTTCATATTATCTGTGTATTTAGATTTGTGTGTGCGATTTTTTCTTACAACAGACCGATGCCAAAAATCACCTATCTAGCTATCAGCCTATCACCGACTCAAACTATATAAAACTTATAATCGTGAGATGAGTAACGTTAATCTTTCCAATTTTTTTCTAAAATTCTTTCTCAAATTGTATTAGTATGTGAGGTGTCAACATTACATCACTCAGTACATGATATCATAATTTATAAGATGTTGACACTTGTTCCTCGCGAGCTAACACCATTTGAAAAGAAATTTTTTGAAAAAAAGTTTGGAAGCCTAGCGTTATTCTTGTAAGATATACATGCATGTTGATCGAGCATCAATAATGGGACACATGTAACCAGTATTTGGCATGGAAACCGCTTGGTTGGTCAGTCGGTTGCCAATTAGAGATATACTTGGAACAATGTATCTGAGGGAAAATGTGATTGCTTTATATAAACACTAATGTTAGATAACTCAAAAATTTAACCAAAATTTCAATCCAAATGATGTGGCTAGTGGTTTTTTTTCATTGACCACATCATCACATGTTGTGTATGGTGATGACAAGTCACTTGACATATCATTTGGGTTAAAATTTGGGTTAATTATTTGGGTTAGCATTACTCATATATAAAATATATATATATATATATGTTCAAGTCAGTACGCATTGATATAACTTCATCGGTGCGTTGGATGTGGACCATTAAATTTACACAATTTGACTCAAAGTGTATGCACTTGTCGAAACTTCTCCATAATTAGTGATTCATATGTAATATGCACTGATATAAGTTATATCAATACGTTGACCGGAACTGGACTGTATATATATATATATATATATATTAATACTGTATATGATTAAAATTAGAACTTACCTAGCTTTTACAATCTTACAATCACTTGTAAGATTGTCAAAAAAAAAAAAAAAAAAAAAAAATCAGATATTTGGCATGCATGCATGTACTGTTGAGCATGGATAATAGAACACGTATAACCAGTATTTGGCATTGAAACCGCTTGCTTGGTCTGTCTGTTGCCAATCAGATATTTTTGCCAATTAGAGAATACTTGGAACAATGTAAGGGAAAATGTGATTGCGTTTTTATATATATTAATATATGATTAAAATTAACAAATAGCTAGCTTTTACAATCTTACACTCACTTGTAAGACATCATTACTAGCTAGCTACAGTAAAACAAAACACAACATCATGACTTTATTACAACATAATTAAAAGGGCTGCTCATGATCAAAACATGCATATATTAAACACTAAACATAAAACGCAAACTAATTAAGACTCCAAACAACATTCATGCTTGCCCTGTTTGGCCAGCTGCCTTGTCCTTGGCTGCCTGCTCCGTCTCCTTGGCTGCTTGGGTTGCTTGGCCTGCCTTGTCCTTGGCTGCTTGAGCCGTCTCCTTCGCCGGGTCCATCATCTGGTTCGTCTTCTCCTGTTTTTACATCCATTCATACTTTTCACATTAGCCTAAACATGCCATGAAATTATAACGTCTCAAAATAAAAGCACCAACCACCACCGGCCAACGTGGCTGGCTAGGTGTTGAAGGATGCTCATTCAGTTTATCCAGAGACGAAACCAGCTTCAACGACTACATCAAATTTGAAGGGAGACAAATTTGAAAAATTGATAAAATTTTAATAGAAAGACGTAAATTTTACAAAAAAAATTAAGGGACAATTTAAATAAATATTTTTAAAAAAAAAGTGAGCTTAGAAGGCATGTAAATATCCCAAATTTGAGTCTGAGAGTGTTGAAGGGTGCTCATTCGTCTGATAAATTCCCAGGTTCAAATCGCCATTGGTATATATAAAAATAAATAATAAGAAAGCACCACTAGAAATAGAGTCCCAACATACATTTTCATGTAATAAAAATATATGTAGAAAGTAGAAACATAGATAGGTAGATAGCTATAAAAGTTATGAGTACCTGAGTCTGGCCTTTGGCTTCACCAGCCTTGTAGCTCTGGTTGTGAGATGCCATATCTTTTCCTTTATCGAAAAAAAAAAAAAAAAAAAAAAAAAAAAAAAAAAAAAAAAAAAAAAAACATTAATGTGCTTAACAGTGAGTGCTTTTGCTTTTGCTTGAAAATGAAAGTAGAAACAGCTGAATTTGCTTGTAATGAGAAGAGTAGTTATTGCATGAGAATATATATAGAGGTTGAGATGCATCTGGGTTTCGAACACATGTCCTGCTTCTTGACACGTGAGTGAGACGTGCTGGATAATGTCTCAACTTATACAATAATGCCACGTGCTGCTCATGCCAAGGAAAAAGGGTTTACGTAGACTATTACAAAATTTCAATATAGAAATATAGAAATAGGACATCAATCAAATCTACGAATTGTAGGTGGTCGAATTATGTGGTACATTAATCGGGTCGGGTTATATCAGGCTCAAGGTAACTTGGTTGAACCGTTAGATGAGTGATGTCGTCTGCTCGTTTGAACCTGCAAGATTATGTCGATCAACCTAGGTCGGGTGTCTTGTTGAACCTGCAAATAAAATTATAACGAAAATAATACAAATGGAATGAAGAAGATAGGTTTAAACTATTTAGCCTTAGGTGTGCTTGGCCTGAGCAATATTCTCTGATGATCGTGATATTGAATCTGGCCAAATTCCGGTTGCTGGAATATTAATGGGCAGAATTTCAGTACGCTTTAGTAAGCTTTGTATATGAGTGATTTCAGAGAGATTTCAAGTGAGGAAGCCCTCTTATTTATAGTGGAAAACGTTGTTCCAACGTTTACTGATCACCTTCTGATTGTGGGTGAGATATTTGGGGATTTAGGCATGATATTTGGAGAGATACTCTCTTCAAATTATCCACAATTGACATTTTGACTTGGTTTTTTAAAGACCAAGTCATGCTGCTGCTGATATCTGTGTTGGGTCGATCCAACATAATGGGCTTGGGTAGGATCCAATATTACAAAGTCTAGGCTTTAATACATTGGGCCAATGGGCCATTTTTGGCTACCACAGTTTGTCCCCCACTCTCTAAAGAAGATTTCACTGAGTTAGAGAGTGACTTCCGCTGAGTCGACAATTGGATTCGTCGATCACCTTATATGTCGAGTCGAATCATTACTCTTTGGGATGCCATTTGATTGCAAAATTTCGTTGTCAACTTGTCAGAGTCGAGCTCTATGGATGGTCGATCGCTCATCAGACATCTAGATTTTTTGAAAGTTAATCAAGCGGAAGTCAAATCGATGGGATGGTGGCGTTTCAGAGCTCTAGGTTGACGTCACGCACATTTAATTCGAGCACTATTATCGAGATAACATTTTTGAATTTTAAACCAGGCGATTACCTTGGTTAACTGGCATGTGAAGGGGTACTGACACGTGGCAACTAGGGTTGGAGGATTGGTTTATAAGTAAACCGTTTCACTTGCCACCATCACTTTTGTACTACTTCAAGTATTTTCTCTTTTTTTTTTATTCTTTTTTTTTTTTCTGCTGGTGAGCTTTCATTTCGCCTATGAAGTGCTGATATTGCTATTTTCTACGGATTCTTTCAAGAATTTCTTTGTGTTTTCTTCTCGAATCTCTTTAAGGTTAGTTAAAGAGTTGCTCCTTTTTCTTTTCTGTATAAACTTACATTTATGAATCTATAGGAAATAAAGTTGAAAGTTTCTGACATTACCTGAGAAATGCGTGTTCTTCACTATCTTTAATATCCTTCAATTTGTTTTGATCGTTTTGATGCTTTTGATTCATTACCATATTGATTTTGCTCATATTTGTTGCTTCTGGTCTACTTATATGTAGGGGTGTCAAAAGGGCCGGATTTATCCGGCCCGGTCCTGGTCCGGTCCGGCCCGGCCCATTCCTATATAAATCCGAAATAGGGTTGGGCTTTGGAAAATTGTTGTACGGGCCAAGCCCGGTCCGAATTCGAAAAGCCCGAGCCCGTACAGTAACTTTTAATAATTATTAAAAAACTATCTTTAAAAATAATTTAATAAAAAACCATTTCTTTAAATAACAAAAAAAGCTAACAATGACTTGGCCACTTGGGAAATATAAAGACAAAGTAAAAAATATTTTTATAAATATTTAAAAAGACTTTCTAATTGTCATTGTGGAGATTTGTAAGATTTTTAATATTCCAAAGGCCAACATATATTAAATAATTATTGTTTTTTAAAGAAGTTAAAGTTTAAATATTAAAATAATAAAAGATAATAAATAATTGAAGATACTTTGAAAACTAAAAAGGGTAGACTGGTAGAGGGAGATGTTGGCAAGTTTCCATGTAAGGCCACGTTTCAATTATATTATATTTATTAGTAAGTGTTTAAATAAATATCAACAAATGTTGTTTATATTGGTGGCAACTGGAAAGTCAACTTTTCACTGTCACCATGGTTCGACTCCAACTTAACTCATCATTTTCCAAATCAATTGATTTTGTTAAGGGCCCAAATTCGAGTGCGGCCCGGCCCGGCCTGTTAACACTTTGGACTTAAGGGCTGGGCTTAACTCAATGTTTTGAAATTAAAAGCTCAGCCCAGCCCAGCCCAACCCGAACAGTAATTGGGCTTGAAAATTTCAGGCCGGGTTGGCCCGGCCCGACCCTTTTGACACCTCTACTTATATGTCGTTAATTTAAGAGTAGTCGCTTATATTTGAGCAATCGCACGACCTTGGATAGGCAGTCTTTTTATGGATTAGTTTGAACTTTAGGAATTGATTTTCCATGTCGTAAAAAACCTTTGGTTTTGATCGAAAATCCCTAAATTGTGATTGTAGCGTTTAGTTTTTGTCTGACTTATGCATTTTTTGCATTTGTCAGCTTTTAGAGATACGTCGGGCGACGATACAGTCTCTAAACCGCTTTCCAGTTGGACTTCTAATTACTCGGAGAGTGAAGATGATGGCGGAGTCGACAGTAGGACACAAGATGTCGATCGACTGGTCACGGTTGAGGATCCATCAAATGTTGTTAGTGTAGATACGAGGGGTATGTTAGAACAAGGCGTTGTACGTGCTATGGCGTTGATGGTCAAACATCCCGAATATGTAGAAGTCGCTGAGGCATCGACTTCTGGTTGTCCTTTAGGTATCTTAATAGGAGTCCTGCTAGCTTAGTTACGGAAGAAAATCTGCATAGTTTACGGGTGATTTATGGTATCCCTAATGATGTCGAACTACGTGTGCCGGAGGCACATGAGCGAGCCGATTGGGACATACCAGGGTGGACGTGTTTTACGAGTATACCCTTCGCTTAGGGTTTAGGTTCCCAGTTCCCCAACTGGTTCGACGAATGTTGGTATACTACGACCTCGCTCATGGACAGTTGATGCCAAATACTTGGAGAATATTATTGAGTTTGGGAGTTCTCTGTGAGAGACGGAATGTGCAGTTTGGGTTAGGGTCTCTCCTTCATAATTATTACTTCAAGGAACATGTTAGCGACCAAGGTCGTTACATGCTGGTACCCAAAGACAAAAAGAAAGAACTTATCACTCATACCATAACAAATGACCGTCATTGGAAGGATACCTTCTTTTTTACGAAAAGTCCTCCGATCAACAGTCCATGGGGAGAGTCGTAGTACCAGATTCGACGAATCTGGAATCGATATGGTAAGTAGTCTGCCAGTTGTTGATTGACTTTTTAATTTGTTTGAATTACTCGTATTGATGAGCAATGGCTTTTGTAGAAACAAAGGGGGTGGAGAGTAAACAGTCGTGCGACGTTGCTCCTGCACGTACTCAAATTTTACTTGATATTCCTACTGAGCAAAGGAGTTGTAGAACGTTGCTTACCGAAGGTAACCTTAAGCCTAGTCGTCTTTGGAGGTGGTCAACATTAAGTAGACCGCGAGCACTGTATCCTCTCGTGAAGGATTTTTTGTCATATATATGGATTAAAAGGAGTTTTGAAATTATTGGGTACGGTATGAGATTTTTGTCGCCTCTAATTGATATTGAACCTCATTTCACAGTGACGTCGATGGCGAGTGCCCAACTTAACCTTCCGGATAAAGTTGAATCAATTAAACTCTACAGGGATGAACTTGCTAAAAAATGGGCGGCAGTAGCAGCATCATTGAAAAAGAAGCAAGTTGTTGGGAAGTCGAAGGATAGAGCGCCAGCAATACTAGAAGAAATTATTGAGTCTTCGCCTGAAAGGAGCCCGTCGAAGAAGAGGCAAAAAAGGGACTCTGCTGTCGACCGTCAAAAGAATACGACATCTGGTTCGAAGGAGAAGTCGGTTGCGACTACTTTTGAGCCAGATTCACCGATGAAGCTCCTTTCTTCTGGGATTTCGTCGTTCAAGGAGCCGACATGATTTTTGGATAGGTCGTACGAATTCCTTCTCCCTGCTGATGATTTATTTTTAAAAGGCAAGAAGACGGAAGATGCCTTCAACACAGGTATTCTTTCAGTGTTTCAGGTAAGTTTATTTCATGTTTTGTTTCACTTTAATCAGTCGTCACTTCTAATGACTCGACATCTTTTTGCAGGCTTTGCAAGCGCAACTGCATCTTCATGATAGGTACAAGGTCGTCACCGAGAAGTGCGCGAAGTTTCGAAAGGCGAACGATCTTACAGGCAGACAACGTAAAACTTGGCACGGCGGTGAAAAAGATGAAAGAGAAGAACTCGGCTCTAGAGGGAGGGTTGAAGAGTGTTATGGATCGACATCAAACGAAGTCGACAAGAGCCCAAGAAGAGGCTAAAGAGCATGAAAAGGTTGTCAAGGGCTTGAAGAGTCAACTGATGTCGATAGCAGCAGACGCAATGTGCAATATCAGGGTGAAGCTTTTAAAGGAATACTTATCTGATGCGCATGTGAACTGGGATTCCAAGGAGATGCAGGAAGAGGTCGACGCCTATGAAGAAATGGAGCGTCTCAAGCTTGATGAGGCGGGAGCGAGCGAAGAGATGGATGCTGGGGGTGTCGACAAGAACCATGAGAATCTCAACGATGTCAACGACCCAAATGCTGCTGGTGGTGTTGACTCTACTCAGAAAGATGCTGCCTCTGTTTAATTTATCTCATTTTTTGTTAGAACTATCTCATTTTTATTTTTGTTATATTTTTCGATCTGGTCTGTAACTATGAATGATTTGGTCGATGCGACTTATATTTATGATTTCGATATTTGATTATGAATCGACTGTGTATGGAAATTCTATTTTGACTTTATAGTGAAAATGATACGACCATCATAAAATGGGGTAGCTTTTAATTGAATGAGATAAGCCTGTAAACTCATGCCCATACATAAGTCGTTCGACATGATAATTTGATATGATCTCATCGTAAAATGGAAATCGCATACATGAGTTATATAGGAAATTCTTGGTCGACGACTTTTATAAAGAATCACGTGCATGCGTCTTATATATATCAAAGGAAATTTTTCGCGTACATGCGTTTTTTGGTCGACAAGACCTTTTTTTTACATATAAATAATCGCGTACATGCGTTTTTTGGTCGACAAGACCTTTTTTACATAGAAATAATCGCATATATGCGTTTTTTGGTCGACAAGACCTTTTTACATGGAAATAAACGTGTACATGCGTTTTGTGGTCGACATTTGTCGTTTGAGTTGATGTTTGTCCCCATTGTTCCCCCACTCTCTATATGCGTTTGTCGAATGAGGATATTGAGAGTTGATTGTAGATATCGATTCATAATAGACGTCGAGTTATAGATATCTGAAATAGAAAGGTTGATTGTCGAAGTCGACAGCTTGTATGTAGCAAGATGTAATAAAAAATAATTTTGTGGGCTCAGTTTTGCACTAAGTTGCACTAAGTTTTCATCATTGCTCTTCGTGGGTCGATTGTTAGTAGTGAAATGTCGATAGAAAATGGATAACAATATAATAAAGAATTTAGAATAGTAAGTTCAGAAGTGGTACTGTTTTAGATGTAGAGCGTTCCAGCTGTTGTGCAGTTCTCGACCTTCGAGTCCTCGTAATTTGTATGCTCCTCGTTCGACTACATCTGTTATTTTATATGGGTCTTCCCATGTTGGCCCCAATTTTCCAGCGCCTTCCTCTGATCGAGCCATTACATATATAGAAATACACCCCTTATTTCTGATACTTATGATTGACTTTCGAGTAAATTCATGAAATTTATGGCTTGATGTTGATTGTACAAATACTTTTTGGATTCTAGGTTGATCAATGAAGAAACTCGGTGATTTTTGGTCTAAAAGCGGTGAAAGGAGAGCTTTTGGGGGCAAAACGGTCATTTTACAAAAGAAGATGCAATCGGCGGTTCAATTTGACGGCTTGGCCGCAGATTGAAACCGTCGTTTTCCTCCAGAAGTGTCAGGTGCATTCGGCGGCTATAATTCGGTCATCATTCCAACCGTCGATCCATTCCAGTAACTCCAATTTTCCTTTGGCGGTTTCCATTCGGCGGCCTGGTCACCGTTTGAAACCGCCAATCACACGACACGTCAACAGCATCGGGATTTCAACCCTACCTTTTGGGACCACGTATAAATACCCCTCTTATCCCATTCTATATTCAATTCCCCACCATTCTTAAAACCCTAACCCCTTTCTTACCTCCACTAACCAAAAACCTCTACCATAATCACAAATCTAACCTTCCCACCACACCCATCCACATTTTAGGAGAATTAATTGAAGAGAGAAGAGGAGATTCACCAAGATTAAGGGAATCTCAAGGGCATTAAAGATCAAGCGGACTCTTGAAGACTTTCATGGGTTTTCTCTACATACCTTCTCTCTTTTCTTTATTTTCTACTATGTGTAACTAAACCCTCATATTGGGGAATTGATGAGACAACTTATGTGATGATCCTATGTATTTGAACTAGTCATGTATTTATAAAATCCTCTCTTGGTATATTCTATTTTTATTGCTTTGAAGTTGTCATTTTACTTTACTAAGTTAATATTGGGGCTCAATTTAGCTTGGTTGTGAGGTGGTTCACATATGAAGGTTGTGGTTTAGAGTTAGAATGGCTTTCAACTCATTCTCCAATCTTTAGCATCTATGAAATTGAATATATGCGATTTGAATGTTTTATATTGTACAAAACCTTAAATTTGTTCTTGAGAATCTTGTTTGGGTAAATACTTTTAGTGGGGCTCATTTGAGTAGGAGCTTGAACTATATTCTTGCCAAGACTCATAGTAGGGCTTACTTGAGTCAAGGTTTGAATTTGCATAGTAATGAGTTAAATCAATTTAAGAACAAACATTGAGTTGGATTAAAGTGCTTAATTGGGCTAGTTCATTACATTAGGAAATCTTTTAGTTGTCAACTCAATTCCCCAATATCATCATATATCACACCTATCATTCTCATCACTTGTTTTAGATTGCTTAATTTAATTTAGTTTAGTTGTTAAAACAATTTCCAAACCAAAAATGAATTTTACTTTTCCGCACGTAGTTTAGATTAGTATACATAATTTAGTTATAGTCAAATATCCTTCCTTTCCCTAAGGAACGATCCCGTTTCCCATTATACATTTCATTCAATTTGTGTATTCCAAGTGTGAAATTTTGGTACTTGTAAAAGTCCGATCATCCTCCCTCGTATTTGGAAGACTTGTCATAGTACCTAGTCATTGACTTTGAAAACTCTAGCACGTACTTTTTTGTTGTAGTGTCGTGCGACTTGCTGCTGATACGACTGGATCCTTAGAGCGGCATGATCTCAACATTCGTCTATGTGATCAAGTTTGAAATTGAGCTCTAAGCTATTCTGTTCCTCATTTGGGTTTTCGCTTCGAGCGGTCGCAAGTTGTGTCTCTATTGGGATCACTGCTTCAGAACCGTAAACGAGTGAGAAAAGAGTTTCCCGCTCGACTGTTGTGGAGTAGTACTATACGACCATAGTATTTCTAGGAGTTTTTCTGCCTACTTACATTTCTCTGCCTCCATTTGTTTCTTTAGTGTATTGACAATTGTTTTGTTGGTCGACTTCGCTTGTCCATTGGTTTGAGGATAATGTGGAGTCGAGAAGCTTAGCTTTATCCCATACTTGTCGCATATATTTTGAAGTCGTACGAAATGAATTGGGATCCATTGTCGGTTACTATCTCCCATGGTACTCCAAACCTGTAAATTTATTCTTCCATACGAAGTCACGTACATTAATGTCACGTACTTGTTGATATGCTCCGACCTCGACCATTTGGTGAGTAGTCTGTTAAGACCAGCATGTAGACGACACCCCGAGTGCTGCAGGAAGTTTACCTACAATATCCATTCCCCATTTCATAAAAAGCCAAGGGGCCGAAATTGAATTTAACATACCTGGGGGAAGATGCGATACGGGTGCAAACGGTTGACACTTGTCACACGACTTTACATGATTTTGAGAATCAGACCGCATTGTTGGCCAGTAGTATCCCGCTTTGATTGCTCTATTCGATAAACTACGAGCTCCAGAATGGTTTCCATATTCCTCATAATGAAGACTTTTCATGACGTCGTACGCCTCTCGAGGGGTGACGCATCGTAAGTAGGGTCCTGTAAACGACTTTTTATAAAGCTTACCATATATGACGCAGAATTTTACGGCTTTTGCTTTAATCTTCCTTACTTCCGATCTGTCTCCTGGTAGAATGTCGGCTTGAAGATAGAATATGGGTTCCATCCAACTTCTTCCATGGTCGATGGGTGCCAGTATTTTTGTTTCTTGAATTGTTGGCGACATTAGATGTACGACGGGTATTGATTTCGAGCCATTGGTTGTTGTCGATCCAAGACTTGCCAATGTGTCTGCTCGAGCATTCTCAGATCTGGGTATCTGTTAGATTGTAAATTCGTCGAAGGTCGACTGGAGTTGCTTGGCTTTTGTCAAATAGGCTGACATTCTTTGATCCCTTGCCTCATAGGAGTCGTTCATCTATCGAACGACTAGTTGGGAATCACTCAATACTTGTATGTTTTTTACGTCTAGGCTTTTGGTGAGGTCGAGTCCAGCAATCAAGGCTTCATATTCAGCTTCATCGTTTGTTGCATGGAAATTGCAATGGACTAATTGTTCCAATATGTCCCCCTGTGGGGATTTGAGCACCAGACCTAGTCCACTTCCTTTGATATTGCTTGATCCGTCGATCGACAACGTCCATTTTCTGAAGGAGGGTTTTTCTGTGAGTGCTACTAACTCCTATTCGGCCTGCACACTTTCACAAGGGGTAAAGTCTGCAAAAAGTCGGCTAGTACCTGTGATTTCATTGCCGGTCATGGGTGGAAACTGATGTCGTACTCGCTAAGCTCCACGGCCCATTTCGTCAGTCGACCTGAAAGTTCAGGTTTATGCAAAATATTTTTGAGAGGGTAAGTAGTTAATACCTTAATGGAGTGGCATTGGAAGTATGGCCTTAGTTTGCGTGCTACAACGATAAGGGCTAATGCGAGTTTCTCTAGTCGACTATACCTAGTCTCAACATCGAGCAAAGCTTTACTTACCTAGTAGACTGGGTGTTGATTGTTATCTTGTTCTCAAACTAGTACGACATTTACGGCTGTGTCGGATACTGCCAGGTATATGAGTAGCGTTTCATCGTCCTTTGGTTTTGACAGTAGTGGGGATGACTTCAAGTAGGTTTTCAAGTCTTGTAATGCTCTTTCGCAATAGTCGTTCCACTCAAACGCTTTGTTTTTTCTGAGGGTGTTAAAAAATGGATGGCATCGTTCAGACGACTTGGAGATGAATCTATTCAGTGCTGCTACACGACCTGTGAGTTTCTGTACGTCTTTGATACATCTAAGCGATTCAATGCCTTCGATCAACCGTATTTGATCTGGGTTGGCTTCGACACCTCTTTGGGTGACTAGATAGCCTAGGAACTTCCCAGAAGGTACGCCACATGAGCATTTAGTAGGGTTAAGTTTCATACCGTATTGGTCGAGTACATCGAATGACTGCCTTAGATGGTCGATATGTTGTTGAGCGATCAAGGATTTGACCAGCATGTCGTCGATGTAGACTTCGATTGTCGATCCAAGTATCTTAGAGAACATCTTGTTAACTAGCCTCTGATAAGTCGCACCTGCATTTTTTAAACCAAAAGGCATTACTTTATGACAAAAAATACCTCGCTCGGTGACGAAGGCTATTTCTCTTGGTCGTCGGGATGCATCAAGATTTGGTTGTAACCAAAGTAAGCGTTCATAAAGCTCAGTAGTTCATGCCCTGTAGTCACGTCGACCAACATGTCGATGTGGGAGTGGGAATGAATCCGTGGGGCACGCTTTATTAAGGTCTGTGAAATCGATACAGACTCGCCATTTCCCGTTTTTCTTTTTCACTACCACGACGTTTGCTAACCAATCGGGGTATTTTACTTCCCTCATAGAACCGATGTCGAACAACTTCTGGATCTCATCGTTGATCACTTTGTTTCTCTGGAGCGAACTTCCTTCATTTTTACTTTACTGGTTGGTGATCTGGGTTGACCTATAGTCGGTGAACTATTACCTCTAGGTCGATCCCGACCATATTTGAATGTGACCAGGCAAAGCTGTTGCGTCATTCCTTCAAGAATTTGATCAATTGTTTACGGATGTTGTCTAGTAATCTGGATCCAATAAAGACTTTGCGGTCTGGCTAATCAGGGTCGATAGACACCTCGTCGAGTTCTTCCATATTTGGCTTGCTTGGAGTCGTCTCGACTTTGGCATCCTGTAATTGCTATAATTCTTGTTTCTTTTTTTTCATGGCGTTTTGGTAGTATTCTCTGGCTGCTCTTTGTTCCCCTTTGATTTCTTTTACTCTCCACTTGGTTGGAAATTTAATTATCTGATGATATGTCGACGGGATCGCCTTTAGTTCGTGTATCCATGGCCTGCTAAAGATGGCGTTGTATAGAGATTGACAGTCGAGCACCAAGAAGTTGATGTATAAGTTTACTCTTTCAGTATAGACGGGAAGTACGATTTCGCCTAGTGTGCTTTTTTGTTCTTCATTGAACCCGGTCAACATAATCGTTCGACGACTAAGTTTGATTCGTCAACCTGCATTTCTCTCAGAGAACTGTTAAATAAAATGTTACATGAACTGCCATTGTCGATTGAAATACGTTTAGTTAAACAATTAGCAATATGTAAGGAAATAACTAAAGCATCATGGTGAGGAGAAAAAAAATCTGATTTGTCTGTCGACTTGAAGATGACAGTCTCGTCGACTTTCGATGAATGCTCCCAGTTAGGTTGAATTTCTATGTTCGACACTTGTCGTGTGTGCCTCTTAGCTGCAAAGTAGCTTACGCCACTGACTTCAGATCCACCTGCAATGTAGTTGATCACTCTGTCTTGTTTGGGTGGTTCTAGAGGACTGTCGACAGCACTGGTTTGCCTCTGGTCGTCGCGTCTTGCGAAAGTTTGTTTACCCTTGTCAGTTAGGAATTCCCGTAAGTGTCCCTGTTTCAAGAGCTCTGCAACTTCGAATTTGAGGGCGATGTAATCTTTCGTGAGATGGCCATGATCTCCATGAAACTCGAATTGAAGCTTCAAGTCTCAATGTTCAGGCAGTGCATTCATCTTTCGTGGTCACTTGACTATTTTTCCCATTTCCTTCATTACTGCCACGAGGTCGACTGGTTCGATGCTAAGGTTATACTCTGGTGCTTCTACCTTTGGTCGACTCGACCTTGAATTGCCACGCCCATAGGAAGTTCTCTCGTTGGAATCCTCATGCCGCGACTGAGTACTTCTTCTGTCGCTCGTTGGATAAGGTTCTAACCTTCTGTCGTTAGACTTCCTGTCTACTCGATCGTTTCGTGGACTTCCATAATAACTATTGTTGGTTTTTCCAATGAAATTAGCTTTATCTTCTTCCCATTTGATTTGGGCCCATGCTTTTTCCAGTACGTCTTCCATTGTCCTGCATGGATATTTAGTGAGTTCTTTATATAAGCCGAAATCGAACCTGAGGCCTTTCCTGAAAGCGTAGATGATGGTCGCTTGATTGCAATGTGGGATTTGCACTTTCTCTCTGTTGAAGCGTTCGACATAAGTCCTCAAGTTTTCACCCGGTCTTTGCATTATCGTATAAAGGTTGTCCGACTGTTTTTCTAGCTTGCGGCTGCTTGCAAATTGCTCCACGAATGTGTCCGTCAGCTGCGCAAAAGAATCGATTGAATTGTTAGGTAAATTAGTATACCATTGTAAGGCGGGGCCACTAAGGCTAGACCTGAAGGCTTTGCATATGCACGCTTCTCTCAGGTCACGTGGAATTGCAGCAGTAAACATTCTCTATTTGTACTGTGCTATATGGTCGTCCAGATCTATCGTCCCTTCGTATTACTTCATGTTTGGGAAATTGAACTTTTTGGGCATTTCGGTGAGAGCAATCGCGTCGACGAATGGTGAGTCGGCAAAACTGTTGGCTGTACTTTTCTTTATTGGAGCTGGGACTCCTGGAATTCTTTGGATGAGAGCTTCCATTTCTGCAAACCTGCAAGAGAATTCCAAATTAGCAGATAAATGTAAGTCAGATCCGGGTTTTACCAATCCGGGAGTCGACTGGAGTGACACTAGCGTCCTTATGATGTTGTCAGGTTGTAGGTCCATTGCTGGATCTTGCTCATTCATCTCTCATTCCGGACTGGCATGTTATTGAGGTTTATTTCAACTTGAGCCGTCTGAGGCATTGGTTGGTTCTGATGGTCGACGGGTTCATTTCTAGTCTGATGGCATTGCCTGGTGCTCTTAGAGATGTTCGATTGACAACTTGTTCACCGTTTGGAGCTATGGCTAGATGCTCTGACGATGCTGAATCAGGTGCTACTTCGTCGACCAATGCTCGCAATTCCTCATTTGTCGCTCGGATCACTGCATCCTCTGCTTCGAGCACCTACAGTTTCTCAGCATTTGCGATATCTGAGCAGTCAGTGTAGAGATCTGCTCTTCGACAGTGGGGATTGCTCTATCTCCAGACATGATTGGTTGCTCAAGTGATTTGATTAGGTTTAAAAAATAGTTGCAATGGGCCCCACGGTGGTCGCCAAACTGTAGGTGGTTGAACTATGTGGTAGGTTAATCGGGTCGGGTTATATCGGGCCCAAGGCAACTTGGTTGAACCGTTAGATGAGTGATGTCGTCTGCTTGTTTGAACCTGCAAGATTATGTCTATCAACCTAAGTCGGGTGCCTTGTTGAATCTGTAAATAAAATTAGAACGAAAATAATACAAATGGAATGAAGAAGATGGGTTTAAACTATTTAGCTTTAGGTGTGCTTGGGCTGAGCAATATTATCTGATGATCGTGATATTGAATCCGGCCAAATTCCGGTTGCTGGAATATTAATGGGCAGAATTTCAGTACGCTTAGTAAGCTTTGCATATGAAGGATTTCATAGAGATTTCAAGTGAGGAAGCCCTCTTATTTATAGTGGAAGACGTAGTTCCAACGTTTACTGATCACCTTCTGATTGTGGGCGAGATATTTGGGGATTCAGGCGTGATATTTGGAGAGATACTCTCTTCAAATTATCCACAACTGATGTTTTGACTTGGTCTTTCAAAAACCAAGTCATGCTGTGTTGATATCGTGTTGGGTCGATCCAACACAATGGGCTTGGGTAGGATCCAATATTACAAAGTCTGGGCTTTAATACATTGGGCCAATGGGCTATTTTTGGCTACCACACAAATCAATTGATACGAGTATGAGAATTTACACACTTATTTATTAATATGAGTAATGCTAGATATCACATCGATCATAATTTTTCAATCACAACACACGTGGCAGTTGAGGTGTCAATGAGTGAGTGGATACATATTAATAATGATTTATCTTATTAACACATGTATCCACAACTTTTCAATCACAACACATATTGCAGTTGAGGTGTCAATTGGTGAGTGGATACACATTAAAAATGATTTATCTAACTTACCCATATATCCACTTACCAAATTGACATATCAGCTGCCACATTTATTATGATTGCAAAGTTGTGATTGTAGGTGTGAATGTGTGATATCTAGCATTACTCTATTAATATATATAATTGGTTTTGTTATTACGAATTAGTTGTTATATAAATAGATTGACCAAATTATTTATTAGTTATAATTCATTTATCATATTTAGACATGAATTTTAGACCATGTATCAGCGTATCACTCTCTCGTACATAGGTAGTTTAGAATTTAGATCTAATTAATAATTGGTAATAACTCAAGTAACTACAGTATTATAATATATTAAGAAGACCTTTATTTTTAGGATTTAGCTATTATATATTGTATAGTACATAAAGTTAGTACTTTTGAGTGATCTAATGGTCTATAGAAATCGATGAAATGAGGCTAGTCCAGTGGTAAAACCTCTCATATCTATATGGCCGCATTACGAGGTTATAGGTTCGAGTCTTTCCTTTCTCTAAAAAAACTCTAAATTTATATAATAATGTAATACTTCTTTTGAAGAATTACAAGAACTACTACAATAGAACTGTCGGGACCTACCGAAATCAAATAATACATGTGCGGCTCTGATATCTACTCTTATAACCGGAGATAACTACTCCCACAACCCGGAAGAAAACTCCCCCCACACATGCTTGTAAAATGTACATGATGAGATTTGAACCCCTCACCATTTAGATGGATGAGAGATGCAATATCAACTCTGCTAAGAAGTGATGTGCTAATAATGTAATACTTTATAAACAATATTTATAAAAATCAAAGATTTAAAACTAAAAAAGAAAAAATAATTCTATCCAATATAACTACCGAACAAGATCTTATTTTTATAATACATTTACAAATTGGATAAGTGAGAAGTAACTTGGAAGTATATGATATTTCCAATGCATTCATTAAATTTCAGAATAAAGATTTCAACAACTTTTGATAAATGCGACCGATTCGAATAGATAAACAATAGAAAGTTCTCTGTTACTTTTACACCGCCTAGCCTAAGCAACCAATGTTGTGTGGTTGTAAATGATGCTATTTAGTTTGACATCAGGTTCGAGTCGGCCGCACAGTAGCAGAAACTATCACTGAAAAGGTTATGTGTACAAGGAGGGGAGCTTTGGTGCATCCCAATGACTCAATGAGTGCTTTTGCTTTTGCAGTTTGCTTTAAGAATGAAAGTAGAAAGAGTTGAATTTGCTTGTAAGAGAAGAGTTATTTATTGCATATTTGCATGAGAATATATAAAGAGGTAGAGAAGCATCCGGGTTTCGAACACGTGTCCTGCTTCTTGACGCTTCTGTGAGACGTGCCGTGCTTTGGTATCCAAATCTTCGTTCAGCGAGTCGGTTTGTAGCTTTTTTATAAAGGATAATGTCTCAACCTATACAATAATGCCACGTGAGGAACCTACTGGTCAACAGCCACAAGAAAATCTTGTATAAGACGGTCTCACTGACGCTTGGTGAGATCATCTAATGAAATTGTACCAAATTAAAGTTTTATAATATATTTTTGAATTTGGATCCTCTACTGATTTAATTTTTTTCTTGATCTCAATAATCTCAACATATAAGCATTGCAATAAATGTGTGGCTAAAATGTGATTGGTTTCCACCAGGGGCGGAAACAGGCCTGTCTAGGGGGCAGCCCACCCTAGTTTTTTGAAAAAAAAAAAAAGTTTTTTATACAGTTCTATATATACACCATTCAGTTCTAAATACACCCAGTCTAATTTTAATTCTTACTTATCTTACCTTTTTTCCTTTATCTTAATAAAGCCCATAAGTCAATAACTTAAAAATTATGTATCAAACCCATTAAGCCCATTGGAATTCCTTACCAAATGAAAAATAAAATGGGGAATTGTAACCATTTAATAACACAAAAAATCAAATGGGAACCCTTAACAACAAAGCAAAAGTAGAAGCAGCTGCTGTCACCGTATAAGTTAGCTTAAGATATACAGACGTCGGCATAAGAAAACCATAAGTTTTATTTATTTTTTTTTATTTTTAAGTTTATATTGCAATCAAAATCTCTCGTATCGTTGAGATTCGCAATCAAAATGATTTGTTTTAATTATATAGTATAATTTTTTATCTATATGAAATTGTTCACAGCCCACCCATAAAAAAATTCCTGGTTTCGCCCCTGGTTTCCACAATCACTTTATCAACAACCAATTACATACTTTAAAAAGGTCAGGACGAAAATGAGATCAGTAGAGAATCCAAATCCTATATTTTTATTTTTCAAGATAAATTGTACTATTTCATTGGATGGTCTCACCAACTGGCAGTGAAACCATCCCATTCAAGATTTTCTCCAACAACCACATGCCAAGAAAAAAGGGTTTACATTTAGAGCAAGGATGACAATTAAACCCGAACCCGCATGACCCATTCAAACCCAACCTTTCACAACCGTGTTTGGAGTTGCAAAATCCTAACATGTCACGGGTCTGGGTGCTAAAATATAACCCGTGGCTGGTTTGGGTTTGGGTTCGGGTTTGGAAAATCCACACCCGAACCCACAAACCCGTTTAATTTTAAAAATAAATAATATTAATTAAATAAAATATTAAAAATTTAAAAATGAAACTTAAAAATATAATGAGAATAAATCAATCTATTTCAAGTTTACTTTCAACAAATATTCAATGCCCTTTATATACAAGTAAGTGTTGAACCCTCTACAATTGTTTTTTAGATGTGAGATTGTTTGTTTTGTATAGGGTTCAATCCTACTTGTATATATAATGGTCTGTTTATCAAGTAAAAATGTAAACTTGAAATGAGTAGATTATCTTTTAACTCTCATATTCTCTTTAATTTTCAAGTTTCTTTCTATCTTTAATATTTAAATATTTTTAATTAATAATATAATAAAAATAATATTTTTTTAATTTCATGGGTTCGTGGGGTGGGTTTGGGTGCCCTCAAAACCCGTAGGTGAAACCCGAACCCGAACCCACTTAATTTTGCAAGGATCCGTCCGAGCCCGACCCATTACCATCCTTAATTGAGAGACTTTTACTTTTACGATTTTGATGGTTTACATGATGAATAATGCTTCTATCACAAATGATGTGGCACGTAAGGTGTCATCATCTTATTAATCATGAGATTATGTGGTGACTGATATGATGTTGACACCTCACGTGCCACATCATTTAGAACAGAATGTGGGAAAAAAAAAATTGGGATGTCTAGCATTACTCTTACATGATATTTACTACGAGAGTTGGGCAAAAACTTTGGGTTGTATTATTCACTCATTATTAGATTATTTTGATGAGTCTTTATTTGATTTAATATATAATTAAAATTAAAAATCATTTTATCTCATTAAAAAAAATTGTTATATGGATTTCAAAAAAGAAAATTGTTTTCAAATTAAAAATCTCAAATTGAAAACCTGAATTAATAACGTAGGTAATTAAGAATCTTAAGATACGAAACTCCTCAAAACACATAACAAAAGAAAACCTTTTGTCTTCTCAAAACAAAAAACAAAAAAAACAAAAAAACCCCTTCTCTTTATAATCTACCTAAAGAAATTAAATGGTAAGATTTTGAAATAGAACAGATTTTAAGTTTTTGAGGTTGGCCGGTGGTAAAGCCCATCACATCGGTGTGGGTTCGAGTCTCTCCATCCTCCCCATAAAATCCCGAATTTTTGTAATAGTAATGTGTGTGTGTATATATATATATATAAGTTACAAGACCATCATACATCCAAAAATATCCAACCAAGTTGGTTGTGGCGCAGTGGCAAAGCGCCCCTACGACGGTCGAATCATTTGGGGTATTGCCCAAGTTCGAGCCAGCTCTGGAGCAACACTTGGCCAGGCCTTGTTCCATGCCTCTCGGACCGAGTGGAGATTAGTCCCTCGTTAACGATCGGTTGCCGATCGGAGTGAGGGATACATCGTAGAATTACAAAATATATATATCCAAAAAGATTTTCTTAATAAAGAAGATGTACACTGTCAAAAAGAAGACATATAAAAGTTATAATTGTAAGATTTGAGCATCAATAATGGGACACGTGTAACCAGTATTTGGCATGGAAACCGCTTGCTTGGTCAGTCAGTTGCCAATCAGATATTTTTGCCAATTAGAGATACTTGGAACAATATATGTAAGGGAAAATGTGATTGCGTTTTTATATATTAATATATGATTAATTAGCAAATATTGTAATGTAATACTTTAAAAAAAAAAAAAAAATAATAAACATCCAACACTTTTGTCCATCATTTACATCCAACTTAATATGGCTGCTGACATGGCACTTTTTTATCAGCTGCCACATCATTACACCAAATGAGTTGAATTAAAAATAATAATAATTTGTATTCCTTAAATTTAGTACTTTAATATAAAAAAATAATAATAATAAAAGTGTGGTGATATGGTGATGTGGCAGCTGATAAAGAAATACCATATCAGTTGCCACATCAAATTGGATATAAATAATGGACAAAAGTGTTGGATGTCTACCATTATCCTTTAAAAAAATTGGTCTATAAAAATCAAAGATTTAAAAACTATTAAAAAAGTTGAAACTAAAAACGAAAAAATAATTCTCTCCGAACAAATATATATATATATACATATATACAAATTTTCTATTATCAGTTCGTCCTACCAATAAATATATCAGGACGAAGAATATGGACCACTATATTTACATACTTTGACTCAAAGTGTATGCACTTGTCAAAACTTCTTCATAATCTGTGGTCCACATTCTTCGTCCTGATATATTTATTGTCATGATGAACTGACAATAGAAAGACTATATATATATATATATATATCATCAGTCTTTCTATTATCAGTTTGAACTGACAAAAGTTATATCAGTTTCTTGTATATGGGCCACTGGATTTAAATACTTTGACTGACAAGTGCATACAGCCAAATCAAAGTATTTAAATCCAGTGGCCCACATGCAAGGAATTGATATAACTTTTGTCAGTTCGAATTGATAATAGAATTTATATATATATCATATTTTTATAATACTTACAATTTGGATAACTACAATGAGAAGTGTGGTAGCCAAAATGGTATTTGGGTCCAACACTTGAAAGCCCAAACCTTTTATGTTAAAAACCAAACCAAGCCCACATATAGCAGGTCGATCCAAGACCTGTCAGTTAAAAACTTGGCCATTAATAGACAAAGTCAAAACGTCGGTTACAGAAGGAAGTAACGTTCAAATCAGAGAAGGGATTCTCTCTAAAAATCCCTCCCACAATCAAACTTGAAGAGATGAACGTTAGAGGGAGGTTTTTTACCTATAAATAAGACCTCCTCTACTACATAAGGCACTCGGAAAATTACCATTAAAAACAAAGCTTGGTAGCATCTTGAAACTCTGTTCATAGACATTCCGATCACTGGAACTTGTTCTTATACTCAATCACGATTCACGCATAACAACGCTCAGCCCAAACATATCTAAGGCTAAGAATTTAACCCTCATTTTTATGTGTCTTTTATCATCGTTTTTCTACTTGTTTCTATCTTTTTGCAGGTTCTTTGGAGGAGACGATATTATCCATTCGACAGGCTTGATCCAGTTGCCTTGGGTCTTATACAAACCCGACCCGATCCACGCTAACCAGAGGATGACCCCCTATAAGAAGTAACTTGGAAGTATATGATATTTGCAATGCATTAATTCATTAAATTTCAAGATTTCAACAACTTTTGATAAACGCGACCGATTATTCACAGAATTTGGATAATGTTCAATATATAATTGACCAAGTTCAAATGGACAAACAATAGAAAGTTCTGCTACGGACTTTTACACCACCGCCTAGGCATCCATTGGTGTGTGGTTGTAAATAATTAAAGCATATTTAGGGTCGTTTAGGATAACTTTTACTTTTTTGCTTTTGACAGTAGAAAAAGAGAAGTAAAAGCTTGGTTTTTCAATTTCCGTTTGGATGGTAAATTTCAAAAAAGCTTTTGTATCCAAAAGATCTTTTAGAACTGTTTGGTTGAAACATTTTAAAAGCTCTTATATCTATAATTTGACATTTTTACCCTTAGGAATTTGTTTGGTTGGAGTATTTTAACATTTGTATTTTAATTTGAGTAAATAATATATATGTATTTTTTTAATAAAAATTTATTTAATATTTTTCTATTATATTTCCTTAACAAGATAAATAAATTTGTTTTTAAAAAAATAAATAAATAAATTCATAGATCGGTCGTAAATACTCGTAATAGGAGATAAGATTGGTTTATTTATTCCTGTGAACCAAAAAAATACAAAAATTCAACACAAAGTCACAAACCATAAAAATTTTCAGAAATAAAAATCCAATGTATATTATATTTACTTAATTTTTTTTTTTTTTTTGGTCTTTTCTTTTTCTTTTTAATAAATATGTTGGATTTGGGTGGAGACCCAACCTAGGTTGGATCAAAAAAAAAAAAAAAAAAACCACTCCAAAACAGAATCACAAACAAATTCACTTAAAAACGAATTTGTATTTATTTTTTTTCCTCTTCTCTCGCTTGCATTTTCTTCTTTTCCCTTCCTGTATGTTTGTTTTTTCAATAATTTTAATTCAATTGAAATTTTTACTTTTACAAAGATGATAACCCAGATAAAATTTATAGAGACAATAACCCTAAAACATAAAGATAATGAAAAAGCTAACAATTAATGAATCCCAAATTAGACCCACATCATTGAAATTCTTATTTTACAAAACTAAAAACCCAGACAAATCTACAGAGATAAGAACACTGAAACACAAGATAATGAAAAGCTAACCAATATGAATCCTAGATTAGACCCACGTCATTGAAATCCTTATTTTACCAAGATAAGAACCCAAAAAAAAAATGACAGAGATAAAACCCTAGAAACACAAAACAATGAAAAAGCTAACAATTACTGAATCTCAAATTAGACCCACATCTTTTCAACAAGACAAAAGAAAACCCTGATTAAAGTTGCCTTTTTGGTGTAATATTGCTTCAAAAAATTTTACTTCAGCTATACACAACCCAGAAACCCAGTATTCACAACTTGTTATCTCTATATCAATAGAAGCATTGAGAGATTGAAACGGAGAGGAGGTCGACAAGGTCATGCGCTGGATTTGGAGGTTGACGAAGACCTTTGCGGTGGCGACGACCTTCATAGAGCTGATGGGGAGTCTAGAGTTTTTTTTTTTTTTTTTTTTTTTGGAAAGAAGGGAGTCTAGAGATGAGAAACAGATGAACGAAAAATATAAAAAGGTCATGAGTAGCAATTTTTAGTTTGTTGTTTATAGTTAGAGGTAAGATTGGCAATATGAAACATTCATTTAATGTTCATTTGGCTTCTTAGAAGCCCTTCCAAGAGAAGCATCTATGCTGTGCTTCTTGTAAAAGAGCTTCCAAGGTCAATAAGCTCTTCTCTGTTTTATCCAAACAGCTAAAAGTTACTTTTGGGTCTCAAAAGAGCTTCCAACTCTCAAAAGCTCTCCCAAACAAGGCCTTAGTTTGACATCAGATTCGAGTCGGTACTATTACTTGTACAAGGAATGGAGCCTTGGTGCACCGTGCACCCCATATATGCACCATTTACTTTCCATTAACATGATGTCATATCACATTAGGTTAGATCCTAAAAGACTCTTCTATTTTCATCGTTCAAATGTCTATTTGTTTACCTATATGACAATTTGATGAGAAAAAAAAAAAAAAAAAAACCTTCCAAAGACTCTTCAATTAGAAATATGTTTATATTATTAATGAAAGCATTCAAATTCCCCCCTCCCCACCAACAAATCTAATTACCCTCCATTTTTTTCAAGTTGGAAATAATAACTTTTCATACTATTAATATGCTATTATTAAATATTCAATAGTCTCATTTTAAAGATCTAGATAAGCCTTTTTAGTGGTATAATTTTTCATTAAAACTTATTATATATTAATTGAAATTAATTAAAAAGTTAAATGATAGATGTTAAATATTAATGATGATGTGATAAAAAAATCATATAATATATATATATATATATATATAATTTTTCTATTATCAGTTCGAATTGACAAAAAAATATCAGTTCCTTGCATGTGGACCATTGGATTTAAATACTTTGACTTGACTGCATGCACTTGTCAAAGCATATTTTAAATCCAATAGCCCACATGTAAGGAACTGATATATTTTATATTAGTCCGAATTGATAATAGAAAGACTGTATATATTATTATATATAATCTAATAGAGTTTGAAATATATATATATATATATATATATATATATATATATATATATATATAGTCTTTCTATTATCAGTTCGAACTAACAAAAGTTATATCAGTTCCTTGTATGTGGGTCACTAGATTTAAATACTTTGACTGACAAGTGCATACAGCCAAGTCAAAGTATTTAAATCCAGTGGCCCACATGCAAGGAACTGATAATAGAATTTCTGTATATATATAATAATAATAATAATAATAATAATAATAATAATAATAATAGAATTTCAAAGCGCCACATGTCGTCATGAGGGAGCTTTGATATTAAATAATCATATAATAAACTTTATAAATGACCTATTTAATTGAAGTAAAATGAAAGCATACACATTCATGAAATCCTTAATTCTCAATTCATATCAATGATATTTAATTGAAGTAAAATGAATAGTCACACTATATATAACATTGAACTCATTTTATAAATGAAAAAATTGATTGAATTAATAATCCACTTATTTAATAAAATGAAAAGTCATTCTACATACACATTGAAATCCTTAATAATTATCCTTCAAAAAACTTACAATTTCAAAAACTTGAGAACTTCAAAAGCCTCAATCCTATCAATTATAAAGAATATGTGTGTACTCTTTATTTCTATATAAACTTAGACATTCATCTAAGTTTAACACGGAATACAGCTGGGCTATTTACTATCACTCTTGCATGGCTCATTGCTCCTCGTTTGGAAGGTGTGTTGGGTGCATATTAGTTGTTTGACAAGAGACTACTTGGATATGACAAGAGACTAGGTAAATGTAAGATTTCCATATACCGAAACTTAAAATATTAGTCGGATTGTGTCATTATATTGACATATATACCATTTATTTTTTATATGCTTTCATTGCAGTTCAACT
The DNA here is from genome assembly GCA_030490815.1 of Acer saccharum. NCBI lineage: Eukaryota > Viridiplantae > Streptophyta > Magnoliopsida > Sapindales > Sapindaceae > Acer > Acer saccharum. The sequence continues at coordinate 22,220,393 of CM059866.1, forward strand.
TTTTGTTTTTTTGGGTGGGACAGATATTTCAACGATCTGAAAGAGGAGTGCTGCTGAAGGAACGAAGATGAAGAAATGGGTATTAATTCATTGGACAGTGTTTTCTTCTTCGGTAATGTTCGGTTATATTCATGGGTGTGTATATATATATATATATATATATATATATATATATTCATCGAATATTAAGGCAAAAAATTGGATTGATCAATTTCCTCCACTATTTGATATGATAGAGTTTTTCATCATTCGATAATTAATCAAGTCTTTAATTAATCAATTTCTGATATGTGATCATGAGTCATGATAGGTCATTGTGCTATATGTATATCTATATGGCCAGCTAATACCTTGGCGAATGAACCTACCTGGAAATTTGTTAATCATACAAATTCTAGGTAATCATAGATAGATATATAGAATAAACAAAAATTATATGAATCATACGGTAGGAATGTCTGTTGGACAGTAGAAGAAATTTAATCCACGATATTAAACGGTCTAAACAATTCATATGAAAAGTGTAGAGACCATGTGATTTCATTTTTTTTTTTTCCTTACACTTTCTAAATTCTTTGCTTTCAAATGTCATTAGGTTTTTTGTATTTGGTCATTTGATTGTTGTTTCATAGTGAACCCACCTGTATATTAACGAAGATAAAAGGTTCATGATTTGAGATTTTGAGGTTTTAAGGGTTATGTTGTTTTGGTAGTAATTTATAAATACGGATTAAATGTTCAATCTGACATATATTCTGTCCAGGAAATCGAAGGTGTCGTGGGCACCGTACTCATTCCAATACGGTTCTTTATCGTCGTGAGGGAGCTATGGAATTAATTGATTAATTTGGCTTCTATTAGTTAACATTGATGGTGAATTCATTTTAAAAGGATTATAAGAGAGGTATGCAAAAGGTTGTTAAAAAGAAAATGGAAAGTTTTAATATTTAGTATTAATAATATCAATAATTAATGAATATTGAACATTAACTCATCATATGAATAGCTTCTGTTATAGGGAATAGTAAAAGGACCACAATCCAAAATTTTATTACCACGTTAATTTTGTTGAAAATGTAGTGTCTTCCACCATCTTCTAGTGGGACACATGTTAAAGAATGCAACACTTACATGTGGCAAGATCATGTGGTTTTACTTCATCCCTAAGTGGTAGAATATTACATTTACTATCCCTCTTTTCTTTGCCTATATATATGTATGGCTTTCATTGCAAAAGGTGGTTGTTGTAAAAAACTGATACCCACCAAAATTAATAAAAGGCAATACACTTCTCTCTCGCCTCTCTCTTTGTTTCATCTCTTATCTCATTCCTTCTTCATCTCATTTCTCATTTCTATTATATTATATGCCTTTCTATTTCTACTTATTTGTTATATAATTAATCATTATCATTTATATTATCTATTATTTCTATTTAATTTACAACACGTTATCAGCACGATGCTGTTATTTCCAGAGCCTGAAACCTCTGAATTTATTATCACTAGAACCTGAAGTTCCTAGATTTATTTCCAGAACCTGAAGTTCTAAATTTATTATTACTAAAGCCTGAAACTTATGAATTTATTACCACTGGAACCTGAAGTTCCTAGATCTATTACTAGAACCTGAAGTTCTGAATTTATTATTACTAGAACCTGAAGTTTCTAGACCTTTATTTATTATACCAGGACCTGTAGTTCTGAATTTACTTTCCTGTATTTTATTTTTATGCAATTTACTTTCTCGTATTTTATTTACTTTTACTTGATTTATTTTCTCGCATTTATTTATTTATACGCTGTTATGAGATTGGCTAGGCCAACTTATCAGAACCTGTAGTTCTGGATTTATTTATTATGCACTTTATTTATCTGTATTTATTTATTTATCCGTAATTTATGAGATTGTCTAGATTTACTTTTTTCGCATTTATTATTACGCATTTTATTTTGTAATTTTTATTTAAACAGTTTGGTCACCCATCCAGAACCTGAAGTTTATGGATTTATTTATCATTACCGGAACCTGAAGCTTCTGGATTTATTTACTTACAAATATTCCTTTATATATCTTAAGGTTTAAATTCCTTGGATTTCTGTCGGACCAGAAGTTCTGACTCCGATTGTGATTCTCGGATAACCAGAAGTTGTAATAATGTCAAAGCTTACAAATTTGAAATTTGCTGCACTAGAAGTGTCCAGGGACAACTACGATCTGAAAGCCCAAATACCTAACGGTCACAGAACCAGAAGTTCTATGGCAATAACTAAAAGATCGATTTGATAACCAACCTGATGTTGTATTACCAAATGCCAGGTGTCAGTGGCAACATTTACGCTTTCAAGACTATAGATCAGTCTTTGAGTACAATTTTGCTTTATTCAAAATCACTACACAGCTGAAATTGTGTGGTCGGGATGTAATCTGAAATAAGCAATAAAAGCAAACAATAAATTTTCTCCCCTTTTTCACTTTATCTCATACTGTTATTTTCTCGTTCTTCTTTATCTTATTTTTGTTATATTATCTGTTATTTTAATTTTATGCAATTTATGTATCTGAGTATGCGAACTAACCAGAACCTGAAGTTTCTGGATTTGTATAAATTATGTGTTGAGCCTAACTAAGTCAATCGTTAAGTTTCTAGAATTTAAACCAAGCTCGGCTAGATCGACTAACCAGAATCTGAAGTTTCTGGATTTATCATTATAATATTTAAGTTGGAGCGGTTTTTTCAGACCGATCAGGATCTGAAGTTCTAAACTTTAAATTTCAATAAAAATATGGAGTTCTTGATTCATTATTATGTACATGAATGCCATACTTGGGACCTGAAGTTCCAAAATTCGAATTCTATATAGAAACCTGAAGTTCTAATTTTAAATACGAAGTATTGAATCTGAACTTGAAGTTCTTAAGTTTTGAACATGAAGTTCTAATCAGACTTGAAGCTCTGAATTCAATTTAAATTATGATATTAAAACTTTTATATCAAAGTTTATCAGAACCAGAAATTCTGAATTGGATCAAGTTACGATTCTTTCATTTAGAAAGTCAATTTGTAATTTCTATTTAGAACCTGAAGTTTTTTGAATTTTATGAACCTGCAGTTCATGGTCGAACTGGAAGTTCGAAAAATCAATATGATTCATGATTTTGTTTTATGAAGTGATATATTTTCATATCTATATGTTTACACTTTTAATCACTTTGTCTAATATGCACTTTATTTTTTATTGTGAATAGATATGTCTTTAAACGATAAATTGAGTGATATTGAAAAGCAAGGTACATGAGATATATGTCTAGCCGATAGTGCGACGACACATACGATTCTACGAAATCAGAAATACTTTATGAATTTAACCTTGCTTAAAGCAAATGTTAATACAATATCAGGTCCGACAGATCTGATAGAAGGCTCCAGTAGAGCCATGATATTGTTACCAAATACTACTAAAATATGTATCAATGATACTTTATATTCAAGCAGATCCAGAAGAAATCTGCCCAGTTTCAAAGATATACGGTGTAATGGATATCACCTAGAAAGTATAAATGATGAGAATATTGAGTATTTGTGCATTACTTCTCATGACTCAGGCCAGAAACTCGTTGTGGAAAAGCTACGTGCTTTATCATCTAGATTATATTATACTCTTATAAGAGGTGTAGAAGTTTATGCAGTTATGAACCAGAAGTTCTCAGATCCAAAAATATTTATGCTTTGGCATAACCATCTTGGTCACCCGGGATCTACAATGATGAGTAGAATCATTGAAAATTCTCATGGACATCCATTAAAGAACCAGAAGATTCTTTTATCCCATGAAAATTTATGTACTGCATGTTCACAAGAGAAATTAGTAATAAAACCATCCCACTCTAAGGTTGGCTTTGAATCCCCATCATTCCTACAAAGGATTCAAGGGGACATATGTGGACCTATTCATCCACCAAGTGGACTGTTCTGCTATTTTATGGTCCTAGTTGATGAATATTGCAAATCAGTTGGGATTGATGTTGAACATCCCATTCCACATGTTCATACTCATAATGGATTAGCAGAGTCACTTATCAAGCATCTCCAAGTAATTGCAAAAACTTTATTATTTCGATACAATTACCAAATTCTATATGGAGACATTCTATTCATCTCTGACCCACTGCTTATCATTTCTCTACCATTCTAAGATTTATGATGATTTTGATTAATCTTTTATCAGATCATCTATGCTTCTGATAGTTTATCTTTTTACGCACGACCAGCGTATTATTATATTGATTAATTTTCATATCATTATAAGAAAATGAATTTTCTCTAGAAGAAAGGAGTAAATGAAAAGTTACTCTTACACAAAATAAAGATACCAATTCAATTCTCTATATATGTAATAAAAGTGTCTCATTTTCAGTCTTCATATCACTCAAATACGAATGATAATTGATCATCAGATAATTATTAATCGGTTACTTGATATATTAAAAGTGACAAAATTTTATAAGTTGCTATCTTATAAACCCCGGCCGGGTGATTGTTCCTGAAGAACGATCTGAGAAAAATGCAACAAATAAATCATCTGATGCATATCACAAGCTTATGAACCTTTGAAAGGTATTGTTATCAGAATCCCAATGTAAACAAAGTTCGAGTTATAAATAAATCCACTTTCTCTAAATCAACTCAATAAGAGTTTGATATATCTAAAGAGACACGAGTCTATGAAATGACTAAATCCATTGAAATAGAAGAAATCTCTACAGAGATACAAGAATATAAGAATTAATAATTTTCTATAAATCATACATGAGAAATGTGGAATAGTGAAGAAACAATCATCAGTGATACATTTTCAAATACAGTAGCTACTGAAATGATGATTATAAAACTCATAGTATCGATGATTGTATACAAAAGGCATGATTGGCCTAAATGAAAAGAAGCAATTCTAGAAGAATTGACTTCATAAGCCAAACATAAAGTATTTAGACCAATAGTTCTCCAGACACCTGAAGATGTCAAACTAGTTGGATACTAAAAGGTCTTTATACGAAAACGTAACGAGAAAAACGAGATCGTAAAATATGAGGTACGACTCGTAGTACAAGGTTTCTTATAGAAACTCGGTATTCACTACAGATGAATACGATTACGTTCTAAATTTTTGATAAATTTGGCTGCTTGAAATACGTCTTCTAAATGTAGTAATCATTTATCAATGTGGTTCACTCAGTGCAGATATTTATAATCCCAGAAGGATTTAAAATGCTAGAAACATGTAAACCGAGATCACGTAATCTGTATTTGATGAATCTACAAAAATCCTTATATGGATTGAAAACAATCTGGACGGATGTGGTGTAACCGTCTCAGTAAATATCTGATAAAATAAGGGTATAATAATTATATTATACACCCATGTGTTCTTCATAAAGAAATCTGAATCTGGATTTGCTATTATAGCAGTTTATGTTGATGATATGAATTTAATTGGAACTCCTGAAGAGCTCCTGAAAACTGTTGAATATTTGAAGGGGGAATTTGAAATGAAAGACTTAGGGAAGACAAAATATTGTCTCGGCCTGGAGATTGAGCGTAAATCAGACGAAATACTTATCCATCAATCAGCATATATTGAAAAAAATCCTGAAAAGATTTAATATGGATAATGATCATCCATTAAGTACCCCCATGGTTGTTAGAAATCTTGATCCTAAGAAAGATCCATTCCGGCCACTTGAAGATGGTGAAAAGATACTTGGTCCTAAAGTACCATATCTTAATGCAATTGGTGCTTTATTATATTTGACTCAATGTACTAGACCAGATATCGCATTTTCAGTAAATTTGCTTGCTAGATTTAGTTCAGTACCAACTCGGAAACATTGGAATGGGATTAAACATCTTTTTCGTTATCTTCGTGGAATGAAAGATTTGGGATTATATTATTCAAAATCCAGCAACTTTTCAGGTTTAATTGATTATGCTGATGCGGGGTATTTATCTGATCCCCATAAAGCCCGTTCACAAACAGGATATGTTTTTACATATAATGGCACAACAATCTCCTGACGCTCCACAAAGCAAACTCTTGCACTTCATGAAACAAGTCGAGAATGCGTGTGGCTAAGGTTAGTTATTTATCATATTCAAAATACTTGTGAATTTCCATTATCTATAGAAATGCCTACACCGATATTTGAAGATAATGCGGCTTGTATCACTCAAATTAAAGGAGGCTATATCAAAGGAGATAGAACCAAACATATTTCTTCTAAATTCTTCTATACTCATGAACTTCAACAAAGCCGACAAATTGTTGTTAAACAAACACAGTTTACAGATAATCTGGCAGATCTGTTTACCAAAGCATTGCCTACATCAACTTTTGAGAAACTGGTATACGGAATTGGCATGCGTCGGCTTTGTAAATTACAGAATTAATATTGAAGTTTCATTCAGGGGGAGAATTCAATCAGGGGGAGCAAAATTTTGAACAGATATTTGTATACTGTACTCTTTTTCCTTTTACCGGATTTTGTCCCATTGGGTTTTACCGGAAAGGTTTTAATGAGGCAGTTCTGATCCCGTTCACACCACTTGATTCAGAAGATCATTGTATATACTTTTGCTAAGGTTTTTGTCCCACTGGGTTTTTCCTAGCAAATCAATATACAAATGGTGGAATCCAAGGGGGAGTGTTGAAAATGTAGTGTCTTCCACCATCTTCTAGTGGGACACATGTCAAAGACTGCAACACTTACATGTGGCAAGATCATGTGGTTTTACTTCATCCCTAAGTGGTGGAATATTACATTTACTATCCCTCTTTTCTTTGCCTATATATATGTATGGCTTTCATTGTAAAAGGTGGTTGTTGTAAAAAACTGATACCCACCAAAATTAATAAAAGGCAATACACTTCTCTCTCGCCTCTCTCTTTGTTTCATCTCTTATCTCATTCCTTCTTCATCTCATTTCTCATTTCTATTATATTATATGCCTTTCTATTTCTACTTATTTGTTATATAATTAATCATTATCATTTATATTATCTATTATTTCTATTTAATTTACAACAAATTTTAAATACTTGGAATTTAAAAATCCTATGGCCTCTCTAGCTAGCTCTCATGGTTTACAACATTGGTTTACAACTTTTAAATACTTGAATTTAAATCATATGGCCTCTTTAGATATTTGACTAAGTGATTAAACTTGATGGCTTTTGATCTTTTGACTTAAAAAATTCCCATTAAATTCATGACTTAGGTTAACATGACTTAGGTAACTAAAGGTAAAACTATATGTTCATTATATTTAAACATGTTTGCATCCAAAATTTCGGTATAAACAACACATTGTTTTGTAAACAATTTTTAATACAAAGTTTGTGCAACACTCGGGTTGGAAAACAAGTAATATAATAATAATTGAAGAGGGAGAAGTCACTATTCAATATTGAAGAGTAAGAGCACCTTCAAAAGACTCTTCTATTTTTATTCTTCAAATGTCTATTTGCTTACATATGCTGCAATTTAAAGAGTGAAAAAAAAAGGAGCATCTCTAAAAGACTCTTCAATTAGAAATGGGTTTACATTATTTTAATGAAAGCACTCAAATTCCTCCCCCTAACAAATATAATTACCCTCCAATTTTTTCAAGTTAGAAATACTAATATGTTACTATTAAATATTTAATATTAGTCTCATTTTAAAGATCTAGATGAGACATTTCTAATAATATAATTTTTATGATGATAAAATTTATAAATTAAAATTTATTATATATTAATTGAATTTAATTAAAAAGATAAAAAGATATAAATGTCAAATATTAATGATGATTTGATATAAAAAATAATATAATAAAAATTGAAGAGGGAGAAGTTACTCTTTAATATTGAAGAGAGAGAAGTAAAATCTTATTTGAAGAATCTCATTTGAAGAGTCTGTCGGAGCCAAATATGTTGATGTGGTTCGTTTAACTTTAACAAATATCTCATTTAAATAGCCTTTTGGTGATGCTTTAAAAAGCAAAATTTTATTTGAAGAGTCTGTTGGAGCCAGATATCCTGACGTGGCTCGTTTGATTTTTAGAAATATCTTATTTAAAGAGTCTTTTGGTGATGCTCTTATATAGGCTTTGTTATCATGTCGGCACATGATGTAAATGTACTTAAAAGCGTCTCCTAGACTCTAATACAATGTTATTTTAATGTATCAATGTTGTACTTTAATACAAAGTAATACATATATATATATATATATATATATATATATATATATTCCAATTTAGTATCAAATGTTGTGCCAAATTTAACATATGTTATACTTTGTGTCAAATTTGACACCACAATAAATGGTGTTTTTTAAATTACAAAAATACTATTTTTTAATTGTATTAAATGCATTAATTGTTGACTTTTATAATTATAAATTATAAAAAATATTATATAAATTGAATGTATTAATTATATTTATTGACTTTTATAATTTAAAATAATAATAAATTAAAAATAGCATTTCAAATACAATTATATATTGGAGGGCAATGCTAAAATAATATGCCAAATATAACATTTTACTATTTTTTTAATGCCAAATTTGACATTGACATTAGCATATGCATTGGAGATGGTCTAAGAGCATCTCCACTCGTAATGTTGGTTATAAAAAAAATTAGATGCCATGTAGGAAGAACAGCCACTTTGTTAAAAAAATTCATCTCCAATGCAACATCTCTAAGAGCATCTCCAATGGTAATGTGGCTTGAATTTGAAAAAAATGGTGATATGTCAACATTGTCAAACCAATTACTTCATATGTGACATGTAACTAAACTTGATAGACATCTAAATGAAAAAAGTGGTCTCCAATGTTTTACTTGTAAAATACATGTTTCTAATGACATGTTAATTTATTTTTGGTCTCTTTAAATATACTTTAAATTTTTTGAATAAATAAAGTAGAAAACAAGAGTGATTGCCGACTAGGCCAATAAGATGGTTGTCCAACAAACCCTTTAAAATCATAGAGTCATGTTGACAGCCTCTAAACAAAAAGTTGCCACCTCAACTTGAAGTTGTATTAGAGAGGTTGCATTGAAGATAATTTTTTTAACAAAGTGGATATTCATCCTACGTGACATCTAATTTTTTCACAACCCACATTACCTTTGGAGATGCTCTAATACAACTTCAAACCGAGGTGACAACTTTTTTCCTAATACAACATCATGTGTATGGGGGAATGGTTCCCATAACCTTTTCCTTCAAAAACATCCCGCAATCAAACAGTTTTGTCCCACGACGATGAAGCTAATATTGCCTACATGTGAGAACAAAACAACTTAATCAAACTATTCAAGAACACGGAGTATAATAAATGTCTGATACATAGAACATTGTTTAATCATCTGACACCCGTGAGATAAACTATGAAAATTCAGGATTTGGACATAATGAAGAGTGGAAGCTTTTATAAAATCCACTTTAAATTCAAAGAAAAAGGTCAAATGAACACCGAAGAAACATAAGCATATGGCAAGCTTATGGTCAGAAGATAATAACTCACGTTTGTAGGAGAAAACGCCAAGTCATGAACAGGACCTTCATGTCCACTTAGGATATCTAATAAACGACCCGTCTTCATTGACCAAACAAATATCTGTTATAGCACATTCAAAAACCAGTCAGGAAAAATAAATCATGATGGAAGAGCACCAACAAAACCTAGTTACTAAGAGCAAATTTACCTCAAATGAATCTAAAGTTCCAGCACAAATTACTTCACCACTTTGATCTGCCGCCAAAGAATCAAACTGCCTAGAAGGCTAGAAGAAGGGGCAGTGAAAGTCCTAAAATTTCTGTAGCGAAACAAATCCCATGCACGAACTGTTCCATCCAGAGATGCACTTAGAAGGCAATGGTTATTTGCCATAAAATGGAGAGCAGTGACAGCATTAGTGTGCTCAGCAAACGTCACAAAGCAAAAGCCAGATGAAACAGTCCACACCTGTAACAAGCAAACTCAATACTTCAACATGATGTCAAGACTACTAAATATAAAATTCAAACAAGAGGAAGGTAACTATAGTCTATAGATTAAACCATGTAGCATGAATGACATAAAGCATAATAGAATTATCTCCAGGATCATCAATCTCATGTTTATTAGGAAAAAAAAAATGTTTATGCAAACTAGCAATATAATTCTTCTCAATTGTACTCAAAACATTAAATTGAAGCTAAGGGCACAATGTGTATGAAAAATCCTAGCTACTAGTTTCTTATGACTTGAATTATTTAAAATCAATTATAGTTTCACAGCCCACAACCACCATATCAACCCCCCTATGATAATCACAAGTTGTTAACTTAGCTGGCGCTTCCTCAACAACTGCCATTTCTGCATATGCAAATACCACTTTTCTTCACCTAATTCGACACCTTTCCCATCAAAAGCTTTCCTCTCCTTACCTTTGCCGTCCCTCTCCGGAGTACCCGGAGAGGTGGCTCCGAGTCTTCCCCTCTAATTTCATCAAATTTGCAAAGGGAGTGACATTGACATGATACTCTAGCTCTATAGTTATTAAGTGCTGCATTGTGCCATTGTTTTGTTTTATTGGTTTCATGTTTGGTCTGAATCTGATGAAGGTTCTTTGCTCAAGGTTTTCAATTTAGGATCAAGAGCTAAGAGCATCTCCAACAAGGCTCCTTATATTTTCTTTATATTCAGGTAGTCTGTTGTACTTTTTACAAATAAGGAGTCATATAAAGAGTCAATACTTCAACAAGTCTCCTTAAAAATGGCTCATCATTATTTATTTATTTATTTATAATTAAAAAGAAAATATTATTACTTTTAAATAGATTTAAAATGATATTATTTACAAAACATAATAATACCTTGATAAATTGGGAAATAGCTGTTGGATGAATTTGGGTTTTTAAAAAAAATAATAATAATAAAAAATTGGGTTAAACTAGCAACATAGGAGACGTTGAGAATTGGGTTAAAAAAATTAAATAAAGAAAGTTCAGAATAAAATTAAATAAAGAAAGTTCAGATCGAATGGGTTAAAAAAATTAAATAAAGATGTTGAGAATTTTGGGTTAAATTGACAAGAAAGTTGAATTAAATAAAAAAGAATTTGGATTAAACAAAAAAGAAAGAGTTGTTGAATACTTGAATTTGGACCATTAAATATGAATGATGTGGACTCATCTTGACCACTCATTTCAATTAAGAAGTGATATATATATATATATATATATATATATATATATATATATATATATATATAGGGAGGCTTTGACTGGAAAAAAAATTGAAGAGTGAGATAGGGAGGTTGTTGGAGCAAATTCCAGTCTAACCTCCCTATATTTAGTCAAAAACATGGTGTTTTTGGGTCTATTGGAGATACTCTAAGGTATTATGTTCTTCTATCATCATTTCTATTTTCTTTGATATTTATTGACTAGACGATATATCTTAAAAAAATTAATTTAAAAATTCTAAAGACACAGTATTTTATTTTGTTTCAAAATTATATTTTTTTATCTTTTGATATTTCTATTTTAAAAATATCCCAGTGTAAAAAAATAAATTTAATTAAGTTTTCTAAAACACCCCATTTTCTTTAAATTGTATAGTATTGACGAATAATGGTTGTAATTTTTTTTTTATGTGAATATGAATGATTTGGACATGGTAAAAATATCAAGTAGTCTATTCATCGGTGCTGGACCTCTGAATACCTAGCTGATCAAGCTGTACTTTTTGAGCTGAGTCGAGTCATGTAACTGCGTAAAAACACGGTAAGTCTATAACCATGTAACCGAGTAATGTAGGCTTCTGAGCTTGTATCACTATTACACTGTCAAAAAAACTAAAAATAAATAAACTAAAAATAAATAAATAAATAAATGTACTCTCAAAATTGATTTTCCAGATGATAAATGATCTTTTATGTTGACTACAAGGCAATAAACAAAACCTCTAGTAGCTACTCGCTCGTCCACTACTGGACAAAAAGCTCAGAGAAGTTGGCAAACATCAAGTCAACAATTAATGAGTAAGCAAGGGTGTGATGACTCACCTATCTCGCTATCAATAATGGGACACGTGTAACCAGTACTATTTGGCATGGAAACCGCTTGCTTGGTCAGTCGGTTGCCCATTAGAGATACTTAATTGGAACAAATATACATAAGGGAAAATGTTATTGCGTTTTTTTATATGATTTTTCTTTTTCTTTTTTAAGAAATATTATTAATATATGATTACAATTAGCAAAATAGCTAGCTTTTACAATCTTACACTGATCACTTGTAAGACATCGATCATTACTAGCTAGCTAATATGTTACAACAACATAATTAAAAAGAGCTGCTCATTATCAAAACATACATGATGCCCACTAAACACAAATTAAACACAAACTAATTAAGACTCCAAACAACAACATTCATGCCAAAACCCTAACCATAAACCCTCCTGTTGTAATTGTAAGTACTAGGAGGGGTGGTGGTAGTAGCAGTAGTGTCATGCCGAGGCTTGATCACCTTGTTGTTTCATCAAACCCAAAAGTGCGTTTGACTGCATCAGTAGCACCCTGTGCCATGTTCTTCACTTGATCTCCAGTCTGACTCAGAATCCCACCGGTCTTCTCTTTCCCGGCCTCCGCGCTATCACGAGTCGCCTGGCCGGTCTCCTGGCTCTTCTTCTTGGTGGCATCCGCCGTGTCCGAGGTCTTGTCCTTGGTTGCCTGCCCTGTTTGGGTTACCGTCTCCTTGGCTGCTTGGGCTGCTTGGCCTGCCTTGTCCTGGGTTGCTTTGGCTGCTTGGACTGTCTTGTCCTTGGCTGCCTCGGCGGTCTGGTATGTCTTGTCTTTCGCTGCTTGAGCCGTCTGGGTCGTCTTGTCCATGGCTGCTTTTAACAATGAGTGCTTTTGTTTTTGCTTTTGTAAAATGAAAGTAGATGAATTTGGTTGTAATGAGATGAGTTGTTTAATTGCATGAGAATATATATATAGAGGTAGAGAAGCATCTGGGTTTCTAACACGTGTCCTGTTTCTTGACACGTGTGTGAGACGTGCCATATGGCCCATATGTGCTTTGGTATCCAAGTCTTCATTCAGCGAGTCGGTCTGGAACTCAAATAAGCTATTAAATTTTGGTGTCCAAAGTATCCAACTAATTAAATTGGGACATATATGCACATATGTAACTTTTTTATAAAAGATAATGTATCGGCCTATAAAATAGTGCCACGTGAGGCACCTACCAGTCAACACACACACCAAGGAAAAAGGGTTTGCATGCATAGACTATTACAATTCTGCGATATAGAAATGGGACACGACTCCGATCTATGGATCCTAATTGATAAAGTGCGATCGTTATACCACTCTGTCAAAATCTCATTCTAAACGAGTTTACATATTTGTTTATTAATATATGACAAATATATATTTATTATATTTCGACATGAGTTTTGGACCATGTATCACTGTGGTATAAAGTTTTTTTTTTTTTTTAAACAATTATAATTAATTCCGGGTTTTTTGAAAGGGAGAAGACTCGAACTCACAACCTCAAAAATGTACATATATTATTTATTCCAATTAAGGTAAAAATGTTATATTCTAGTTAGAAGTGATTTTAATTAACTACAACCGTCAACATCGGCGTAACTCAGCTGATAGATAGACGAGCTTAGGGTTTAGGCAGATGACCCCCAAGTCAGCGGCTCGAATCCTACCAATGACGAATGCTTTCAAAAAAAAAATACCCGGCCTCGAATTAATATAAATTGTCAAAAAAAAAAAAAAAATTAGTAACAACCAAACATGCTCAAAAACTCTTCTTCAAGAGTAAAAATGTTATATCATAATTAGAAGAGATTTTAAAATGTTCCAACCAAATAGTCTCAAAAGCTCTTCTTCGTACAAAAGCTCTTATGGAATATATCATCCAAACAATAACTAAAAAGCTCAGACTTTTATTTCTCTTTTTCTACTGTCAAAAGTCAAAAATAAAAGTTATCCCAAACGGGCTCTATATAGGCTCGGTTATCATGTTACGCATGATGTAAATGCAGTTAAGATGCACCATACACCATTTGCACCGAAGCATATTTATTTTATTTTATTTAGAGTTTTAGGCTACTCCCAAGTATAGTATATCAATAAATAAAAAATAAAAATAAAAAGAGAGAGGTCCCAAGCATAGTTCTTTTTTTTCTTTTTCTTTTTACTTGACTTATTAATTACTATTTATTTCCTTTCTTTTCTTTATAAGATACATATAGAGTAGTGATAAGAAGATCATAACCACATATATAGTCACCAAATTAACTAGATCTGTAAACAATAACCAAAATCTAAAATCTAATGGATATGTATTATGACAGTAGATAATAGAGAATCAAATGGTTATTTCCTAAAGGTAAGGGGTCGTTTGTTTTTTCCACTTTAAACTTAATGGGTTCGAATTGAATTCATTACGTTTTTTTTTTTTTTTTTTTTTTTTTTTTTTTTTTTTTTTTTTTTAATAAATGGTCAAATAGCTTAAAAATCCTAATTTTAACTTATAACTTTCTAAATCACGTATTACAAATAAAATATTCTTTTCTAAATTTATCTTTTCAAAAAAGATATATTTCTAAATTTATCTTAATTTGAAATGGTATAGAATTTTTTTTCTTTTAAGATATTTATTATTTTAAAGGACTTTTAGGAAATAAAATTTAAAAAAAAAAAAAAAACCATAATCACTTCTCATAAGGACCGTTGTATATATATATAAAAAAATCAATAACCATTTTTTTTTTTATTTGGTGTCCAGTACATAGGAAACCATAATTAAAAACCAAAAAATTGTTGCTTCAATTATATAAACTAATTAAGACTCCAAAAAAACAACAATATTCATGCCTAAACCCTCCTGTAGTAAGGGAAAATGTGATTGCGTTTTTATATATTAATTAATATACGATTTTAAAATTAGCAAATAACTAGCTTTTACAGTCTTACACTCACTTGTAAGACATCATTATTAGCACTTGGACCTCTTGCCAATGTGGTTGGACCCTCCTTTGGGAGCTTCCACCACCACGGTTCAACGCCTAGTGTGTGCATATATATATATATATATATATATTATTTATCCCTCTTGAGCATTAATCCTGAGCATGAGTATTGTCCCACCAATTGTGGGTGCTCTTTCGGTCCCGACAATTGTTTTATATATAAAAAAATAAAAATAAATAAAAGGACATCTTTACTAGCTACTTATAGTAAAACAAAACACAACATCATGACTTAATTTATTACAACAATACAACATAATTAAAAAGGGCGGCTGCTCATGATCAAAACATACATATATGATGCCCATTAAACACAAAACACAAACTAATTAAGACTCCAAACAACAACAACATTCATGCCAAAACCCTAACCATAAACCCTCCTGTTGTAATTGTAAATACTAGGAGGGGTGGTGATAGTAGCAGTAGTGGCATGACGAGGCTTATCACTTTGTTGTGCCGTCAAACCCAAAAGTGTGTTTGACTGCATCAGTAGCACCCTGTGCCATGCTCATCACTTGCTCTCCAGTCTGACTCAGAATCCCACCGGTCTTGTCGCCGGTCTCCTGGCTCTTCTTCTTAGTAGCATCCGCCGTCTCCGAGGTCATGTCCCTGGCTGCTTGCCCTGTTTGGCCTGCCTTGTCCTTGGTTGTTTGGGCTGCTTGGGTTGCCATGTCTTGGGCTGCTTTGGCTGCTTGGACTGTCTTGTCCTTGGCTGCCTCGGCGGTCTGGTATGTCATGTCTTTCGCTGCTTGAGCCGTCTGAGCCGTCTTGTCCATGGCTGTTTGAGCCGTCTCCTTCGCTGTGTCTATCATCTGGTTCGTCTTCTCCTGTTTTTACACCCATTCATGCTTTTCACATTAGCCTAAACATGCCATAAAATTATAACGTCTCAAAAATAAATGCATCAACCAACTTGGCTGGGTGTTGTAAGGGTGTCCATTCGGTTTGTCTTTCATTGGCTTCATCAAATCCAAAGGGGGGAAATGAAAATAACAAAAAAATTAAGGGAAATTTTAAATAATTTTTTTTAAAAAAAATGTGGGTTTAGAGGGCATGTAAATATCCCAGATTTGAGTCAGAGAGTGTTGAAGGGTGCTCATTCGGTCTAAGAAATTCCCAGGTTGGAGTCGCCATTGATATGTATATAAATAAATAATAAAAAAAACACCACTAGAAATAGAGTCCCAACATACATTTTCATGTAATGAAAATATACGTAGAAAGTAGAAACGTATATATATAAAAAAAACTATAAAAGTTATAAGTACCTGAGCCTGGCCTTTGGCTACACCGGCCTTGTAGCTCGTGTTGTGAGATGCCATATCTTCCTTTGTCGAAAAAAATAAACAATAAAGTGCTTAACAATGAGAGCTTTTGCTGGAAAAATGAAAGTAGAAACAGCTGAATTTGCTTTTAATGAGGAGAGGTTTATTGCATTGAATATATAGAGGTGGGATGAGGCCTCTGGGTTTCGAACACGTGTCCTGCTTCTTGACGCGTTTGTCAGACGTGCCATGTATGCTTTGGTATCCATATCTCCACTCAGCGAGTCGGTATGTAGCTTTTTTATAAAGGATAATGTATCGACCTATATAATAATGCCACGTGAGTTGACGGTTGCACCTACCGGTCAACATCCACATACCAAGGAAGGAAAAAAGGTATGAGGAATGCCTTTCTCATTTATCTTTCCCACTCATTGTTTCACACGTGTTATACTTTTTTATTTAATAAAAAGCTCTTATTTTTACTGTAAAACCTGTTTACATCTTTACCCTTGATGACTGCTTCTATCATTTATTTAATAAGGGGTAAAGATATAAACATACTTTACAGTAAAAAATGAGAACTTTTTATTAAATGAAAAAATATATATGTTTTAAATAACGAGTGAAAAAGACAAATAGAGAAGATAAATGAGAAAGGTAGATAGTATTTCCTAAAAGGTTTATATAAACCATTACAAATTGTGCGATATAAAAATGGGACACGACTCCAATATATGGATCAATCAATACGATTTTAATCTCATCCAAAGATTTCAAACAACTTTCATAAATGCGACCCATTTTTCACAGTATTTGGATAATGTTCAATAATTGACCAAGTTCAAATATCAATAATGCTAGAGGATCTAAAAAAGTGATCCAAATTTTGGACCCAAACCTATGTGACAACATCACACACAATATGGGTCCACATCACTTTTTCTAAAGATCTCATGTGATTTTACCACATATGTTTGGATCCAAAATTTGGGTTACTTTTTTGGGTCCTCTAACATAACTCTTCAAATATATGGACAAACAACAAAAAGTTCTGCTACGTACGGACTTTTACACCACCGCGTAGGCATCCAATGTTGTTGTGTGGTTGTAATTTTTTTTTTTTTTTTTTGACAAATATGTGGTTGTAAATAATTAAAGCATATTTATTTTGACATCAGATTCATGTCGGCCAAACTATCGATCAAAAGCTTATGTGTACAAGGAGTGGAAGCTTTGGTGCACCCCATTAACATTATATCATATCACATAAGATTTATATAGAGGCTTGGTCGCTTGGTTATAATCATGTCACACACTCACACATGATGTAAATGTACTTAAGATGCACAATATATACACACCATATGCACCGAAGCATATTTATTTTATGGGTAGTGTTAACCTGTACCCTAACACTACCCATAAATAAATATGCTAAGGGTACGGTAGTGTTAACCTGTACCCTACCGTACCCTTATTTTATTTAGAGTTTTAGGTTACTTCCTAAGTTTTGAGTACAGTATTTTTAATAATAATAAAAAAAAGTCCTATTAATTACTATTTACTTCTTTCTTTTCTTTATAATGATATATATATATATATAGAGTAGTGATAAGAAGATCGTAACCACATATATAGTCACCAAATTAACTAGACCTATGATGGCATACGTATAAACAATAACCAAAAATCTGATGGATATGTATGCATTACAGAGTAGATAATAGAGAATCAAATGGTTATTTCAAAAGAGCAAGGTTAGTTTCAATTTTCCACTTAAAACTTAATATGTCCAAATTAAATTCATTAAGCTGTTTTGTTTTTTAAGTCGTCAACTTAAAAATATCAACAACAAAAATTTAAAAATAAAAGTAAAATAAACCTGATTTTAAATTTAATTATAAATCATTGGATTACAACTAAAATATTCTTTTCCAAATTTATCCTTTTAAAAAAAATATATTTTTAAATTTATCCAAATTTGATATGGTATAGAATTCTTTCTTTTAAGATATTTATTATTTTAAACAGCTTTTACAAAGAAAAAAAAAAACCCTAATCATTTCTTGTAGGGACCTTTATATATAATTTAGGAACCTATTTCAAAAAAAAATAAATCAGTAACTTTTTTTTTCTTAACCTGTTGCTTCAATTATATACAACATATAAAATAATTTGAATTTTTGACAATTGTTTAAAGAACATACAAAATTATAATCTTTGATGAATTTGTATTTTTTTATAAATTTTTTATTTTATTAAATTGAACTTTGTTTATTAAGAAAAGAACATAAAAATTTAATTTTTTAATTAGTATGAATTTAATTTTTAATTTTTTAAAAAAGGGCTGGCTAACCACACCACATGTCTAGCTTGAATGACCAATTTTTATTTCTTTGAATCATTCCTAAATTCTAACTAAACCACATGTCTAGCTTCCACAATTACAACATAATTAAAAAGGGCGGCTGCTCATGATCCAAAACATACATGATGCCCATTAAACACAAAACACAAACTAATTAAGACTCCAAACAACAACAACAACATTCATGCCAAAACCCTAACCTTAAACCCTCCTGTTGTAAGTACTAGGAGGGGTGGTGGTGGTGGTAGTGTCATGACGAGCCTGATCACCTTGATCCTCACCGGTGCTGTCAAACCCAAAAGTGTGTTTGACAGCATCAGCAGCACCCTGTGCCATGCTCTTCACTTGCTCTCCAGTCTGACTCAGAATCCCACCGGTATTCTCTTTCCCGGCCTCCGCTTTATCACGAGCGGCCTGGCCAGTCTCCTGGATCTTCGGCTTGGTGGCATCCGCCGTCTCTGAGGTCTTGTCCCTGGCTGCTTGGCCTGTTTGGCCTGCCTTCTCCTTGGCTGCTTGGCCTGCTTGGCCTGCCTTGTCTTTCGCTGCTTGAGCTGTTTGGACTGTCTTGTCCTTGGCTGCCTCGGCGGTCTGGTATGTCTTGTCTTTCGCTTCTTGGGCCGTCTGGGACGTCTTGTCCTTCGCTGCCTGAGCCTTCTCCTTCGCTGTCCCCATCATCTGGTTCGTCTTCTCCTGTTTTTACACCCATTCATGCTTTTCACATTAGCCAAAACATGCCATAAAAGCACCAACGCTGTACTTTAGTTGTGAGAAGCGTTCATTCAGTATGTTAATTATAATGTTCAGATTCAAGTCTGCCGTGGTGGTAAAAGGTACTCAGGTTCGAGGGAGTTACCTCCACCGTATATATAATAATAATAATAAAAGCACCACTAGAGTGAGTAGAGTCCCAGCATACACTTTCATGCAATGAAATATATATGTAGAAACATAGATAGGTAGATAGATATAAAAGTTATAAGTACCTCAGTCTGGCCTTTGGCTTCACCAGCCTTGTAGCTCTGGTTGTGAGATGCCATATCTTTTCCTTCGTCGGAAAAAAAAAAAAAAAACAATAAAGTGCTTAACAATGTGTACTTTTACTTTTGCTTGAAAAATGATAGTAGAAACAGCTGAATTTGCTTGTAATGAGAAGAGGAGTTATTGCATGAGAATATATATAGAGGTTGAGAAGCATCTGGGTTTCGAACACGTGTCCTGCTTCTTGACACGTGTGTGAGACGTGTCATGCTTTGGTATCCAACTCTTCTGAGCGAGTCGGTTTGTCCCTTTTTTTATAAAGGATAATGTCTCAACTTATACAAGAATGCCATGTGAGACCCTAGGGCGTAGATTATTTTATAGATGGACGAGATTAGTGTTTGGATAAATGATTCTCAAGTCAGTAGTTCGAATCATTTCAATAATAAAAATCTTAAAATAAAAAAAAATACATGATCTATATAGGTGAATGGATATATGATATAAAATAAAATAAAAATAATACCATGTGAGAGGCATCTATCGGTCAATCGCCACATGCCTAGGGGAAAGGGTTTACATTCAAATGAAACTGCAACCTATTTATTAATATATGTAATTCGGTAATTGTTACTGTTATATATAAACTAGATTGTCCAAATTATTTATTAGTTACTATTCATTTATCATATGTCGACATGAATTTTGGACCATGCATCACTGTGGTATATAGTTTTTATTTTTATTTTTAGAATGATGGATCTCGTACATAGGTAGTTTAGATCTGATAATTGGTAATAACTCATGTAACTATACAATTATAAGAGTATCTCCATAAATGTAAATATGTATTTTGAGAAAATTGAGTGACACATATGATAGATGGATATAAAGTTAGAAAACCCTCTTTAATACAATTATCTAACTTTAGAGATGATATGGCAAAAACAAAAGTTAAAGAATATGAAGTTGAATTTCTAATTCAAAAAACTCTCCTATAAATGCTAATTATGATTTCTAACTTTTTTCACCAATAATATTAGAGCTTATTTAACTGTAAAATAAAATAGGAGAGAGAATGAAATAATCGTTTTATTATGATTGGTCATCAAATGGATACATATTAGATTTGTGGAAATGGTGGGAAATGTCACATTTTTGACCACATTTTGTAAGAAAGTCACCACTTTAATAACTTAAGTTTAAAAGGCACTAAAATAAGTGATTTCCAAAAATGCCCTTACTTTACACATTCTCTTTCTTATTTCGAAGTTTTCTGATATTTTATTCTTTCATTTTCCTCTATAACAGACCTCCAATGGAGGTTGAGCATCATAACATTATTAATACAACTTCATTGGATAATTAGTTTTGTGGCACTACGCAGATGCATTCGGAGGTGGTTCCTTTTCATTTGTTCTTCGAGTATTTTGTAAACCTTAAGCTGGTTGTGTGAAATTTGAATCTAATTAAAAAGTCTATGAGACAAATTGAAAAGGCTCGGAGACTATTTACAAAGTCTCGGAGATAATTGAAAAGGCTCGGAAAGTGTATGAAAAAACTCGGATACAATGTTAAAAGTCTCGGAGATTTAAATTTGACAAACCTATTCATAAAAATAAAAAAGCTCGGATTACTGTTGAAAAGGTTCGGACAGTGTATGAAAAGGCTCGGAGATAGTGTTAAAATGCTTGGAGATTCAAAATTGACAAATCTATTCATAAAAATGAAAAAGCTCGGATTACTGTTGAAAAAGCTCGGACAGTGTATGAAAAGGCTCGGAGACAGTGTATGAAAAGGCTTGGAGACAGTGTTAAAAGGCTCAGATATTCAAATTTGACAAACCTATTCATATTCTTTAAAAAAGCTCGGATTACTATTTAAAAAGCTTGGAGACTGTTTGAAAAGGCTTTGAAAAAGTGTTAAAAGGCTCGGAAACCCAGATCTTCATCGTCTTGCAGATTATGGTCGACTTCAGGACTGTAGCGCCACCACCGGTGAGTTCGCCGTGAGATTTTCAGCCGGATTTCTTGCACCTGATCGATGCTTTCTCTCTCCACTGTTCTCTCTCTCTCTCTCAACTTTTTTCTTTCTATGTTTCAAAAGACACAAATTGACAAAATAAATGTATTTTTGTCTGGTCACCTAAATAGGTGCATTTTAAACTTGAATTAGTAAAGTGGTGATATTCTTACAAAGTCAGGCCTAAATAGTGACAAAAATTTTTTGAACCCTATTATATTTTAGATAATTGCATTGGAGATGTGAATATGCATTTCTCTAAAAAAAAAAAAAAAAAAAAAAAAAAATCTAAAGTGGGTCCATAATGAATAAAAATGTTGATGTGACACTATTTTGAAATTCAAAAAAATATATATACTTGCAGCGAAGATACTCTAATATATTAAGAAGACCTTTATTTTTAGGATGTAGCTACTATATGGTGTACACAAAGTTAGTACTTTTGAGTGATCTAATGATCTACAAAAATCGACAAGATGAGGTTGGTCCGCTGGTAAAATCCCTTACATTTACATCACGAGGTTATGAGTTTGAGTCCTCTTCCCTAAAAAAACCTTGAATTTATGTAATAGTGTAATGCTTATAAAAAAAAAAATGGTCAACAAAAATCAAAGATTTAAAAACTTTTTAAAAAGTTAAAACTAAAAAAGAAAAAATAATTCTCTCCGAACTATATATAGATCTTATTTTTATAATACACTTACAATTTGGATAACTATAGTGAGAAATAATTAATTTGGAAGTATACGATATTTCCAAATTGTTGGGGATTTGAACCGATGAACGCGGAAACATCATGCTTAATATTCACCTATAACTCATAATAATTAACGTCTGTAGCAAAAAAAATAAGATGAGAGAAAATAAACAATCGCACAATACAAGATATACGTGGAAAACCCAAATCAGGTAAAAAACCACAAGCCGTCAGGACGACGGAGAAAATTCCACTATATGATGAATTGTTCCAACCATATGCTTCAGGATTCTCTCTCACACCTCAACCCCAAACCATAGAGCCTCATTAAGTCCCCAAGCTCATAACCAAGCTTTACATCATGACTCTCAACTCACAACGCTCACAAGATCCTCTCCAAGAACCCCTCAATATCCCCTAGGTCTTCCCTGAATATCACCCACAGATTTCTAACTTGATCTACTGATATTCCTTTGGATCTCTCCCTAGATATTCCCTAGGGTCTCCCCCGGATCTCACACACTCTCTCTGATGTTACATGGTGTTCTTTTTGCTCCACACAATAACCTAATCACAAGGTCTATTTATATTAGTTACAGGGAGCTTAAGATAAAAGGAAATCCTACTTCTAAACGTACAAGACTTCTTTGTTTCACATAAATACTATTTCCTTTTATGACAAGTCTTTTTGTAAAGAGTATTCATTTTCCTTCAAGCACAAAAACTTCTCAAAAGAACAGTTTCCTTTTCTGTTGAAAATTTTTTTGTTCTACGCATGCTTATGATTGACTAAGGTTCGGGTCATATGTTGGCTAGCCGCACCCTACACCGTTACAGTCACTGGAAATTACATCGCTCAGAAAACCGTGATTCATATGCTAAAACGATCTTCATTCTTCCGTTCTTCTAGTCTTCAAACCTCACTCAAACAACACCATTCCAACTTTGTTTAGTTCAATTGGATTCATTCGAGAATACGAGCTAAAACCTAACACAAATTCCAATGCATTAATTCATTAACTTTCAAAGATTTCAAAACTTTTGATAAATGCGACCGATTATTCACAGTATTTGGATAATGTTCAATATATAATTGACCAAGTTCAAATGGACAAACAATAGAAAGTTCTGCTACAGACTTTTACACCACCGCCTAGGCATCCATTGGTGCGTGGTTGTAAATAAAGCATATTTAGTTTGACATCAGATTCGAGTCGGTACCATCACTCAAAATCTTGTGTACAAGGAATATATGGAGATTTGGTGCACTCCCTATATGCACCATTTACTTTCCATTAACATTATGTCATATCACATTAGATTAAATTTGAATTCTCTGCTGATCTGATCTTTTTTTTGACATCATCTAATCTCATGACATATAAGCAGTGCAATGAATGTGTGGTTAATATTTGATTGGGTTACATAACCACCTTATCAACAACCAATTATATGCTTTAAAAGGGTCAAGAAAAATATCAGATCAGTTGAGGATCCAAATCCCATTAGATTATATAGGCTTGGTAATCATGTCGGCGCGTAAATGTACTTAAAAGCTTCTCCAATGCAATGTTATTTTAATGTGTCAATGCTGTAATTTAGTACAAAGTATATATATATATATATATTACAATGCAGTGTCAAATGATGTACCAAATTTGGCATATGTTATACTTTGTGTCAAATTTGGCACAACAATAAATGTTGTTTTTTTAATTACAAAAATACCATTTATAATTGTATTGAATGCATTAACTTTTATAATTTTAAATAATAAAAAATATTATTTAAATTAAATGTATTAATTATATTTGTTGACTTTTATAATTTTAAATAATAAAAAATTAAAAATAACATTTCAAATAGAATTACGCATTGAAATATAATGCTAAAATGATATGTCAAATATAACATTTTACTATTTTTTTTAATGTCAAATTTGGCATTGACTTGCATATACATTGGAGATAGTAAAATGCACAATACATACACAATACATACACCATATGCACCGAAGCATATTTATTTTATTTAGAGTTTGGCTACTCCCAAGTCCCAAGTATATATATCCACACCAAAAAAAAAGTCATTACTATTTATTTCCTTTATTTTCTTTATAATGATCAGTCTTTCTATTATCAGTTCGAACTGACAAAAGTTATATCAGTTCCTTTTATGTGAGCCACTGGATTTAAATACTTTGACTGACAAGTGCATACAGCCAAGTCAAAGTATTTAAATCCAGTGGCCCACATGCAAGGAACTAATATAACTTTTGTTAGTTCGAACTGATAATAGAATTTCTATATAATGATATATATATATATATATATATATATATATATATATATATATAGAGAGAGAGAGAGAGAGAGAGAGAGAGAGAGAGTAATTTTCCAATTATAACTTTTACAATACATACTTTAAGCACCTTTGGTAAAATTGCTTATAATCAAATGTTTTTTGATGAGATTTTTTGTATGCATCTTAAGAAAATTAAAATACACATTTGGTAAAAAATTGTAAATTTTTTGGATTTGAGAACTATTTTTTCTTATATTTCCCTATTTTTAAATGTTTTATCTTCAAAAAAAATCGGAAAAAATTAGTTCTTGCGCCCAAAATTTTTAAATTTTTTTCCATAAAATTGTTTCAATGTTTTCACTATCTATTTAAAAAATCAAATCAAGATTCAATATATTCTATGTAGTTTCATCAAAGGTGCTTAAAGTATGCATTATAAAGAGTTCTCATTGGAAAATTACTCTATATATATATAGTCTTTCTATTATCAGTTCGAACTGACAAAAGTTATATCAATTCCTTGTATGTGGACCACTGGATTTAAATACTTTGACTGACAAGTGCATACAGCCAAGTCAAAGTATTTAAATCCAGTGGCCCACATGCAAAGAACTGATATAACTTTTGTCAATTCGAACTGATAATAGAATTTCTGTCTATATATATATATATATATATATATATATATATATATATATATATATATAGTAGTAGTGATAAGAAGATCATGATAACCACTAAAACCACACACACACACATATATATATATATATATAGTCACCAAATTAACTAGATCTATGATGGCATCCATATAAACAATTAGTCAATAACCAAAATCTAATGGATATGCATTAGACAGTAGATAATAGAGAATCAAATGGTTATTATTTCCTAAGAGTAAGCCAAAGGTTTCTCTTGCTTGAATGACCAATTTTTATTTCTTTGAATCATTCCTAACCACACCACATGTCTAGTTCTGTTTTGCATGCCATGTGTTGCTAATTGCATTCATTTTGGACATTTTGATACCTATAAATTTCCAATTGTTATCTCTTCAGGATCCAATATTACTTTTGAGTTCAAATCCCATTTCTAGAATTAAGAAGCTAAATTAGTAATTTAATCAGAGAGAAAATGAACAGCCAAGGTCAGAATATTGGATCCAGTGTAGATGAACTTGGTGGTCATGCTCAGGTAATCCACTTCAAATACAATATATATATATTTTTAAATATTACAATAATTCGTGTTTTTAGGGGTGATGGGGGACTCGAACCCACAATCTCGTGATGTGGTGTGAGGGGCTTAACCATTAGGCCAACCTTAGCTCATCAAATACAAGTATTGTTTAACATTAAGTTGATTTGTATCATTAATTCAATCATTTTTATTTTTTTTAATATAACACCTGCTGTGCAGATGAAGAGAGAGGTCATGAAAGAGTCAGCGCATTCAGCTCAGGAAGCATTGGACAGGTTATCCGATTCACAGTCCGGACAAAACAACACATACTCGTCCCACGCCTCGACCTTCCTGAGTCAGAAAGGAGAGCAAGTGAAGAGCATGGCACAAGGAGCAGCTGAGGCTGTCAAGAACACTCTTGGAATGAGCAATGAAAACCCTGAAGATTATACCAGTACTACCAACATCAATAACCCAATCAACCCATCTACTAGGATTTGAAAATAATTAATAATTACAATGTTATTGTTGTTGTTTTCATAATTAATTTGATGCAGCTACCTTCATAATTAATATCTTGCAAGTTGCATGGTAGTATATATTAAAAATGAACTTTTTAATACTGTACCAATTTTAATACCGTACCAATGATTCAAATATGGTAATTGCTGTATTTTGTGTTGCGAACCTTATTATGGTACAACTCAAACAATAGTGATACACTTGTATTGTAGGAAAATCTTATACAAGTAATTATGTATCAAATGAATCATATTTTAATCATAAATAAATTAGCATAGTTATCAACTTATTATAAATTATAACATTGATAGAGTTTGTATATAATTTTTAAAATTAAGTATTTAATAAAATAATATATATTTTTTAAAACCAAATAATTTTTTTTTTCACTTTCACAATATTATATACAATATAAATAAATTTAATATTTAATAAACAAAATTAGCATATATATATATACGGTCTCATTCACATCAGTGCGCACTGATGTAACTATATCAGTATCAATGCACGTAGACCACTGATTATGGAGAAACTTTGACAAGTGCATACACTTTGAGTCAAAGTATGTAAATCTAATGGTCCACATGATCCAACGCGCTGATGAATATATTAGTGCGCACTGACTTCAAGGCCGGCCCTAGGCCTGGAAAAGAGGGGCTGCCGCCCAGGACCCATAATTTTAAGGGCCATTTTTAATGAGTTACATGCATTTTGAGGGCCCAATAAATTTTTTACACAATTAAAATGAGCCCATATTCTTTGTTTTAAAACAAATCCAATGAAGCCATAAAAAAGGGCCCACACTTCAAGTCTTCAGTAAGGCCCAATTTCAATTACTATTTTTTTTTCACTCTTTTTTTTTCTAGGGTTTCATTTCATATTTTCATCAATCATCTGTCATCAATTCGTTTATTTCTTTTTCCTCCACCAAAGTACCAAACACAGCTGCGGCCCTGCACATGTCTCTCTCTCTAAACTCTAAAGTCTAACACTTTCACAGTCTTATACTCTCAAGTCTCATCCATTCAAGCATCAAGTCTTCGAATCTCAGTTATCAGTTCTCACTCTCATTGTGTTTGTGCTCACTGCTCAGGTAATTTTGTTTTTAATTTTTATTTTATTTTATTTGGTCTTATACTCATTGTATTTTATTTGGAAATGGAAATGGGAAATTAGACATTTGGACTATTGGAGTTTGGTCAGTTAATCGTGATCAGATCGAGTCAGTCTGGTTGACCTGGATTTTGCCTTGCAAGAGGACTTGTTATTTATTATTATTATTATGAAAGAGGACTTGTTCTTTTTAGTGTTGAATTATCTTGTTTTGTTCAATAAAATATAAAAGTAGATAGTATTATATTGTTATGAATTGTGGATATTCGATTAGGTGTTCAGGGTGTTGCCGTGTTGGGTATATTTATAATATATGAATCTTAGTTATTAATTAGAGATTTAGAGTGTAGTCATTTAGTCATGTGTATAGCCGCAAAGGATTGTAATCTCAAATCTTATACATATAATTAATATATGATTTTATTGTATTTTCCAGAAGAAAAAAAATCAATCTTACGATATCGTAGATTGCGGGGCTGGTTCGAGTGTGGAAGTGTGCGTGTGCGACCTGTGGAATCCAATTGCTTGACAGTTTTTATTGTTCCGTTTCACTTTGATTTTGATTATTACAATGTTATTTTAATTATTGTGTGGTCTCTCCTTTGCAAATGCTTACGGGTAGTCTATGTTTGTGATTTTGTAAGCTATTAGTAATACTTTTGATATATATCATTGATATTAATAAATAGTTCATAATTTCTAGTCACATTTTGCTTGACTTATATGAGAAATTTATTTGTTTATATCATAAATGTTTTTATCATATGATATGATATTATTTTTAATTAACTTATCATTTTTGGACTAAATATATGAAAACATGTTATATATGTGTGTATATATATATATATATATATTGTAAATACTATGAAAATGAATAATAGGCCCATTTTAGAGATTCGCCCCGGGCCTTTAAAATGTTAGGGCCGGCCCTGACTGACTTGAACATTTATATATATATATATACAGTATTTTTATTGTCAGTTCGTCCTGACAATAAATATATCAGAACGAAGAATGTGGATCATAGATTATAGAGAGGTTTTGAAAAGTGCATACACTTTGAGTCAAAGTATGTAAATCTAGTGGTCCACATTCTTCGTTCTAATATATTTATTGTCAAGACGAACTGATAATAGAAAATCTGTATATATATATATATATATATGATTCTATCATACATTTCATGTATGTAATTTAATACCAAAATGATTTCCTTAATAGTTCAAAGACATAAGGTACATTTCCATAATAATTCTAACAATAATATTCCCAAGAAAATGTGCTTGTATAGTTTTCCTAGCCTCCGCGCTATCACGAGCCGCCCTGGCCGGTCTCCTGGCTCTTCTGTTAGTGGCATCCGCCGTGTATATATATATATATATATATATATATATATATATATGATTCTGTCATACATTTCATGTATGTAATTTAATACCAAAATGATTTCCTTAATCATTCAAAGACATAATGTATATTTCCATATTAATTCTAATAATAATATTCCCAGGAATATGTGTTTGTATAGTTTTCCTAGCCACCGCGCTATCACGAGCCGCTCTGGCCGGTCTCCTGGCTCTTTTTCTTGGTGGCATCCGCCGTCTCCAAGGTCATATCCTTGGCTACTTGCCCTGTTTGGCCTGCCTTGTCCTTGGTTGCCTGCCCTGTTTGGGTTACTATCTCCTGAATTGGCTGCTTGGGCTACTTGGCCTGCCATGTCTTGGGCTGCTTTGGCTGCTTGGACTGCCTTGTCCTTGGTTGCCTCGACGGTCTGGTATGTCTTGTCTTTCCCTGCTTGAGCTGTCTGGACACTTTATTTTGTTTCAAAATTATACTTTTTATCTTTTGACATTCCTATTTTGAAGACACTCCGGTGTGTAAAAAATTAAATATAATTAAATTTTCTAAAATTTTCTTTAATTGTGGTTATTTTTTTTTTATTTTTTTTTATATGAATATGAATGATTTGGACATGGTAAAAGTTTCAAATAGTCTGTTCATCAGTGTTGGACCTCGGCATAGCTGATCAAGCTGTTCATTAATCCTTTCTTCACTTATTGAGTTGAGTCATGTAATTGTGTAAAAACACTATAACTTGAACCGTGTAACTAAGTAATGTATGCTACTGAGCTTGTATCACTAAATGTACTCTCAAAATAAAAATAAATAGACCAGTAAAGATGTGTCAATAGCACCACTCTAAACAAAACCCCTACTTGCTACTCGCTAGTCCCCTACTGAACAAAATGCATAGAGAAGTTGGCAACATCAAGTTAACAATTAATGTGTAGCAACCAAGGGTAGAGGCAAGTGGACAATAGACTCCGGTCTAAAATTTTGAAATATATATACATCAGTGCGCACTGATATAACTTACATCAGTGCGTTGCATGTGGACCATTAGATTCACATGCTTTGATTCAGTGTGTATGCACTTATCAGTGTTTCTCCATAATCAGTGGCCCACATGCAACACACTTGTTGACGGTGATTTTGGTGATCACCAAGTCAATGATTCGTTTTTGAGTTATTGCAGTTTATACTTGAGTATGGTCAAAGATTGTAAAGAAATAACAGGTGATTTACGTGGTAAAACTCCAAAAGATCGGAGAAACATCCACGGGATCGTTGCCTCTAGCAACAAGGTCAAAATCCACTATGAATCATGATTACAAGATGAAGAATAATAAAGAATGATTACAAGCTTTTCAAGACGATCCTCTCTCTCTCGTTCTACCTTTTTTTGTACCCCTGTTTAATGAATAGAGGGGGTATTTATACATGTTGTATCTAGGGTTTTAAGATGACCGCTAGGGTTTAGTGTTGTGGCCCCCAAGTCTCAAGCGGTTTCCTAGTCCTATTTAGATTGTACTTCCCTTTTTCGGCTGTATTCAATTCTGAATGGGATTCTCTCTCCTTTATTCACGGGAGAACTGCTTGTTTCCTTTTTTACCTCTTATGGTCCACATCGTTGCTTATCGTGGATCTGCTGGCTGCTGATTGCAAGTGTTGGCGACTGTTTTATTGTTTCCCGAGTGAGTATGCCCGAGTGTGCCCGAATCCGATCTGCTGTTCAAGCTGATCGTCTTTGTTTGTGGTCGGACTACTTATCCTCTTTTCCGAGTAAGTTATCGTGAAGGTTCCTACTCCATAAGTTGACTTATCTTGACCTCTGCTGACCTGTCCTTCCATGGTGATGACGTGTCTATCACGACCATTTTTACCTATAACAATACCCCCTTAAATATTTGAGCCGATCATGCTTAGTCAAGCCCTCTCGGGTCTAATATTTAACTTCAATATTTCTTTATGATTAATCCTCATTTGTCGTTTCCTGCATTAAAGTATCCTCGTTTGGATCAGAGCTTTAAATGACGCGTCTTAATTGCGACCGCACACGTTTGATTTATCAATCATCCCAAATCTTTATGATGGCGATGCTTCTGCTCTCCGGCGGCGCCTGATGTTCACCTGCTGCCACTTGTCCCTATTTGTTTGGCTGTGGTACGGTGTATTTATGGGATGTGACCTTTCTGCTCGTCTGCGCTCAACCTACATCATCAGTCCAAACCCCTCTTTTTTCCTGCTTTTTCTGCAACCTCTCCTAGGGTTTTGGTATTTTTGAAATCGAGACGTCGCCTATATATTCTGGTTTCGATTTTTTTCACTTTCACCTTTTTCTTCCATTTTTCGCTTTTATCTTCTCTTCCAGTATCTTTGCGTGCTCTTCGAAGGAGGTTGTATCTGTGCCTTTTGATTCTCTGTGTTCCGTTTGGTTTATTAGCCCGTTTTTTCTAACCTGCTGTCCTTGAGTTTACCTGCTTCAACCCCCAGATTTTTCCTCGGAGACCTTTCCTTCTGCGATCTGCATCGTCTTCATTCTTTTCTACATCAAGGTTAGTCTTTATGGATTCCGAAGCTAGATATCGTCTTTTTACTGTTGGTATGATTGCTATTGAGCGAAATGATGCTTTCACTGCGTCGGTTGTTCACAGGTTATTAGACGAGCCCCGCTTCGATCAGCCGCGCTATACCGACGTTGATATTTCTGGGCTTTTTCCGGAAAGGCCTGCAACTTCTGAGGTTCCTCCTGCTTCAGAGATCCCCTCTGCTTCTGCCAGTTCATCACCACCTTACTCATACCAGCCTGAAGCTTGGTCGGATTCTTCTGCTTGTACTGATATTCGCCCGAGCAGAAGACCAGGAAAGAGGATGACCACTCGCAAAGTTTACAAAGACTAGCATTCTCGGGAAAGCCGAGTGGTGGCCCAAAGGATTATTGAAGATGATATTGAAGAGGAGCACAGGGCCGCTCGCATTCCCTTCTCCCCCGAGCGTATTTGCATCTATGATGTTGAGCCGAACGTGGTCGGCACAGACGAGATAATGCGATATATGCGGCGGTTCGATCTGGACAGCAATGAGATTTCGCTGATTCCAGCCGAAGGTCGGGCTGCATGGAACCCACCCCCTGGCCACGTAGCAATTTACGGGTCCATGCTCACCTGCGGCGTTACTCTTCCTCTTCAGCCTTTCATCACTTGGTTCTTGGCTGAAGCCCGACTCGCTCCGGCACAGCTAACGCCGAACAGTTATCGCATCCTGATGTGCATGTGGCACATGTGGCATAGAATGAAGCGGCCACCTCCCACCCCTCGCGAGGTTCGCCATTTTTATTCGCTGAGGCCAGTGGGGAAGACCGGGATTTATTTTCTCCAGTCGAACCAGCCCGAGTTCTGGATTCCAAAAGACGTCGTGGTCAAGGGTAGTGTCGAACCGACTACGGACAAAAAGATGAAAGGGTTCGTTTGGGGCTTCCCGACCTCAAACAAGTTTTGGAAGAACAGCTGGTTCTTCGTGGGCAAAGACTGGGGCCAGTCAATCAGTTTCGACTTGGACGGCACTCAGATGACTTGCCGGGTTCCTCGGTACTTCTGCACGCCGCAGTGGAACCATCTAACTTCAGCTTTTACTGATGAGGAGCTGAAGACCTTGGCTCGGGCAGCAGTCCGCCCCCTAGAGAAAAGGGGAAAACCCTATCTCTACAGAGAGGGGAAAATGATCAAGGCCCATCTCTTCCCTCAGATTTCTGCGTGCCGCAGACGCCGTAAGTTTACTTCTTGTATGCATTTTTTATTTGCAACCTGACTTCCAAGTTTGCTTGCTAACTCGGACTCCTCTTTTTTTCTTTTTTTTTTTTTTTTTTTTTTTTTTTTTAAGTGTTTGATGTAGATATAGTCAGTGATGGTCTGGCACGCCGGATGAAAGGCATCGTAGAGGCTAGTCGAAAGGCAGTCCTTCGCCAGCGAGATGCTGGGATAGCCCCTCCCGAAGACGAATCTGATGAGGGTACTCCCGAGAACGTTCCCGAGGGAGATGATGAAGAGGGAGTACCCGATTATGTGCCCGAGGAGGCTCATGATCAAGAACCGACCGTGTGTTCGGCGGGAGCTGAGGGCGCCTCGGGGAACTTTGGAGTAAGTAGGACCTCTGCTGATTCGGGCAATCCCGTAGGTCCTTCCTCCAAGGGGAAAGAGAAAGTAGGGGATCTCCCTGAGCCCGAGCAGGCGAATCTCCCCAGCGGATCTGGTTCTCCCCACTCTGCTGCTGATATGCCAAACGTCCCTTTTGAAGCAGTTGGGGGGCCTTCAGGTGTGGTAGCTCCGGAGTTTCCGACTTCAGTTAAACCGAATCATTCTTCCTCGGAGATTCCTGCCTCTGCTGATCCGATTTCTACTCCTGGGGACAGCAATACTGAAGCTGGGCAGACTGGGAAAAGGAAAGCTTCGTTTTCTTCTGGTCGCCCTTTCCCAAAGATTCCCCGAGTAGTCGCGTATGTTAATTCCTCTTCGGAGGACGAGGGGGAGGGTGATGCGAGCGTGACCCCTCCGCGGGAGCAGGTCAGAGAGAGTGCTGGTGGCTCAACCGACCTTCCTCGGGCGGCCCTATCCGCCGAACTCCCTGAAGGCGATGTGGGTGATATGGGCTCCTCTCCCCAAATCGATGATCCCACCCCCGAGACCATTTTCAGGGCCATGGCTTCAGGCCGAGCCTATATTGGGGAGGATCACTGGAGTCATTTCAGGACCGGGACTGTGTCTGACCGACTCCGCAATTTCTTTAACAGCGCTTCCTACGTGAGTGACACTCTCTCTCATATGCGTCATTTCGCATTCTTGCTTTTCTTATTTCTATTTGTTGTTGATTTGTTGTTTGCTTGTTGCAGATGGTGGCCGAGATGTCTAGGGCTTGCCAAGCTGGCGAAGCCCAAGCGGAGAAAATAAGAAGGCTGGAAGCCCAATTGAAGGAGAGCGAAGATCATTGCTCTCGGGCTGAGTTAGCTCGTCAGGAGGAGGCCAAGTCGAGTGAGATGCTCCTAAATCAGTGCTTAGCCCGGCAAATGGAAGCCGAGCAGCGGGCATCTTCTGCTGCGGAGGAGGTCAGGACTCTGCAGGATCAACTGTCATCCACCCGGGAAGCCTTGCTTCGGGCCGAACAGAACGCCGAAGACGCCAAGTCTGCTTATGAACGTCGAATCGACGACTTGGAGTGTCAAGCCCTGACGGCCAAGGAACTGTCGAAGGGAGCTAGGCTGGAAATGGAGCTACAAAGCGTTGACCGTTTTAAGAGATCTCCTGCCTATGATGCTCTGCTTCTTCGGGAGTTCCAGAGGGGAATGGTCTCGGCCGGCGAATTTTTTAAGCAAAAGAATAGGGCGACTGATCGGGCCCGGGCCAACTGGAGCCTCTCAATTAGGAAGCATGTGGACACATCCTTGGAGTCTCTTCGGATCCAGATGAAGGAGTGGCGGGCGTATTGTAGAAGTAAAGGAAAAACGCCACATCCCATGCACCTTGAGGTTCCAACTGCCAAGTCGTTTTCTACTTTTTACGCCAGTGAAAGGGCGGGGTTCAACAATGAGATACCCGACTTGGGGCCCGTTCCTGGTACCGACTACAGTCACTGGATGGATGACGAAGAAGATGTGATCGTGTGGCCTTCGGACGACAGTCTTCTGAGCGAGTACGTGATGGAGCCTGACCCTGACGTTGGCAGAAGCAGCTCACCACCCCCGGCGCCTTCCTCTTGATTTTCAAGCCTTTTTGTAACAAGCCTTTTTGTAACTATACTTGTATATCTTTCATATATATATCATATATCTTTCATATATATATCATACATTGTATCTTTCTATACACACAATAAGAATATAAGAATAAATTTTACTCTTACATTCTTACTGATTTTACTGTATGCCTAAATGGGACGACCGTCTGCCTGTACTAACCATCTTTGAATTTATGGATCCCTCGGGCATCTTTAGCTATGTTTTGATCGAGTGCCTTGTGGCTGGCCATTAATTTCAGCCGAGTATCTCATGTAACTGGCTTTTTACCCGGTCAGACCAAGTTTCTTATTTAACCGTTTAACTAATTTTTGCCGAGTATCTTATGTAACTGGCTTATCAATTTAGACTGAGTATCTTATTTAACTGGTAACTAATTTTTTGCCGAGTATCTTATGTAACTGGCTTATCAATTTAGACCGAGTATCTTATTTAACTGGTAACTAATTTTTTGCCGAGTATCTTATGTAACTGGCTTACACCCTTTGATTTTTGGGGTTGTTTAACCTCCACGTTACGTCGGGGCTAGCCGCGACCATACGTTGAGGTCCTTGCACAAGTCACCTAGGACGTCTCCTGGTTTTATCTGCGCAAGGGTTTGTCGAATCGTTGGGGTAATTTGTACCGGCCAACACGACTGCGCATCTCACTAGTCTTTCTAGCGGCGCTCCGAGCATTTTCCCAGTTATCCTGGTGCCTCGGTTTTACCTTTTTGCTAAGGGACGCGTTTGCATCGCCTTAACTAGGCGGGCATGCCACTATAGCTTTTCCGCCCTTCGAGCACCACTCGTCCGCTCTTTCGCGGCCTTATAGCGCTCGACTTTTTTCGGCGTTTATTCGGTCATCTCGAGTGGCCGCCATTGAAATATTGCTCATGGGTTTTATTGATTCCGCCACATCGTATTAGCAACTGAACTTTATTAGATGATCATGATCATGAAATTAATAAACAAATCTGAAATTTCAATGCAGAAACTAAAAACTGAGCTAAAGCAGAATAAATAAACTGTAGAACCATAACCGGATTCTTTTAGGGATAGAAGATCTTCAGATATTGTGCGTTGCATGGTCGGGGTACCAGGCTACCTTCTGGTCGGGCTATCATGTAGGCCCCGTGCCCTACGATTCTCTTGATGATATATGGCCCTTCCCATTTGTCGGCGAGGGATCCTGATGATTTATCCTTGGTATTTGGGGATACTCTTCTCAGCACTAGATCCCCGAGTTGGAATCTCCGCTCCCGAACATGAGAGTTGTAGTACCTAGCGGCCCTTTGCTGGTATGCGGAATTTCTTACTTGTGCTGCGTCTCTGATCTCTTCAAGCTCGTCTAGGTTCTGCTGCAGCATGTCTATATTGTGCTCGGGACTGTATAACTGGACCCTGGGGGATGTGAAAGTAGTTTCTGCTGGGATAACAGCTTCTGTCCCGAATGCCAGCGCGAAAGGAGTTTCCCCTGTGGAAGACCTCACAGTTGTTCGGTATGCCCATAGCACCTCAGGTAGTTTGTCTGCCCAGCCACCTTTCTTTGCCTCTAGTTTTGCTTTCAATGTGTGCTTGATCATTTTATTCACGGCCTCCGTTTGGCCATTGGTTTGAGGATGAGCAGGCGATGCATAGTAGTTTGCGATCTTGAACTCTTCACACATTTCTCTGAATTTCTTATTATCGAATTGAGTCCCATTGTCTGTTATGATGATGCTCGGGATCCCAAATCGATAAATTATATTCTTTTTAACGAAGCTGGTGGTGTTTGCCTCGGTGATGTGTACAAGTGCTTCTACCTCTGCCCATTTGGTAAAATAATCCACTGCCACAATAGCATGCTTTGCTCCTCCCTTCGTTCCTGTGGGCATTGGTCCTATCAGGTCGAGTCCCCACATGGCAAAGGGCCAAGGCGAGGTTAAGCTTCTGAGCAACTCTGGGGGTCGCCGAATGTCATTTGCCACTCTTTGGCATGTTTCGCAACTCTCTGCGAATTGCTGCGCTTCCGCGAACAGAGTCGGCCAGTAGAATCCTTGCCGGAGTATCTTGTGTGCTAAGCTTTTACCCCCAGTGTGGTTCCCACATACTCCACTGTGGATACTTCTCAGGATCTCTCCAGTCTTTTCACCGGAAATGCATCTCTGCAGCACCTTTGAGAATCCTCTCCTATATAATTCTCCTCTCAGAATCGTGTACCGGGCTAACCTGTATCTGATGCGTTTAGCTTCCACAGCATCCTCCGGTAGTATGTTCTCCTCTAAGTACTTTCTGAGTTGGTATGTCCAGTCGCCCGGGCTAGGTCGGATCTCTGCTATTATGATTTCCTCGGGTTCCGCTGTACTTGGTTTAGTCAGGTGTGCCACTGGTATTGCTTTGGATTTGATGCTTGTGGTGGCTGAAGCTAGTTTGGACAAAGCATCTGCCTTTTCGTTCTCTTCCCGAGGGATCTGAGAGATTCTGTATGCTTTGAACTTTTTAAGTAGTTTTTTTGCAATGTCCAAATAAGCTATCATGTGCTCTTCCCTGGCCTGGTATTCATCCAGTACCTGATGGACCACTACCTGTGAATCACTGTAAACTTCCAGCTCATCTGCCCCTAATGCTATGCAGACCCTCAGACCGGCCAGCAAGGCTTCATATTCTGCTTGGTTGTTGGTTGCCTTGAAATCGAACCTCATGGCACATTCTACAGTATCCCCCTCGGGGGTCGTTATGACTATTCCTGCCCCGCTGCCATGTGTGTTCGATGACCCATCTACATGTAATTTCCATTGGAATTTAGTAGTCTGTTCATCTTCCATTGCCCTCCTTACCTCGGCGTCTGGCTCGGTGAATTCTGCTATAAAGTCGGATACCGCCTGCCCTTTGATGGCCGTTTTTGGTGTGTATCTGATATCATATTCGCTGAGCTCTACCGCCCACTTGGTCAGCCTTCCTGACACCTCTGGCTTTTGAAGAATGAGTTTCAGCGGGCAGTCTGTATATACCTCTATTGTATGTGCTTGGAAATATGGCCTCAGCTTCCTGGCCGATGTGATCAGAGCTAACGCTATTTTTTCTGCCGGCGAGTATCTGGTTTCCGCCGCTAACAACGTTTTGCTTGTATAGTACACTGGCTTTTGTACTCCTTCCTCCAGTCGGATCAACACCGAACTCGTCGCCACTTCGGTGACCGAGAGGTATAAGTATAATGTTTCTCCCACCACCGGTTTTGAGAGGATTGGTGCTCTCCCCAGATACTCTTTTAATTTTTGAAAGGCTTCTTCACACTCTGTACTCCATTCGAGCCCTTTCCCCTTTTTTATTGCTTTAAAGAATGGGGCGCATTTGTCTGTTGACTTGGCTATAAACCGGTTGAGTGACGCAAGGCATCCCGTTAGCCTCTGCACATCTTTTAGTGTCCTGGGTGAAGCCATTCCTTCTAATGCTTTGATCTTCTCAGGATTTACTTCGATTCCCCTCTGGTGCACCTGAAAACCTAGAAACCTTCCCGAAGGTACCCCGAACACACACTTGCTTGGGTTGAGCTTCATCTGATACTTTCTCAGGACGTCAAAGGTTTCCTTCAAATCCTCCGTGTGTTTTTCTGCAGTGGTGCTCTTAGTCAACATATCATCCACATAAACCTCCATATTTTTCCCAATCTGCCGAGCAAACATCCTGTTTACCAGCCTCTGGTATGTTGCCCCGGCGTTTTTCAATCCAAATGGCATCACTTTGTAGCAATATAAGCCCTGGTCCGTGGTAAACGACGTCTTTTCCTCATCTGCCTTATTCATCCGGATCTGATTGTATCCCGAGTAGGCGTCCATGAAGCTCAACAATTCATGTCCTGCTGTCGCATCTACCAACTAGTCGATTCTCGGTAGTGGGAAACTATCTTTTGGGCAAGCTTTGTTCAAGTCTGTAAAGTCTACACACATCCTCCATTGCTTGTTCTTTTTCTTGACCAACACCACATTGGCTACCCACTCCGGATACTTGACTTCCCTTATCGACCCCGCGGAAAGCAGCTTTTCCACTTCCTTCTTGATTGCGACGCTTCTTTCTGGATTGAATAGTCTCCTTTTCTGTACCACGGGTCGGAACTCGGGGTTAGTGGAAAGAT
This sequence comes from Acer saccharum, assembly GCA_030490815.1. NCBI lineage: Eukaryota > Viridiplantae > Streptophyta > Magnoliopsida > Sapindales > Sapindaceae > Acer > Acer saccharum. Next base: position 22,259,173 of record CM059866.1, read on the forward strand.
GATGTGAAATCACCTTCGGGTCTACCCCCAGCATATCTTCATGACTCCAAGCGAAAACATCCTTGTAGTTTCTTAGCAGCGCAATAAGTACGGTTTTGACATGTACGCTCAAACTTGCCCCTACCTTCACTGTCCTACCCGGATCTTCCGGGTCTAGTGCCACCTCTTGAGTCGGCTCGTCTTCCCTATCCTCCGGTCCTTCTCTGGGATCCAACTCAAAATCTTTCGGCACTTCTACCTGTTCTTCAGGTTCTCTATCCTTTTGCTGGACCGTTACCATGTATACCTGGCGTACCTCCCTATCTTTATACACTAATAAGTTTGCTCTTCGGGCCATCTCTTGTGACCCTTTGACCACTCCCACACCATATTCGGTCGGGAATTTCATCATGAGGGCATAAGTTGCTGTCACCGCCTTGGCTTTATTCAAAATGGTCGGCCCAGTAAAGCATTATACGGCCAGTTTTCCGTGTCTACCACCACAAAGTCGAGCAGCACTGTTTTCTGGCAAGGGGCTTTTCCGATCTTCACGGGTAGCTTAACCGTGCCGAGTGACCTTACTTCGACCCCTCCAAATCCTCTAAGGGGTGTGGGAAAAGGCTGTAGGTCTTTCCTGTCTAGCCTCAGCTGGTCATATACTTCTGCACTAAGAATGTCTGCCGAACTCCCATTGTCGATCAGAATTCGATGAACTTCTCTATGGCCGATCCGAGCGCTGACCACTAGCGCGTCATTTGGCCTAACATCCACTCCGTGTGAGTCGGCCTCTGTGAACACGATCGGGTCCCAGCCCTCCTTGATTCTTTTCGGGTCGGGCTCAATAGAATTGACGTCCAGGTCTCTCCGTGCCTCCATGGCCTCCCGAATCTCCTGGGTTCTTTCCCTGTTACTCTTGCCCGTTGCTGGACCTCCGAAGATGGTGTTAATTGCCCCTTCATCCTCGGCTTTCTTGGGACTAAGTTTTCTTGCCCGTCCGTCCTGTCGGCTATCTTTCTGTCCATCTGCCCTGTCCGTCTTTTTGAAAACAATGTCCTTCAAATGCCCTTCCCTAATGAGAGTCTCGATGTGATCCCTTAGCTGGAAACACTTGGATGTCTCGTGCCCATTCTCTTTGTGGAAACGGCAATATTTGGTGGTGTCCCTCCGAGTTAGGTGGTTCTTTGGACATGTTCTTCTCTTCTAGGATTGCCAGGACTTCTTCTTGATCTTTCTTCAACGGGGTATAATTTGTGTATCGGCCCTGGAACCTCTGCCGTGGTTGATCGGTTTTTTGGGTCGTACGCTCGTCGTCCATCCCGACCATCCCGTGCTTTATTCTTCTGCTTGTCACCTTTGGTATCGGGCATCTTGGTCTGATCCTTGGTTTTGGACCCCTCTGGGCGACCGCCATGTACGAAGTAACCTCCTGTGGCAATTTCCTCTTCTTCGGCCAAGGGGTAACCCCCTGCCATGTCCATCATATCGGCATAGCTGGTTAGTCGGGCTCTTCTGAGGTCAAAGGACAATTGGCCATTCTGAAGGTTGTTAATGAACGCGGCAATTATTGCTTCGTCGTTTGCACTTCCAATCTCGGACACTTCCTGACCGAACCTCTCTAGATATTTCTTCAGCGACTCGTCTTTTCCCTGTTTGAGTTAGGATAAATGAGCCACTGACTTTTTCCTGTGTACATTCCCGAGGAACTGCCTTGAGAAAGCCTTGCTCAGTTCGCCGAAGCTACTAATGCTTGCTGCTGGCAATCTTCCAAACCACCGGGAGCCTAGATCCCCAAGAGTTTGAGGAAAATTCAAACATAGTAGTGCATCATTATGGACATATTGCGCCATAGCGCTCCTATACCTCCGGACATGTTCTTTTGGGTCGGTGTCCTTCTTGAACAGCTCGATGTGGGGCATTCTGAATCTTTCTGGGAAAGGCATCCTCAAAACCCCATTGGTAAAAGGGCTTCCGGATTCATCATCTGACAGCTCATTACGCCCATACCGCCTGACCAAAGCATCCATTTGCCGACGATTATTTTGAACTTCCCGGGTGAGGCTCTGTATAAGTATGTCTCTGTCCCCTTCAGGCTCTCCTAACGCATTGAAGTTCTGGCTTATGGTCAGTTTTTGACCCCTCTCCTCGGGATTCAACTCTCTATGATCTCGGTTTAGGCCGTGCAGTCGGACTGTGCCCCTTTGGCGCTTGCGATGATGGTTCTGCTCACTTTCTTCCGAGGATGACCGGTCTCTCCGGTGGCCACGCCTCCTGGGGCGGTCTCGATCTCCGGCTACCCGATCTTGATCGTACTCTTTGTCGGAATCATTCCCCTCTCTGTGCTCCCTACTTCTCCTGGCCACTCTTTCAGATAGCATCTCTGGTCTGCCTGTAGGATCTTGTCTCGCCTTTGGGGGTGCATCAGGGGTTGGTATCACCACTGCGGAACGCAGCCTTGCTGTCTGCTGGCTTGGGGCGGACAGTTCATGAGGTGACATCAAACCTTCCGTAACAGAAAGGTCAATTCCCTGCCTTGCTGCGTCTGATATGAGTTGTTGTAGAGAAGCACGGAGTCGTTGCGCGATTTCTTCATTAGCTGTAGGTAAACGTTGAATACCAGCCAGGGCAGCTGACTGGTCTGCCGTCGTCAAAGTTGCATCCGCCGTATTGAGCGCGGTGTCATCTTCCAATTCGTTACTTGGCATGCCCTGACTGTACCTGGAATCGCTACCATCTCCGTCGCCAGCCATTGTTGTCACAAATTTTTGGGCCCCCCTCCTTCTAGCGCCAATTGTTGACGGTGATTTTTGGTGATCACCAAGTCAATGATTCGTTTTTGAGTTATTGCAGTTTATACTTGAGTATGGTCAAAGATTGTAAAGAAATAACAGGTGATTTACATGGTAAAACTCCAAAAGATCGGAGAAACATCCACGGGATCGTTGCCTCTAGCAACAAGGTCAAAATCCACTATGAATCATGATTACAAGATGAAGAATAATAAAGAATGATTACAAGCTTTTCAAGACGATCCTCTCTCTCTCGTTCTACCTTTTTTTGTACCCATGTTTAATGAATAGAGGGGGTATTTATACATGTTGTATCTAGGGTTTTAAGATGACCGCTAGGGTTTAGTGTTGTGGCCCCCAAGTCTCAAGCGGTTTCCTAGTCCTATTTAGATTGTACTTCCCTTTTTTGGCTGTATTCAATTCTGAATGGGATTCTCTCTCCTTTATTCACGGGAGAACTGCTTGTTTCCTTTTTTACCTCTTATGGTCCACATCGTTGCTTATCGTGGATCTGCTGGCTGCTGATTGCAAGTGTTGGCGACTGTTTTATTGTTTCCCGAGTGAGTATGCCCGAGTGTGCCCGAGTGTGCCCGAATCCGATCTGCTGTTCAAGCTGATCGTCTTTGTTTGTGGTCGGACTACTTATCCTCTTTTCCGAGTAAGTTATCGTGAAGGTTCCTACTCCATAAGTTGACTTATCTTGACCTCTGCTGACCTGTCCTTCCATGGTGATGACGTGTCTATCACGACCATTTTTACCTATAACAACACTGATGTAAGTTATATCAGTGCGTGTTGTAAGAAAAAATCGCACACACAAATCTAAACACACACAGATAATATGAAAGCAATAAGAAGAAAAAGACGACACCAAAGATTTTACGTGGTTCGGCAATTTACCTACGTCCACGGAGCACACCGCACTCAATCCACTACTTTCAGAGTTGATTACAATCTCTCTGTCTCTCTCTTTGTCTCTTTACAATTTGCTCTCTATCTCTCTAGCAACTTTTTATCATACACATTAGGATTTTACATAATGGTGGTATTTATATGGGAGCACTAGGGTTGGCCGAATCCTATTTGGAGTTTATTACTTTTTCCTCTTTCTTCACTGTGCAAATCTCATTGTACATGGATTTGTGCATGACCGTTCTAGGTGCCATAACGCTCCTCACAGCATGAACCTCTGGGACAAAACCGCTCTCAAAGCCACTGTTGAAATTCACGATGCAACACACATCATAAAGCTCTGATGTCTAACCGCTGTCCAAACCGCTGTTAAAATACACAGCGCAACACACAGCGCTGCTCACAATTGCGGATCGCTCTAATACTCCACTGTGAAAGACACAACATGAAGCAATTTCAATTTGCTTCCTTTGTTGTCGTTGTGCATTAGTCCAAAAAACACTCATCATTCTTTTGGCCACTTTAGTTGACTTGCTTCAATTATTCACACTTCCCCAACAACTTGATTTAATTAATTTCATACAAATTAATTTGCTTTTGCTTTGTTGACTTGAAGTCTTCGTTAACTCCAACAATCTCCCACTTGAAGACTGAAACTCAATAGACGTTCTTCACCCTTCATCGATGACTTAGTGGATAAATAACGGTGCGCTCATCCCCCACGTCTTCACTCTTGAAGACCCACTGAAGTTGCGCATAGCTCCAGTTTCTCAATAGTGACTGGCTTGGTTAACATGTCAGCCAGATTCTTGCTACCTGCTATCTTCACAAGTTTTAACACACTTTCTTTGATTAACGATCAGAATGAAGTGATAGCGAAGATCTATATGCTTGGTCCTAGAATGGAACGCCGAATTCTTAGCCAAGTGTATTGCACTCTGACTATCACTATGCAACACATTTATCACTCGATCAAATCCCAACTCAGTTATCAAACTTTGAAACCATATCAAATCCTTGCTTGATTCTGTCACAACCACATACTCTGCTTCAGTTGTAAAGATTGTCATTATCTTTTGCAACTGGGACATCCAACTAATCGCGGTACTAGCCATTGTGAACATATATCTGGTGGTACTTCTTCTGTGATCCACCTCCCCAATAAAATCTGAATCCACATAACCTTCTAATTTAAGTTCATCTTTTCTGAAGGTTAGACATCTCTCTGTCGTACCCCGCAGGTATCTTAGGATCCACTTCATGGCCTCCTAATGAGGCTTACCAGAATTGGATATGTAACGATTCACAACTCCCACTGCATGGGAAATATCTAGTCTTATGCAAGTCATGACATACATTAGACTTCCAATGACTAAAGCATAAGGAACCTTAGCCATGAAGTCCTTCTCCTCTTCCGTCTTTGGACTCTAATCCTTAGACAACCTGAAATGAAATGACTAGCCAAAGATGTTCTCACCGAGTTCGCATCATCCATGCTGAATCTCAACAACACCTTCCAAACATACTGTGCTTGAGAAAGCTTCAATGTACCTTTCTGTTCGTCTATGCTAATTCTCATTCCAAGAATTTGCTTTCTTGCACCTAAATCCTTCATCTCGAACTCACTTGAGAGTTGCTTTTTCAAATTGTTAATCTCTTCCAAATCTGCACCAGCTACTAACATGTCATCAACATAAAGTAGCAAGATAATAAAAATTGACATAACCTTTTTTGAAATAGCAGCAGTGGTCAGCATTGCATCTGAAATATCCATTGTCTTGCATAAACCCATCAAACTTCTTGTACCACTGTCGGGAAGCTTGTTTTAAACCATATTCGCTCTTTGTCAATCTACACATCAACTCTTCCTTGCCCTCTTCTGCAAACCCCTCCGATTGCTTCATATATATTTCTTCCTCCAAATCACCATGAAGAAAAGCAATCTTCACATCTAACTACTCTAAATATAACCCTTTCACTATGACAATACTTAATACTAACCTGATCGTAGTTAGTTTAACAACAGGAGAAAATATTTCAGAGTAGTCAATACCTTCTATTTGTTGGAAGCCTTTGGCCACTAGTTGTGCCTTATATCTCTTGAAATCATCATGTTCCTCTTTGATCCGAAACATCCACTTATTCTGTAGGGCTTTCTTTCATTCAGGCAACTTGGCTAACTCCCAAGTTTGATTAGAAATCAACGACTTCATCTCATCCTTCATTACAAGCTCCCACTTACTCGCATCTTTTCCCTGATATCCCTCATTATAACACTCTGGTTCTCTTGCATCTATCAACAGCATGTATTGCAAGTACTTCTTATTTGGTATAGGAGTTCGAGTTGATCTTCTCATTGCACTCTGAGCCTGTGTCGTTGGAATGTCTTTAGGTGGGATAGGATCTATAACCTAGAGCGGCACACCTTGTTCTTCATCATTCTGAATAACTGGTTCCATGACCTTATTCTTTGACACATCATTTGGCCTAAAATACTCTGGCTCTTCTGGCTCAAACACCTGTGAGTTTTTGTCTTTGTACATAACCCTTTCGTTGAAGACAACATCTCTACTTCTTATCATCTTGCGGTTTTGGTCATCTCACAGCTTGTAACCAAATTCATTTTCTCTATAGCCCACCAAAGTACACTTCACTGACTTAGCGTCTAGCTTATTCCTCGCATGATCACCTATATGTACATAAGAAATACACTCAAACACTTTAAAATGAGAAAGTTTTACCTCTTTCTCAGTCCAGATCTCCTCTTGTATAGCGAGGTCTAAAGGCTTTGATGGTTCTTTATTGATCAAATATGTTATTGTATTGACTACTTCCGCCCAAAACTGTTTTGGCAACCCTGAATGTAACCTCATGTTTCTGGCTCTCTCAGTCAATGACATGTTCATCCGTTCTGCTATCCCATTCTACTGTGGGGTTCCAGGAACTGTTATATTGAACTTTATCCCGCTCATGTAGCAAAACCTCTTGAACTAATTGTCTTTATATTCTCCACCGTTGTCTAAATGCAGCTTTTTAATCTTTAACCCTGTCTCGTTCTCAACTCTAGCTTTCCATCTCTTGAAAGCATCAAACACCTCAGACTTGTATTTTAGAAAATAAACACATACCTTCCTGGAGTGGTCATCAATGAATGTGACGAAATATTGTTTACCTCCGGTTGATGAGACTGAAGCTAGAGCCTAAACATCGGTGTGCACTAGTTTCAGCTTCTCCTTTGCCGTACCCTTTCGGTGTTCTTAAAGCTCACTCGCTTATGTTTTCCCAACACACAGCTCTCACAGAAATCAACCTCAACACTCTTCAAATCTTGCAACTTACCTTTCGAATGTAGACACTTCAGTCGCTAACAACTCATATGCCCAAACCTCTAGTGCCACAAGTTCGGATCATCTTTACCTTCCGCCATAGCGATTGAACCACAACCATTCATGGTTGTGTAAAGTGACCCATTCTTATTTCCTTGGGTGATTGTCATAATACCCTTCGAAATCTTCCACTTATCATCTGTGAAAGTCGTCATGTAACCCTCTGACGCCAATTGCCTAATGAAGATCAAAATCTTCCTCAAATCTGGTATGTGTCTCACATTGTTGAGCTTCCAAACTGACCCTTTCAGCTAAATCTTCACATCTCTCTTCCCGGTAATATTGCATGCTTGATCGTCACTAAGATACACCTTACTTAAATTTCTAGAGACGTAATTCTTGAACAACTACCTGTGAGGTGTGGCATGGAATGACACTTCTGAATCCAGAACCCAGGATTATGTCTTACTTTCCAATGAGTAGATAAGGCAGTCATCTGACTCCTCTAACATACAGTTCGCACTGCCATTGCCCTTATCTTTCTTCTCAAATCTACACTCATACGAGAAGTGACCTTTCTTACCACAGTTCCAGCACTCTACATCTTTCTTGTTTCGTTGCTGATTTCCTGAATAATTAACCTAATACCTTGATTTAGACTTACCTCTTGACTTTGATCTTCTCCGTTGATTCATGTTCTGATTTCTATTTCTACTTTCTCTACCTTTCATATTCAGTGCTGAAGGTGTAGATGCTCCAAATCCCTCTTCACGTAACCTAATCTTTTCAGTCATGATCATGTTCACAACCTGTAAGAAATCCAATTTCTCCTTCCCGAACGAGTTAGCAATTAACTGACATGTCATTTTCCAATTTTCTGGCAATTGGGTGAGCATAAACACCGCCAAGAATTCTTCATCAAAACCCATAGACACAAAAGTTAACTCATCCTTCACTTCATTGAACTGGTTTAGATACTCTCTAAAACTCTAACCTTCCGTCATCTTTAAATTTGATAGCTTTTTGACAAGATGGACATTCCTTACCGCAGAAGGCTGTTCATACAAGTTTGATAAAGTCTTCATTAGATCTCTGGCAGTTAGCTGATCATTTACGTTATAATCAACCTGCTTCGTCAAACTGAGATGAATTGGTCCCAATGCTTTCATGTCCAAAAGTTCGAGATCCTCTTCATCCATGTTCTTCGGCTTCCTCTTCTTTGACCAATCTACATCGCTCATACCCTCCGACATCTCTTTTAACGGCCAATGTAGAACCTTCTGGTATAGATAATCCTCTATCTGTATCTTCCAGAAACTGAAATTCGTCCCATCGAATTTCTCAACCCTGTGATAATCTTTCTCTGATCCCATCTCTATGACAAAATCGATGACCTCAAGAAAACCTAGATTTGTGTGAAAAATAACACGCCCCAACCTAGGGCCCTGATACCAATTGTTCTAAGAAAAAATCGCACACACAGATAATATGAAAGCAATAAGAAGAAAAATATGACACCAAAGATTTTACGTGGTTCAGCAATTTGCCTACGTCCACGGAGTGCACCGCACTCAATCCACTACTTTTAGAGTTGATTACAATCTCTCTGTCTCTCTCTCTCTCTCAGTCTCTTTACAATTTTCTCTCTATCTCTCTAGCAACTTTTTCTCACACACATTAGAATTTGCATAATAGTGGTATTTATATAGGAGCACTAGGGTTGGCCAAATCCTATTTTGAGTCTATTACTTTTTCCTTTTTCTTCACTGTGCAAATCTCATCATACGCAGATTTATGCGTGACCGCTCTAGGTGCCATAGCACTTCTCACAGCGTGAACCTCTGGGACAAAACCGCTATCAAAGTCGCTGTTTAAATTCACAACGCAACACATTGCGTAAAGCTCTGATGTCTGACCGCTGTCCAAACCGCTGTCCAAATACACAGCGCAACACACAGCGCTGCTCACAATTGCGGACCGCTCGCATACTCCGCTGTGAAAGAAACATCGTGAAGCAATTTGAATTTGCTTCCTTTATTGTCGCTATGCATTAGTCCAAAAAACACTCATCATTCTTTTGGCCACTTTAGTTGACTTGCTTCAATTCTTCACACTTCCCCAACAACTTGCTTTAATTAATTTCATACAAATTAATTTGCTTTTGCTTTGTTGACTTGAAGTCTTCATTAACTCCAACAGTGCGCATTGACCAGAACCAGACTGTATATATATATAAGTTCAAAACTTTGAAATATATATACTATTCTTTCAAAAAAAATATTATTATATAAATTAAATTAATTATAAAGTTTATAATTATGGATTTCAATTTTTATTCAACTCAATATCTTGTCATAAAGACTACCGCCCAATGTGATTTGATGGTATATGAGCGCTTATTTAGTCTGATAGTATCTCATATATCATCATAGAGCTCAAACTAACGTTTTAAAATATTTAGTCTGAATATTTGATAATTAACTTAGTTAAGTAAGCCAATTAGACTCGTTAAATCCAAATAGTTTTATTTTGACAAGGTTTCAAGATATTTCTCAACTTTTAGAATTGTGTCGTAGATTATTTGAAACTGAAAAGTCACAACACTTGTATTTGATTGTTTTTCATAGTATCTTGCAAGTTGCATATATGGTGGTATATATTGAAAATGAACTTTTTAATAGTGATACACTTGTGTCATAGATTATTTTAATGAGTAGGACTAACATCCCCTTATTAGGCGTAACTTTTTTTAAAAAATTTTTTTTTTTTGGTATCGAGGATCCCGGACTTTGTTCAGGCACACATCAGCCTATCCTCCCTAACTGTGTGACTCGTTGTAGCCTATATGTTTAGATCGTGGAGTAGAACAAATGGGAAACCCTGGCCCACACCCCTAGCCCCACAAGGATGCAAGCGGGTAAATCAGAACTCGCCCCCGCCTGTGTAGTATTCAAACCACTTACGTTAGCCTCATATCCGTCCTTCCACCAGTAGAGCTAAGGGACCTGAAGGCTAGCCACAATGTAGTTGTCAGAAGTAGAACTAAGAACTTGGGTATTTAATCCCAAGCCTTAGACCACCAAGGCAACCACCTTGTGGTTACCTTTTTTTTATTACTCAAAACACTTTTGATGATAAAAATTACTAAGAATTATTTTGACTAAATATTTAGTTTAGCCCCCTAACCGAAAATCCTGGCTAAGCCACGTGCTCGTTACAAATGTGATGACTGATGCCAAAACTCACCTATCTAGCTATTACGACTCAAACTATATATATATATATAACTTATAATTGTAAGATATGCATGCATGTTGAGCATCAAAATGGGATACGTGTAACCGGTATTTAGCATGGAAACCGATTGCTTGGTCAGTCGGTTGCCAATTAGAGATTCTTAATTGGAACAATGTAAGGGAAAATATCGTGATTGCGTTTTAATATATGAATAAAATTAGCAAATAGCTAGCTTTTACGTACAATCGTACACTCACTTGTAAGACATCATTACTAGCTAGCTACAGGAAAACAAAATACAGCATCATGACTTTATTACAACATAATTAAAAGGGCTGCTCATGATCAAAATATACATATATATTGCCCATTAATTAAACACTAAACGCAAACTTAATATTAAGACTCCAAACAACAACATCATTCATGCTTGCCCAGTTTGGCCTGCCTTGTCCTTGGCTGCCTGCCCCGTCTCCTTGGCTGCTTGGCCTGCCTTGTCTTTGGCTGCTTGGCCTGTTTGGCCTGCCTTGTCCTTGGCTCCCTCGGCGGTCTGGGACGTCTTGTCCTTGGCTGCTTGAGCCGTCTCCTGTTTTACACACATATTCAAGCTTTTCACATTAGCCTAAACATGCCATAAAATTATAACGTCTGAAAAATAAAAGCACCAAAACCACCACTGGCCAACGTGGCTGGGTGGGTGTTGAAAGGTGCTCATTCAATTTGTCTAGAGACAAGAAGCCAGCTTCATTGGCTTCCATCAAATTTGAAGTGTCTGGAGGACACAATTTGAAAAATTGATAAAATTTTAATAGAAAAATGTAAATAACAAAAAATTTAAGGTGAGTCGGAGATTGTTGAAGGGCGGTCTGATAAATTTCCAGGTTCAAGTCGCCATTGTATATATAAACCACTAGAGTCCCAACATATACATTTTCAAGCAATGAAAATATATGTACAAAATAGAAACATTGATAGGTAGATAGATATATAAGTACCTGAGGAGCCTGGCCTTTGGGTTCACCGGCCTTGTAGCTCTGGTTGTGAGATGCCATATCTTTTCCTTTTGTCGAAAAAAAAAAAAAAACAATAAAGTGCTTAACAGTGAGTGCTTTTGCTTTTGCTTGAAAAATGAAAGTAGAAACAGCTGAATTTGTTTGTAATGAGAAGGGTAGTTATATTGCATGAGAATATATATAGAGGTGGAGAAGCATCTGGGTTTCGAAAACGTGTCCTGCTTCTTGACACGTGCCATGCTTTGGTATCCAAATCTTCGTTCAGCGAGTCGGTTTGTCACTTTTTTTTTTATAACAGATAATGCTACGTGAGGCACCTACCAGTCGACAGCCACTGCTAATGCTAAGGAAAAAGGGTTTACGTAGACTATTACAAATTTTCGAGATAGAATCGACTCGAATCTACAAATCAATTATTGTAAATACTACTAGATCAATCTCATCCTAATGAATTTACACATTTTTTTTTATTAATATATATATATATATATAATTGGTTTTATTATTATGAATTAGCTATTATATATAATAGATTGTCCAAATTATTTATTAGTTACAATTCTTTTTTTATTTTTTTATTTTTTTTTATTTTATGGTTATACAACAATTGTCGGGACCGGTTAGATTGGACCCTACAAGTATAGTCCGGATCACAACTCCCACTTACGGGGAGAGAGAGACCACACATAGATGGTACAACACCCACACAATTGGACATTGGTGGGACTTGGAAAATTTGCACAAATCCATACATGTCATAGGGATTGAACCTTTAGTGGTGGAGACTCTTTATGGAGGGTCACACCACATTGGCAAGAGCCCATTGACATTGACATTGACATTTATGAATTTTGGACCATGTATCACTATGGTAAATAGTTTTTTAGAATGATGGATCTCGTACGTAGGTAGTTTAGATCTAATAATTGGTAATAATTCATGTAACTACACTATTATAATATATTAAGAAGACCTTTATTTTTAGGATTTAGCTATTATATAGTACATAAAGTTAGTACTTTTGAGTGATCTAATGGTCTATAAAATTGATGAAATGATCGAGGTTAGTGCCGTGATAAAACCCCTCATATCTACACTACAAGGTTGCAGGTTTGAGTCTTCCCTCTTTCTAAAAGAATCCTAAATTTATATAATAATACAATATTAAAAAAAAAAAATGGTTTATAGAAATAAAAAATTTAAAACTAAAAAGAAAAAATAATTATATCTCACATGAACTTATTTTTATAATACATGCACTTACAATTTAGATAACTAGTGAGAAGTAACTTGGAAGTTTATGATATTTCCAATGCATTCATTTACTTTTACACCACCGCCTAGCCTAAGCATCCAATGTTGTGTGCTTGTAAATGATGCTATTTAGTTTGACATCAGATTCTAGTCGGCCGCACAGTTGCAGAAACTATCACACTCATCAAAAGCTTGTGTACAAGTAATGGAGCTTTGGTGCATCCCATTCCCATGTATGTACCATTTACTTTCCATATCACATCAGATTTATATAGGCACACATGATGTAAATGTACTTAAGATGCACCATACACCATATGCACTGAAGCATATTTATTTTATTTTATTTTGAGTTTTAGGCTATCAATAAAAATAAAAAATAAAAAAATAAAAAAAAAAAGTCCCAAGCATAGTTTTTTTTTTTTCTTCTTTTTACTTGACTTATTAATTACTATTTATTTCTTTTCTTTTCTTTATAATGATATATATAGAGTATATATATATATATATATATGGAGTAGTGATAAGAAGATCATAACCACATATACTGATATACATATAGTCACCAAATTAACTAGATCTATGATGGCATACATATGAACAATAACCAAAATCTAATGGATATGCATCAGACAGTAGATAATAGAGAATCAAATGGTTATTTCATAAAAGTAAGGGGTTGTTTGTTTTTTCCACTTACAACTTAATAGGTTCGAATTGAATTCATTAATTTTTTTTATATTTTTTTTGAGTGGTCAAACAAAAAATATCAAAAAACAATTTAAAAATAAAAGTAAGAAATCCTGATTTTTATTAAAATATTCTTTTCCAAGTTTATCATCCCAAAGAAGATATATTTCCAAATTTATCCAAATTTAATACATATAAGCTAAAATTCTTTCTTTTAAGATATTTATTATTTTAAACGGTTTTTAGAAAGGGAAAAAAAAAAAAAAAAAAAAACCTAATCACTTCTCATATGATCGCTATATATAATTTAGAAACCTATTTCAAAAAAAAAAAAAAAAAAAATATCAATAACCATTTTTTTTAATTGGTTTCTAGTGCATATGATTAAGGAAACTATAATTAAAAACCAAAAATGATTACTTCAATTATAAACCAAAAATATTACTTCAATTATATACACTAGAAATGTGGACAACATGCAAAAATAATTTTAACTTTTTTTTAACAATAAATTGAACTTAACAAAATTATATTCTTGGATGATTTTTTTTTTTTTTTTTTTTTTTTTTTTTTTGTATATAACAAAATTCTATATATAGAGAGAGAGTAGTGATAACTGATAAGAAGATCATAACCACATATATATAGTCACCAAATTAACTGGATCTATGATGGCATACATATACACAATAACCAAAATCTAATGGGGATATGCATAAGACAGTAGATAATAGAGAATCAAATGGTTATTATTTCCTAAGAGTAAGCCAAAGGTTTCTCTTGCTTGAATGACCAATTTTTATTTCTTTGAATCATTCCTAACCAAACCACATGTCTAGCTCTGTTTTGCATGCCATGTGTTGCTAATTGCATTCATGTTGGACATTTTGATACCTATAAATTTCCAATTGTTATCTCTTCAGGATCCAATACTTTTTGAGTTCAAATCCCATTTCTAGAATTAAGAAGCTAAATTAGTAATTTAATCAGAGAAAATGAACAGCCAAGGTCAGAATATTGGATCCAATGTAGATGAACTTGGTGGTCATGCTCAGGTAATCCAATACAAATACAATTATATATATATATATATATATATATATATATATATATATATATTATATTTTAAACATTACAATAATTTGTGTTTTTAGGGGTATTGAGGAGAGACTCGAATCCACAATCTTGTAATTTGGGTGTGAGGGTTTAACTATTAGGCTAACCTTATCTTGTCAAATACAAGTATTGTTTACTATTACGTTGATTTGTATCATTAATTCAATCTTTTTTTTTTTTTTTTTTAATATAACACCTGCGGTGCAGATGAAGAGAGATGTCATGAATGAGTCAGCGCATTCAGCACAGGAAGCGTTGGACAGGTTATCCGATTCACAGTCCGGACAAAACAACACATACACGTCCCAGGCCTCGACCTTCCTGAGTCAGAAAGGAGAGCAAGTGAAGAACATGGCACAAGGAGCAGGGGAGCAAGTGAAGAGCATGGCACAAGGAGCAGCTGAGGCTGTCAAGAACACTCTTGGAATGAGCAACGAAAACCCTGGAGATTATACCAGTACTACCAACATCAATAACCCAGCCAACCCATCTACTAGGATTTGAAAACAATTAATATTACAATGTTTTTGTTTTCCAAAACATTACTGTTTTTGCTTTAATAATTTTGATGTTTCCCATATCATATGTTACAGCCTTGCAGCTGCTACCTCTCTTTGTTGGGATGGTGCATGCCAGCTATGTTTTTGTGTTTGTTTTGTGGTGACGATATTTTAAGATCTTGTCATTGTTGTTGTTGATTAATTAATGTCAGGATTCTTCCATGATAGGATTTGATTGATTGGTAGTATTCTTCTATTTATATAAAGAGGGAATTGTACAAACATCCCTCGAGATTTGATAAAATTATACGGATATGGTAATTTAGCAATATACATATAAACTTCCCTTAATATTTGAAAATTGTTACACAAACATTCCCTATCAATAGATGGATCCGTTAGTTAATGGTTAAAAAGGTAAAAAGTCTAAAATACCCTTTATTTTTATTTTAAATAAACTAAAAAATTAAAAAAATAAGATAAAAATATATAAAAAAAAATAATATTTTAGAAAACATGAGTATATCTTAAATCTGAAACTTAAAAAAAAAAATACATCTTTACAATTAAAAAAAATATTTTTTTTAACAATTTAATAATAAATAAATTTTAAATTTATTTAAAATCAAGGGGGAATTACACAAACTATTTTTTTTTTTAAGATGAATTTTTATTTCTAGATTTCAGATTTAAGATACATTCATATTTTTTAAAAGATTTTTTATTTTAAATATTTGTTATCTTTTTTTAAATTTTTTTAGTTTATTTAAAATAAAAATATAGGGTATTTTAGACTTCTTACACATTTGACCATTGACTAACGGATCCATATAAAGGTAGGGGATGCTTGTGTAATAAT
The DNA here is from genome assembly GCA_030490815.1 of Acer saccharum. NCBI lineage: Eukaryota > Viridiplantae > Streptophyta > Magnoliopsida > Sapindales > Sapindaceae > Acer > Acer saccharum. Next base: position 22,274,845 of record CM059866.1, read on the forward strand.
TTTCAAATGTTGAGGGAAATTTGTGTGTATATGGCTAAACTACCATATTTATGTAATTTTATCAAACTTCGAGGGTTGTTTGTGCAAGTCCCCCTTATATCAATTCAATACATTATTTATCTTTTAATTTTAAAATAAATAAATAAAGCATCACAAATATCTATGAAAGGGATAGTATGTGACTATGTGGATACAGCTATTAATGTACCTTCATCAAATAAAGCTATTTTGTTTCTCTAATTTGTAATTAAATTACAAAGTTTCGTTTAAAATTTCACTGAAGCAATTAAACAATAGCATATAGTGGTGTTATTGGCACCTCAACTACTGAACTATTTATACTTTATTTTAAAAAAATTTAATTTAATTATATAAAATTAAATAGTTTTATTAATTTTTTTGATTTATTTCCGGGATTACCTTTTTATATATTTTCCAAACTTAATACACCCCATATCTTAAAAATAAAAAATAAAAAAATAATTAAAAATAATTATAAAAAAAAAAAACCTTCATCTCTAATCTTTATATACAGTTTTCTCACATTCCATTCGTAGAACTTTTTTTTCCTTCTTATTTTATGGTGAAACCATCCTTATTAGATGCGATTTTTTTTTTTTTTTCTGTAGTCGATTTTTTTTTGAACGATTGAGTTAGGGTTTTGGTGTGGTTTTGTTTTGTCAGATATTAGATTTTCTTTGTTGCAATTTTTAGTATAATTTCATTGTTTATATATATATATATATATATATATATATATATATATATATAACATTAAACTAATTTTAGAAGATCCAAAATAAAATCTACAAAATAATTGATACAAATTATAGAATGCATAGAAGATTTGAAAGAAAATAAACCGAGAGAAAAAAAAAATAGCAAGTATGGATCTGGAATTTGAAAAGAAAAATAAAACAAACATGTGAAACAATAAAATCAATAAATACTAAATACGAGAAACACGAGATCGAAATCTGAAAGAAAATATAAATAAAAATAGTAAACATTCAGTGATTTTAAATAATCTATGTCATTAGGGTTTTAAATTAAGGAAAGTTGGGTTTTATTAGTTTTACTTTGTATATGATTTTTTTAATAAAAATTGTATATTTCTTTAAATAATTTGATAAAGGGAAAAAAAATTACTATATAATTTTAAAAACGAGGTACAGATAATTCAATGGTGGGTATACCAAAGGCACCACTCGTAATATTAGTCCTTACCTAATTATATGACATATAAAGTCATCAACACGCGCGTAGACATCGGGTACTTCCTACCTCATTTGATTACATCTTCAATGGAATGTCTTTACTATTTATAGGCTTGCAAAATTCCTTAACACGGGCATTTGGTTCACACTGAAAATACAAGTTCATTATCTCATGAGTCAATAGGTCTCACTCATCCATAGATCACATGAGTCAATCACTTTGTATAATTCAATCACACTCTCTAGATTGAGATATCTTATCACTGTAGCTACGACAATTCATAATAACGTGTCGTTTTTGTATAAACTCGAACACAATCCAATTATTTTTTTTAGTCTATTTAAATATGGTCCGTTAAGTTTATCGTGTTACAAGTTAAATTATAAACACAACCCATTAATTAGATTGTTACCCATTGCGGTTCAATTAACCTGTTAATTTATAGGTTTGTCAATTTTTTACTTATTTAAGTCTTTTTAAATTAACCTGTTAATTTATAGGTTTGTCAATTTTTTACTTATTTAAGTCTTTTTTAAAACAAGTGATGGATAATAGGCCAAAATAATATTTGCTGGCTTTGGACTAGTCACAAATTTAATAAATTGAGCTTTAACGGTGCCAGGATAACAAAATTGATCAAAATGCTCTTATTAACTTAAAAGACCAAAGGCTTTAGAAAAATACATGACTTATTAACTATCACCAATTTTTTTTTCTTTTTTTTTTTTGTCTGAATGACATTTTTCATCGTAAATGTATTTTTGGTGCTATTAAAAATTAAGTTATTAAGTTTAAAAGTTTGCGTTTCGAAGAACATATTCTTAACTATAAGATTGTAAGACCATAATGTAATACTAATCTCCGATTGATATTTGATGATTCTTTTGATACCTAACCCTCTCTCCAATTAGATGCATGCAAAAAAAGAAAATATCGGTATCGGTATTGGGCTTCCAAATTTATGGAAATATCGGGATAATATCGATATCGATGAATATTTTGTTAAAAATTGAAAAAAAAAATAGATATTTATATCTAAAGTTATAAATTTTTTTATAAAATTTTAGGACAATCTTAAACAAGTAATTATACATCAAATGAATCATATTTTAACAATAAATTAACATAGTTATAAACTTATTATAAATTATAACATAGATAGAGTTTGTATATAATTTTTAAAATTAAGTATTTAATAAAATAATATATATTTTTAAACCGAATAATATTTTGTTTCACTTTTACAATATTATATGCAGTATAAATAAATTAAATATTTAATAAACAAAATTAGCATATATATATATATACAGAAATTCTATTATCAGTTCGAACTGACAAAAGTTATATCAGTTCCTTGCATGTGGGTCACTGGATTTTAATACTTTGACTTAGCTGTATGTATTTGTCAGTCAAAGTATTTAAATCCAGTGGCCCACATACAAGGAACTGATATAACTTTTGTCAGTTCGAACTGATAATAGAAAGACTGTATATATATATATGTGTGTGTAATTATATCATACATTGCATGTATGTAATTTAATACCAAAATGATTTCCTTAATAGTTCAAAAACATAAGGTACATTTCCATATTGATTCTAACAATAATTTCCCAAGGAAAATATGCTTGTATAGTTTTAAAGGTAGACGCGCGCGCGCGCGCGCGCACACACACACACACACACACATATATATATATTGATCTCTTCCAATGGATCTATGAATTTTCTAGTTTTGATTTACCCAACTTTGTGGATATTGTTGATTTGTATACATAAGAATTGCATATGGCATTTGTGGCAAAGAATAATCATATATATTGTGGTCCCATAACTATCATGATATGGTACTTGGGAACCTAGCCATGTCGATTTGCGAATTATCTAAAGAACTATTTTTTGTGTCCTTACTCATTGAGGAAAGAGTTATAGTAAAAGAATCTTCATCAAAATCTTTTCCTATTTGTTCTCTACCTACACCAGCATCCCAACATATTGCACAAGAATCCCAACCTCTTCACCCATCCCAAGCCATCATTTTTTTATATATACCACTTGCAATGACGGCGATTTGAACTTGAGACATTATCAAACTGAATACGTGATCTTACCATTGAGCCACATTCAACAATGGTTGATTTTGTTTTAGTTGACAGTACTGAATATCTTCCAACAATATTGATATAAGTGGTCACAATATATAATTATGTTACAAATGATGATAACAATTATAAGATATACTGCCACATAACCAAATAATTGTCCAAGCTAATCCCAAATTCAAATGTCAGATAGATCATATGATATGAGTTTGTAATTATAAACAATTTGCCACCTATTGAATAAAACATTACCCTAGTTATAATAACTGTGACAATGATAACATGATTGGAGAATACTAATTATATAATTTTTTTTTTTTTTTTAAAAGTACAGTGAATTATTCAACATTAATTTATTTAATAGGATGCTTTTCATTTAAATGAATTGAATTGTTTAAACCAATGGTTGGGCTTCTCACTTCTAATATAATTTTTATTAAAAAAATAATAATTGAAAAGTAGATTGCACACTTCCCTTTACATGTGTGTGACACTAATTCGAGTTTGACATTTGTCCATTAAATTGTAAAAATATGAAACCTTTTTTTATAGTAAGAGTTGCATCTTAGGTGGTGAGTGCACAGTGCACACTCGATTGGTGTTAGATTTAAAAAAAAAAAAAGTAAAAATAAAAATGAAATATTAAAAAAGGTAAACAAATCCAAATGTGAAGAAAAGTCTAGACTTAACAAAATTTAACACGACCTAAACTCATTCAAAATAGCAGTTGATGGATCTAGTTTATTGAATCGGGTTGTTAATGGGTCAATCCATTAAAACCGTAATATAATGTGTCGGGTTTGGTTTTACCTTTGAAAAACCAATAATTCGTTATATCCCGTCAATATATATTTTTTTTTAAAAGAAGAAAATATGTTTATGAAATTTATTAAAAAATATCTGTATTTACTAATTCAATATTAAATAATCAAGTTATGAAATTTCTAAAAAATATCTCTATAATTATACGTAGTTACTAGTAAGGATATATTTTAATAATTAAATTTTTAAAATTTTTCTAAATTAAAAACTCTAAAACTATAAACTAATTGTATCACTATAATTCTAACTCTCACTGTATCCTGTATTTTCTTTTAATTAGTCACTATTAATTCTTAATGAATTTTAACAAGTATGAATTTATTTATAAAGTTATTATTTATTCACATAGGTATAAAATTTATTAATGTATACTAGTTCCTCTTTCTTTAATATCTAGCACAAACAATTTAACCTTATAGGTCTAAGTTATGATTGAGATTCTCAATCATAACGTAATGAAGTTTCAAGAGGAAGATTTATAGAAGTTGTTGAGGATTTTATTTATTTATTTATTTATTTATTTATTTTAACTCCTCACCACCAATATGGAAGGGATGCACTATCGATTTGTAGAAGTTTTTTTTTTTTTTTTTTTTTTCAAATTGTTTATTTTGGACTTTTGTATTTTATTAAAATAAGATATTATCGATGGAATATTGGTTCCCATAATGTACTTGATTCCATGAGTTTGATCATATTTTATTTTATTATTTATCTTCAACTTTTTAATAAATCTCAAATATTTATCTTCCATGCATTCATGTCGTGTTAAAATTATCTCATCCGAACATGACCTATTGCAAAATGTTAAATTGGGTTTGGATGAAACAATTTTAACACGACATGAACACGAACGACACAAATTCACGGGAACCAACCAATGATAATCTATTAAGGAATCCAAGGGATAAAAAACGTCAGCAGCACGATAACAAATTAGATCTGGCCGCACTGTATGATGATTATAATTTACAAGTACGGACTTCAGTGATCCCCTGCCCAAATCCAGACTAGTCTCTCTAGAGACAAAAAAATAAACTGAAACTGAAACTGAACCCGAAACCTCAAGAAAGAATAACATCCGAGGAATCTCTCTACAAGAAAAAGGGAGCTGGGTAGCTGAGGATGTCTCTGACAGGTGTGAAGTTGTCGGAGGATGTGTGGTTGACATGTCTCACCCACGCATTGTCCACTGAAACCGAAGAGATCATGGGCCTTCTTCTCGGTGATATCGAGGTCCGCTTCTTCATTCTTGTCTTTCACTATCTTCAGTTGTTGGATTTTTTAGTTGTCTATTTTTTTTTTTCGTGTTGGATTATGCTTTCTGGTGGAAATAGATTTGGAATTCTTGTGCTCAGTGGGTTTTGGATTGTTTTATCAATTGGGGTTTTTGGAATTTTTGCCAACATTGGGTTTCATTTTTTTTTATTTAAATTTTAATCTTTGTGTATACCATGTGTTTATTGTTTTTAATATTTGTTTTTGGTTTGAGCTTGTAATTAGTTGGATTTTCTGGGTTTTTGATTGTTGTTTGAAATTGGGTCTTTAGTTGTTTAATTTCTATGTGGACTTCGTTGAATTGGACTATTGGGCGGTATTGGTCTCTTTTCCATTTCTATTGGAAATTAAGAAGTCACGTTCTGACATTTAATTCTCTTTTTGCTTTCATTTGAACTGTTGCAAAATTGATTTTGTTTTTGGCTATTTGGAAAATAGCAATGCTGTTTTGTTGTTTTGGGTAATTTTGAGAATTTCATTGTAAGCGATGTGAGAAAGTTTACATTGTGAACAGTTTGGGTTGTTCGTAAAAATGAATTATCGGAATTCCAATTCCAGTTCAGTTTCAATTTCAATATAGACTTGTATGGAGTTAGATAATGGTTTGTCATTGCTTTTCAGAGAAAAACAAAACTTAACAAATTTTTTTAACTGATCCTTATTTTAGTTCCACTTTTTACTTTTTAGTCTTATCTGAGTTCTTGCAAAGTTGTTATGTGATTCTGGTATTTTTGGGTGAGCAAGAGTCATCCACAGGTCTGTTTTCTAAGAATGTGGATATCTGGATTTGGTATTTATTTCTGCTTTATATTCTTCTTCTTTATGGCTAAAGGCTTGGCGAACTCTGTACTAGTATTGGGGAGACGGGGTTGAGTGCGTTTTTAACACTGTCAAGAGTCCATATAAAATAACTATCAAAAGTGAATAAGCAACCCTATAAAAGGCAGTCTTTTGCCTGATTTTGTTAACCTGTATACTATTTCTTTTTTCCTTACTTACATATAATTTGTACTGTTCTCACGCTTTTTGTAGTACGACCTGCACTGAGAATAAATAAGAATACTAAATTATTAACAGGTTAGCTGAATTGTGTGTTTTGTATCATCCAGTTTATAGGTGGAAGTTTGTGGTTTCCATATGATTTAACAATTCTGCAAAGATGTTTTGAGTATGGAGTGTAGATTTTGGAATCTCCACAATCCATCTTTTCATAGGATCCCTTATAACGATACCATTCAGTTGTGCTAAAAGCCTAACGCTGGGCTTCTGTCCAATTTATATATCCAAGGGATGTTTTATTTGATTTTCTATGGTTCTTATTTGACTATAAGGTAAGTTGTTGGATGGTATGCTTCTAGTTGGATGTAATTTTTTTATGAACAATCCCTGTGATTGGGATTTTGAGATTTGGATGGTTTGCCATGCATTTGATCTTTGGATCTTGAACATCCTTTTAGTTGTCTTTTATTCTATTCTAAGTTAAAAAATAATAATAATAAAGTGAGAGAGAAAAGGAAAGAGAAGAAGCTTGCATAAGGCTATTCTGTTCTGGCTGATTTGCAGAGCTGTTATTGAAAGTTTTTAATGGTATGGCAGAACTGAACATTTGTTGGGAAAAATATTGAAATGCCTTTTACTATTATAGAAGGTGTGTCAATTTTTGTTGGCAGTGCATAGCAGGAGGAAATGGTCATTATGTATAGTTAGCTTACTTCCTATCATCTAACTATACTGCTGCTGAATCTCTATAAGATGGAAATGCAATAATTAAGGTTGGCCTATTGTCATCTCCAAGATTTTGATAATAATGAATTAATGATAGACATGGTTTCCGTAATTGCAAAATTAAGGGTTGAAGGTTCATCAGCAATGGGTATTGCAACTTTGGTCTGCTGGATTTTGTTCAACAAGTTGGCCATTAACATATGTTACATATCACTTGTCATCGTTGAGAACATCCCTCTTGTTTTTGTATTTCCTTTGTCTACTCTAGAAGCAAATTTCTTGAAGTTGCCATTATATGTGAATAGTTCTTACTTTTGGTATATTTTTAATACTCATGTTTGATTTGTGTGGGGCTTTGGGCTAAATAGTTAAATCTTTTGCAGGACTAACTTTCCTCTACATCATAGCCGATCTTCTTTGTTGCCATGAGATGTTTTCTCACTAGTTTAGCACATTATTAATCTTTATTAGTATCGTAGCTGATCGTCTTTGTTTCCATGAGATGTTTTATTACTAGTTTAGCACATTATGAGTCTATCTTCTTTGGCTAACTAAGAATTAATTCAGCTTTTTTGAAGAATGTGCAATGTATGACGATATGTATTTATTATAATTATTTTGGGGTAAGGAACATATATAGCTGTTGTTTTCGTATCGTTTTACATTCTACATATATAAATATGTATGTTCTCAGTAAATGCCTATGATTGTTCTACATCTGGTCTGATGTTTATGTTAAAATACAGCATTTTTGTCTTCGTACCAAAACCTCACTTTTAAATGTGGTTATACGAATCCTTGATTTGGCAGGAAATGAGAATGTTGCCATTCCATGATTTTGTATTTCTTGAAGTATGAATTTGTTTGCCATTCTATGATTTTGTATTTCTTGAACTATGAGTTTGCTTCTCTTACATTTTGTTTGTTGGTCCTCTGTTTTCATATTAATGATAGTTTGTTTCTAATTCAAAATTTTCAGTACTCGAAAAATGGGAGTGTCACTGCTCTAATTTGGGGAGCATCACCTCAGTCTCGATCTGATCGGCGAAAGGATCGAGTCGAGACGAATCCTGAACAGTTGGCTGCTGCATCAGCTCAGGCCGATATATCCTTAGTTGTTCTTCTTGTGATCATGTGCCTGTTATTAAAATTTTTTAGCTCTAAAATCTTTTCTCATCGACTGTGTTTTTGACAAACAAAACTAGCTTCCAGTCTTGGTAAGATTACATAATGACCACTGAAATTGCTAAATTTTCGAAGATTGTTTATCTATTATACGTACTAAGCTGCTGTTCTCTTATTAGGAGAATAATTGACTCAGTGAAACTTAAAACAATAACAGAAATTAGCTGCTTTAAAGTGTACTGAAAACTAATTGCTTTGCCTAGCCATGGAGGTCACGAGCCTTGGTTTGATCTGTAATGAAGATTTTTGGTCAGCCTGTCAAAAAGAGCCACTGGTTCTAACGACCTTTTTTTCTTTTTTCTTTTTTCTTTTTGACTCTATATGTGAAGGAGTTGGTAGTAGTTGTTGTTGAACACATGAGTTTAATAACGTTTTTGTTATTGTTTCAATTAACTTCTATAGCACAGAATGACCATGTTGACCGGAAGAACAACAAGAGTCATTGGCTGGTACCATTCACATCCACATATCACAGTTCTTCCTTCTCATGTTGGTGAGTAATGATTAATTATCAATTTATTTTTGGGTCATGCTAATACACTGATTTAGCATAGTTTCAGGGTGATTGATTGTCCATTGGATTGAAATCTAACGATTCAGAAAAAGCAAAATTTAAATAATAAAATGTAAGAAAACTGATAAAAATGGTGGACTCTCCTATAACTGCCCTGTAACAATACTTAACAAATCCTTTATTTTTACTTTTTTTTAATGTTACATTGAATTATTAATATCATCTTCTATAAGATTTTTTTTTAATCTATTTAAATCCATCTTAAGTTTAAAATCCACCGTGCTTAATCTTATTAAGTAAGCTGCATTTTTAGGTTGATTTATTTGTTTTAGTGCTTCATTTCTTGTTTCCTTTTCATTTTGCGGTGATCATTTCAACCGTCTCTTTATACGTGAGGAAATAATAACTGGAACATGATAGAGAGAAAGGAAAAAGTAAAAATAGAGCTCACCTGAGCTGACCAATCCAAATTCTTAGATGCATTCAGGTTATGATCTGCTTACGTCTACTGTAAAAACTAGGGAAAATATCATCTGCATCCTTTAACCTTTGCATTGAGTACTCGTAGATATTCCTGGTCTGAAGATTCATCTTTCCTTCCATTACAAGCCGTCAGTTAAAAATAATTTTGAAAAGTGTCCTAGTATATCTACATAAATTATTTATTTATTTGTTTATTTTTAAAGAGAGACTCTGAACCTTAACCTAAAAAACACAAAATAAAATGTGGCCGCCTCCTCTCCAGAAAAAAAAGGCGAGGAACACAATCTCATTCTCACTAGAAATAGGGTTTGAGGTGGTATACTGGTAGTTCTGATGCTAGTTTATGAAATCATAAGAAACAATAACTGTCTTGTGTATTCAGTTGTTTTATGGTACATCTATATAGAACTCAGATTAAAGGAAGTCGAACAGATTATGTTACCAACATCAAGAATATGATTGATACTTGCAAATATTCATGATAATGTTGGAATTTATACAAATAATAGAGTACATTTTTTGGTTTGTAATCGGTATGCCTAGGATTTATGGTTCTCCATTATACTTGCTTACGATTCTATGGACCAATGCTCTGACCTTAATTGAACTATAAGTTTGTTAGAATCATTTCGATTTTTTTATAATTCAAATTTTGGAGACTACAAGTGAATTGTATTTGTTGAGATCCTTGACACTAAGAGTATTTTGGCTATCTTTTGCAGATGTGCGGACTCAAGCAATGTATCAATTACTAGATTCCGGGTTTATTGGGCTGATATTTTCATGCTTTAGTGAAGACATAAACAAGGTTTGTATTTCATGTTTACTAAATGTGAACTAGTTTGTGTGTCTTGGGGCGTGTGTAGTTAGGAATCAAGAAAGTAATTATCAATAATATCCTCGGGATTTTTTATATTTTTGAGGGATTGATATTGAAACCTAAGAACAAATATATTTTAGAATATCTGGGATATAACCAGATATTTTGGAAATTATTTAAATAATCTTTAATATAAAACAATTAAATTATTTTTCACAAAGGAGAATTGAAGCTTTAAGACAATTTTTATGCGTATCCATAATTAAGAATGAAGAAGATATAAAAAATAAAAATAAAAAGATGGTGTGACTTCACTGACTTAAACACTTGATAGATTTTCCATGTTTTGGACTCTTGGCTTGGTGTTAGGACACGATTTTATATTTTATAATTTTTCTTTGTTCACTTCACATGCGAATCAAGTTTATTGAGTTATGATTTCTTTATCTTCATATGCATAACATTTATTTTTAGACTCAGAATTTTATTTGTTCACTTCACATGCATAGCAATTAGCAATTATTTATTGAACTTATGATTTTATTTTATTTATTTATTTATTTTTAATTATTACTATTATTATTATTTTTATTATTTTGAACATATTGCTTGAATAATTGATGGATAACCATGTCTTGGGAACATATTATCTATTTGAAACTTCAGAGTTTTGGGAGTTATTTAAAGCCAACTATGTGGAAATTGAAATATAAAATAGATAATAGGTCTCATATAATGAATACCAAGTACCACAACATGATTTTCAATATTTTCTCAAATATAAACCAATTGGAGACACATCTCAAAATCCTAGAACTAGAGGTTAGGGTTCAACAAGTTCTTGGATTCAAATTTAACACAAATCCTTACCAAACAACTAAATTAAACAAGTAATTTGGGTTCAACAAGATTCCGGTTGGGTGGGGTTTTGGGTTAGGGCAAGTAATTTAGGGTTTTCTCTTTCAATTGTGCTCTATGTTTTCATGAAGGGCAATTAGGTCATTTTGGGGAACTTTTTCTAATCTTTTTCAGGTGAGGGTTCATTTGCAATTCGACCCTTCTAATAGAGCAATTTTGCTAAAATCCCAATAGTTATTGATCATAAATTACTTCAATATCCTTATATAAGAGCAAAATTTTTGCAACCATTAAATAGAGAGGGAAAAGCTTAAACTTGTACAATGTCATCATGACCTATATGATAAATTTTCCAATTATCCAAGGAATTCAACTTTTTTGGTGAACAATGAACATATGGTCTATGAAGTTTCAAGTTACTCATTATTCTTCATGCTTCCTCATGTATTTTTTCTCCTTCACCTGGTTAAATTGAACTTCACTATCATGTGGAATCATAAGTTTCTTCAGGTCTGCTCTCAAAGTCTTATAGCTCAACACTAACAATTTCTTTAGTAAATACCCATACTCGCTTTCAAACATTGTTCGAAAATCATATTTGAACACTGGTTGAAAGTAATTACTGGTAACCAGATCACTGACTGCATCCCTGTATCATTACTCAATCTACCATGATTGTACATGCCTTATTTACAAGACAATAAGTTCACATTCTTTTGAATCAAGCTGATCTCTGAATCTTCAACGTGTCTAACAATCAGCTTTGTGGCCGAATTAATTCAATGTCCATCCCAATTTTCCGATAATGACGATCTTTGTGGCTAACATATTCAAAGATGATGTACAAGTATTGTATTTTTTTTAAAGAAAAGGAAAATCAATGGGAATAGGAACTCATTTGATCAAAATCTAGTAAGATTATTAAGAAGCAGTGTCAAACTTCCTCAGAAACACAAGATTACCTTTCTAATTGTTGCTGCCAATCACAACATCAAGATGATTAGAGTAAAACAGTCAAGTCAAATAAATCAAATCCTGTATCATCATCTCTTTCTGGCTCCTCTTCAACAGCAGCAGAAGGGGCAGTCCCACCACCACCACAACCATAGCAGGCACAGCAACTGTACAGTTGCACCACCTGAGCCAACTTTTAAAACGAGTTCTTCCAATGTCCTGCTTCTCAAAAAGCAAAGAAAGCAAAGTTGGCCAGTAAGAATCAATCTTCACATTTTTGGAAACAAACTTGACCAGTGAGTTTAGTACTTGTTTAAGAGAATGAACTATCCTTCTGTCAGCTTTTCTCTATGTTATCTAGTGGATCTCTTTGTTTATATAGATAGAAGGGTATTGAACAAATTAACAATAAATAACTATTTTACTGTTAGTGAATTGAAAGGCATAATCAATGCCCAACCTTTTTACCATTCATCCACAGTTTTTTAGCCCGTAAAGTATGCCTCATGGCACATGCTAATACCGCCCTTTATGATACAACTCGTGGACCATTAAATTAATGCACTTCTTAATGGCTGTGATTAAATTTTGCTGGTGTAATTTTCTATGTGCATTAATTTTGCATGTTAGATTTAATCTCAAAACACTGAAAATGTATAGATTCGATGGTCTAAATATTGTGTGAAGTTGTGTCAAGGACTGCTGATACTACTATTTATACAGTCCTCTAGTGGGGACATGCACACTTTATTTACAAAAAATTTCAATCAAAACTGTTCTAATGATTATTTTTTCGGTCTTGTGATCTAAACAATTGTGTCTGCGATCTAGACAACGACTCACTTGACTTGGAGTAAGAAAACTGGTGTGCGACTCAGATAACTGCACACACAACCAAGTTCAGATGGAAGAAAACTGCACCTTTCGACTAGGTTTGAAATGGAATTGAATTAAGACTTAGTCATGTGGCACAATTGTCTTGGACTGTATGAGGTCTATGTTGCATGCACAATTGTCTAGGTTGCAAGCGCAATTGTTTTGGTCACTGCCCGCTGGTTTGGAGGAAAAGTTATTAGGATGGTCCTGAAAAGTTTCCTTATCTCTCTCTTACTGTTGACGCAGCTAATCTAGAAACATACATGGGCTGATTGCAGGTTGGAAGAATCCAAGTCATTGCATTCCAGTCCTCAGATGGGAAGCAAAATCACATGTCGGGACCAATTTCTTTGTCACCCATTAATAAAACTACTGTTATTGATCTTGAATCATCATTAAGTTCCTCAGAAGATCAGTCTGTGAGATCAGGAACTGCAAGGGCCGGGAGCCCTGAGCAAGACACGGGTGATTCGAGAACAGTGACAGGATCTTGGAAGGTATATGTTTTGATTCTCAAATTTGCAATAATAGTAGGTATATGACCTTGGCAGCTGATCCGCATGCGCCAAGGTAGTAGAATTTTTTTTTTGAAGTAATTAGTACACGAGTCACTAATGAGACCTAATAAATGTTCTAGAATTATTATTGTTGTTTTATTGTTATTGTTATTGTGATTATTCATTATTGTCATGGAGGTCAGATATGGTGAGTGCCTGAATTCGCAGAATGTATCGTTACAAATAGTAGCCTCTGGATGAGCCTGTACTGCCAGTATTACTTTTCGTATGCATCTGTACATTAAAGACACATGCATACTGTTTTCACTTTGTTGTCTTTTCCTATAATTTTTGTATACTTTATTGGCTAGGGTGGAGGAAGATCTTCAGACTTGGGTGGTTTCTTTGCAAATGCGGATGCTGGTCATTTTGAAAGTAAGAGAATTGGAGGAAGCTACCAAACTAGTGATTTAAATAATGCTGCTGCTGATATAGATCCTATGGATATGTCTGAAAGTATGCAAGAGGCAATGCACCGTTCAAATTTGGACATGAGGTATACTTGAGTATGTTCTTAATCACTTGATACCTCTCTTTGTAGTTCTAATGCCCATATCTGTTGTATTGTAAATAAGACGTTCAGTTGTTGAAATGCAACTTTTTACATGAGATCCTCATGTTAGATTCTGTTTGCTAATAGTGGTGCAGAGTATGTTCGGAAAGAAATCCCTCTACATGTTTTGTCAGCATCATCTCTTCTGAAACTGGATTCGCCTCTAATGTCATTCACGGATTTGCAACGTGTACTATTTGAAGAGGAACGGGCAGCATATAACCAAGCAGTCTTGCAAAATATGAGGTGTTCATTAAATGCAATTTTACTTTCAAATAATTGACTTGTATTTAAATGCTTCTATTGTAAATTTTCTCCATTTAATCTATTGTAATTTTCTTCAATTTTTCTTAGGGATGGAAAAGTGCATCCCCTTACTTTCATTCATCACACATCGACATATCAGGCTTCAATGTGCAAATTAATGGAATATTGGTTAGAAACAGATTCCTATCTCTTGATCGATTATATTAATTCCAATTTTTGATTGTACTCACATCCTTTCTTCTAAATCCTTTTGCAGTTTAAGTCCTGCCATAAGTGCACTACAAGATCGGTTGAGGGAGAATGAAATTCGGGTATAGAATATATATATATTTTTAATTATTTGTATTATAGAAAAGAGAGTACAAAAGTGAAATCCCAAGATTTTTTTTTTCCCTACAATACATTTGTGTTATAGAAAAGAGAGTACAAAAGTGAAATCAGCAGTCACTAAGGGAGCAAACAACCTTTCTAAAGGAGCTCCTAAATCTATTTAAAAACAGCAACTATCTCTTTCAGAAACTACCCTTGACAGTTTTTCGTTTCAAACTTTTTAAGCTTTGGAACTTGATAGAAATGACTTCAAATATTGAGATTGACCTTTTCTGTACGGAGCTAACTTTGTCAATCTCTCTCTTTCATTTCTTCTTTTGCACACGTTAAAACGGGTTGCACATTGCATGCTTTATTTCAGCTTTTCTATGCAAGACAGACATTCTAATAGTTATCTGTTTTTATTGAAACAGTTAGCTATGCTAACTGATGAAGCAAAGACTTTGGAGACTGAGGGGCATGGGGGAAGTGAGTCCAGTGCCGCATCTCCTCATCGTTCTCCATCTCATGGACTCAGGGGAAGTAATTTGGTTGGTCACAGGGACATGCATAGTTCAGCTAATGTTAGGACTGTAGCAGGTCCTGGCAGTCGAAGTAGAAGAGGGTCTCAGTAGAATTCCAGACTAAACTTCTTGTCACAGCATTTGTAAGTCTCACTTCTGGCTGTTATTTTTTTGTATGTCCTTTCGTTTCTTTCATTTTACTATTGTACATTTTGGTGCTACCTTGAGATTGTGCGGTATTGGGGCTACATGCTGTTTTCAAGTGGCTGCAGATAATGAATGTGCAGTTATAATGATGCAAATTATTACCAGGTTTAAGATTAAAGTACTCCTCATCTTATTGTCGTCCTAAATGTTTCAGAAAATGGGAGGGACCTTTGTTTAGATTAGAACATATTGTCACACAGTTGTAAATAGATAAAATGTTAACTAGGTTTGCACTTTAATAAAATTTGAAAGAGAAGTACTTGCAGATATGTTTTACCTGTAATATGTGATGACGAATCACTTGTTGATCATTACTTGGTTTCCTCAGGTTCGACTTGTTTTTGGTCCATCAGAGGAACCTCTGCAGCGTGGTTGTTGGAATGGCAACATTAACTGTTCAAAAGTGTGCTGCAAGCGAGTCTCTTTTGATTTCTGTCATCGTCTATGTGAATTCGATTCTGAGAGTGGAGTTAAGAGTATCGGTGAAGGGAACTGTTCCTTAAAAAGATGAATGATTTTGTATATATTGCCTCATTGGTCATTTATATGGTCTTGCTTCTTTTGTGAATTTTGCAGTTGTTTTGTGCTAGGTTGTGGAGCATGGTTTTCCATTACTCATATTCTCTTTTCCTCTCATTAGGAGTCGATTTTCTGTGCACTTTCATACCTTGTTTTTTGAATGAAATACTGTATTATTTAACTGGAAAACGAAAAAAAAAAAAATGGAAATCCAAAGGATTTCGAACAGGGTTTGATTCGTTGATTACACCAAACATTTTTTCTTAGTGTTATTGGCAAGTTCTTGAGAAAAAAGGAAAAAAATAAATTGCCAATTCGTACATAACTTTGAAAATGGAAGATAATGGTCGAATTTTGCTCCCTAGAGCAGGCAAAATTTCATTTTAATCTGTATAATGGCTTAGAGCATTTTCAATGTAAATATACATTTAGAGAAAATTGACTTCACAAAGGATAGATAATTAAAAAGTAAGAAAAACTATATTCAATACAATTATCTAATTTTAATATGGAGACGATGTAAAATAAAAAAAAGAGTTAGAGAACATGGAGTTGGGTTTCTAAAAGCATCTTCAATGTAAATATGTATTTTTGGGTTTTTAAATAGTGTCACATCAGCATTTCTATTCATTATAAACTCATTTTTTATTTTTTATTTATTTATAGAAAAATGCATATTCACATATCCAATATAATTATCTAAAGTCAAATATGCATCCATTTTATGACCAATCATAATAAAACAATTATTCTACTCTCCCTCTTTTATTTTACAATTAAATGAGCTTTAATATTATTGGTGAAAAGAGTTAAAAATCCTAGTCAGCATTTCTAGGAGATTTTCTAGAATTAGAAACTCAATTCCATATTCTCTAACCTTTTTTTTTTTGCCACATCATCTCCATATTGAAGTTAGATAATTGCACTGGAGAGAGATTTTCTAACTTTTTAATTATCTATCATATATGATAGTCAATTTTCTCCAAATGCATATTTGTATTGGAGATGCTCTAATTCTAGAAACTCCAATAGAAATGCTGATTATGATTTCTAATTCTTTCCACCAATAATATTAAAGCTAATTTAATTGTAAAATAATGGAGGAGAGTATAATAATTGTTATATTATGATTGATTATAAAATGGATACATATTTGATTTTAAATAATTGTATTGGAGATGTAAATATGCAATTATCTAATTATTTTTCTTTATCTAATTATCTAGTTAGATAATTGCACCAATAATAGAAATGTTGATGTAACACTATTTAGAAACTCAAAAATACATATTTACATTGGAGATGCTCTTATAATGGAACCTAAACCCGTCACGTGTCAATGTGAGAGAAGTTTGGCATTAAATTCGATTAACTAATATTCTTTATTGATTGCTTTCCTTCTTCTTTTTATTTCCATTCCAATTTGTTGTTGAATATTTCACTGTCTACCATCTTATTTAAATTAATGTTTTATTTTCTTAATGAGTGTTACATTTTGATTATTTAATTTATATTATCATGACCACAATTATGATGCCATCATTTCCACTCCTCAAATATCTCATTTATATCTGAGCAAAATCTTTCATTAATATTATATAATTAGGGTGTGTTTGGTATGCCTTTGTAAATAGAGCTCTCAAAATAGATATTTTATTAATAGAGTTTTTATTGAGTAGAGATTTTAACAAAAAAAAAGCTTTTGGTTATATAAATTACTAAAATGGTGTTGACAGTGTATTTTTAAAAATGGCTTTTGGTCGTGTAAATTAAAAAAAAAAGTGTTGACAATGTATTTAATATTTATAATGAAAGAGTTGTATTGTAATATCTAAAATTTATAAAGGGTAGTTGAGACAATTCATATGTTTTAAACAAACTCTAAAAAAGCTTTTTGGGAATGCCCAAATTTTGGGCTTCTCCTAATAAGCATAAAATAGCTTTTATAAATGGTATTTGAGACAATTCATATATGAATAATGCTACTTTACCCAAATTTGGTGTCCAAATGATGTGGCAACACTCTCATCCATTCATTTAAATCAAGCAAATCTAATACAATCTAAATGAATGGATGAGAGTGTTGCCACGTCACTTGGGCATTAGATTTGGGCACCAAATTTGGATAAAGTAACATTACTCTTCATATATTAAAAAAGCTATTTTGATTTTTGCTAAACAAAAAAAAAAAAAAAAAAAAAAAAAAAAAAAAAAAAAACTTTAAACAGCTTCTAGCATTAAAAAAACACTTTTGGAATTTACAAAAGCTATACCAAACACACAATTACACTATGTTTGGTAGGAGGGAGAGAGAGTATGAGGTATGGATGAATTAAGAAGGAAAGAGAGTATAAGGATAACATCTATCTTTAATGTTTTTTTGGTAATTTAGGAAGGATGGAAGATAAGTCTCTGTTCCTTTGTTTGGTATTAAAAAGAGAGTTGAATAGATGGATTGATATATAATTGTAAATTTACTATATTGGTGGGCCATGAGGTAGCTAAAGTCTTTCCTCCTTCTCATCCGTCTCATGAGGGAAGGATGCATTTTGGTGGGCCCCAAGGGAACCAAGATCCCTCATCTTCTCCTCTCCTCTCTCTTGTCTCTCTAACCAAACAATGGATTAGAGCTCTCCTCCCATCCCTCTCCTTTTAACCCCTTCCCTCCCTCAATTTCTCCTTCCTGCCAAACAGAGCCTTAGAGACTTTGGATCCGTTAATGCCTATGGCTACTATTTATTGTGGTTCTATCTTCACTTTTTTTTTGTTGACATATCCATCTATCCACCTATTTAGGCCAGGTATTTTTTTTTGGTAGCTTTTTACTATTGGTAGGATTCAAGCTGTTGACTTGAGAGTCATTTGCTTAAGTCCCAAGCTCGTTCATCTATCAGTTAGTGTTCAAAGAAATAGTCTCGATAGCCGCCCAACTGAGACGCTAGTCAGCCTTCGGCGGTTGTGATTAAGGCCAAATCGGCCTCCCTAGGCGGTCGAAAGCCAAATTAGCCAATTAATCAATCTAGGTGGAGTCAGAGAAAACTGTTGTTGGAGTCGGCGGTGGCAACGACCGGACAAGGAGATGGCGATAGCGGTAACAAGAGAGGCTGCTATTGTGTTGGGTGTTTTTTTTAAAAAAAATTATTAAAAAAAAAAAAAAAAAAACCAATAAAGCTAACAATGTCACTTTAAAAACCCCAAAAGGCTAACAGAACAATGCATTAAACGTTGCGTTTTGGGCTTCACTTTTCGTGAAGCCTAAAACAATGCATGTTTTGAGTGAAGCCCAAATGGCAGTTAAGCCCAAACCCTAAAACATTCATCTTCTTCACTTCTTCTTTCTCTCGACCACGGATAGGCGGCCAGCAATCAGACCTCTTGTCGATCAACCACGAACACGACCTCGACCTGTCGTTGTCTCCGTCGCCAAAAATTCGTAGCTGCTGTTGGCCATTCTTTATCTCCGTCGGCATATCTAAGGTTTGTACTTTGTTCTAGGTTTTGTATTTTGGCACGTCTAAACTAAAATTTTCTGGCCGCCTAGACGCTGCAACTAGTGCCTACTAGAACACTACTATCAGCTGAGATACGCTCTTGGGGGTGGTTCTATCTTCACTTTCAGTCCAAACAAAAATCTAATAGATATTAATTTACATAGATAGAATGATAGTTATTATTTGAATCAGTTTAAGAAACATTTAGCTGTCCAATTCCATTAATAACTCGACTATCTATTTCCACTGTTATTAACAGATTCAATGGTTTTAAACTCTCCATTTTCACCATTATGAACAGATTCAATAGTTTTAATTAATTAGACAAACCCTTTGTTGAAGTATTTTTCAAAAGTTCGTTCTCATGGATTGAGTGGATTATTGGTTAAAACTAATTACTCTAGTGTAAAATCTAATCTGAGTGCATGAAAATTAAACTGAATCAAGTTTCTCATGTTGGATTGTTGAATTAAAACATCTCAAAGTAAATCTCCTAACTATTTCTCAAACTACGGCTAAAATCAATTGAAGGTGAATATGGATGATGATGAGATTAGGGAATCAAAAGTGTCAAGCAATGAACAATTGAGTATTATCAATTATTGATCTCATTAATGCTTTATTATCCAAGTTAGGACCAAACATTTTCTTTAGTATGATAGAAATCAATTACTTTAGACCTGAACTCCTCTATGACATTTAGTAAGAGTTTTGGAAAAAAGATATATTTTAAACACAAAGATTTATGAAGGTCAAAATCAATTTAGAGTGACATTCTCTTCATTAAATCTTTTCCATTCAATTAGAGCATGATTCAGTAAAGCATGACATTTACTTAATCAAATCCTCAAATGATTTTTTCACCTAATATGAAATAAAGAGTAGCATTCAATTTAATAACAAACTAAGATTGAAAACAGTTAAAACTTGAATGAAAATAACTTGAATAAAGATGTTAAAGATAAGTCATTGACAACACCCAATATTCATGCTATCCTCACATTGATCCCCAAGAATGAGAATTAGTTACACATGACTACAAGAAATAAACAAGAAGAGTTAATAAAGAAAGAACCCATGTTGATCAGGCAGAGATTCTTCAATCTTCAAGTCTTCTTCCTCGTATGATGTCGAATGTGTAGAATGGAGTTGAATTACGGTGATGGAGGTTGTCTTGTGAAAGTAGGGTTTATAATTTAAAGTTGCTATCCAGATTTTGGTTTAAAAATAAAATTGGAAGTATTTATATGTTTTCCACCAGATTAGGGCTTCATGTTTTCTTGAGAAAACAGGGAAATCGCACAACCGCTACATGTGATGCGGCCTGGACACTTGCGCGCACTACGACTAGACCTGACACGGTTCCGGTTTGGTTTTGATTTCGGTTCCAAGGTTTGGTGGAACCAGAACCAGAACCGAAACCGGCTTCCGGTTCTTCCGGCCAAACCGGCGGTTTTGAACCTTTTTTTTTTTATTTTTTTTATTTTTTTTTATAATAAAACTCAGTCAAGACTCAAGAAAGTAAGAGACTAAGAGTTGGTCCAATTGTCCAAGCCCCAACCCAGATCAGTCCAACTGTCCAAGAAGAAGAAGAAAAGAAAAACAAAATCAAATCAGATGGTGGTGATGATGGTGGATCGAAGGGATTTGGGATGGATTGAAGAAGAAGAGGAGATCGAAGAAGAAGAAGAAGAAGAGGAGGAGGAGATCAAAGAAGAAGATGAGGAGATCGAAGTAAAGAAGAAGAAGAAGAAGAGATCGAAGAAGAAGAAGAATCTGACGGCTGAGTAAGTAGAAGAAGGATTTAGGTTTAGGTTTAGGTTTAGTATTTATATTAAAAAAAAATGTTGGAACCGCCAGTTCGAACCGGAACTGCCGATTCTAATCCGGTTTGAACCCTCGGTTCCGTGAACCTTGGAGCCGGAACCGGCCTCCCCCCGGTCAGTTCAGGAAAGAACTGAAACCAAAAAATCAGTTTCGGTTTCGATTTTTTCAATTCCGGTTCCACTCCAGTTCGAACCGGAACCTTGTCAGGTCTAACTACGGCTCTGTCGAGCAGTGACTGTCTGGAGACTTCCACGGTATGTACCGCGGTTGGAGCATAAGCTTGTACATCTGTCTATACCGCGAAAAAGAATCGAAAACCTTCTGGAATGTACCGCTGGATATGTCGCGGTTGAGGCTCTTGCATGGGCAGCGAACTATGTCGCGAAATTTGACATTTTTGCCCTTTTCTTCTCGTTTTCATTCCTTTTTCTCAATAAAAGCTTACAAGTACCTTCTCTAGAAATAACAACTTGCACAGCTCACAAAACCTTTAAAAACACCTAAAATACTCGAGAAACAAGCTTATTACATAGGAAATATGGGTGAAAAACATATATAAAAGTAGACCGATCACCCTTCTTCCTCAGATGTCAGCTGAAAGATCTTAAAATGCTACAAAACAACAAGAAAAAAAAGAATTCCCTCGCTATTTAGGAATGAGTATACCTCCATTGCTTCTCATACTCAGGTTAGTGTCTTATTTACTGCTCTCTTTCAAAATATAATTAATTGTTTTATTTATTTATTTATTTATTTTATTTTTTTTGAAGGCGAAAAAAGTTGATAATAGAATGGTTAAAGCAGTTGAAGAAAGCATTTGAGTTCTCTTTTCATTGGCTTATTTGCTTGATTAATTACTTCACCCAGGTAAAAAATTCAATATATTTTTGTAATTTTTTTTTGCATTGGATTTCTTTGTTTTGGATGAACATGAAACTGTTGTGTAATAGACTAAAGTGATCATCTTTGGAGGAATTTGATCTTTTAGTGTCATATTCTTATCTTGATTGTTGGGATTTATTGAATTTTTTTGGGTGATTTATACAATTTTTGATTGATTACTTAGTTTTATTGTCATAGTAGAACATTAGAAATTGAAGAGAGCAATTTGTTGGGATTAAGGTTTTTGAGTTATGAATGTGAGAATTATATATGTTTTTGCCACAATTTTCACCCTCTGAAGCCGGAAATGTACTCATGTACCCTAACTAGCTGTTTGCTGTTGGTAGACATGATTTCGTAGATTGTTATAGTTTTGTATAAAGTGGTGTGACTTGTGAGTGTTTATTGTACGTGGTGATTTTTCGGTCTGATCACAGTTGATGATGGAGGGTATAGTCCTTGGATTTGTGGGAATAATTTAGATGGAAAAAAAAAACGACGATTTTAACATGACGATACACATTCTTGCACAAGTTCAATTAAATTGGTTGAACAATTTTTCCATAGCTCAATGATGGAAGTGCCTTTGTCATCTATATATGTAGCAATTGAAAGTTGCCATGGTGTCTGCAATTTATAATTTTGAATCTCCATTATGGTTTTGTGCTGACAATATGGACTCCCCAGCTGGTCCTAGTCTTTATCTGTCGCACCGATGTAAAACGGTTCACCTGATTTGTGTCAACTTTGCATGTCTTTTAATTTTGTAGAATTTTGAATTTAGAAACCATAATGGATGGTTTTGTAAAATCTTGATTGCAGGTGAGGCACGTTCAGGGTATTCATGATGTGGCAAGGTAAAAAATCATGATGAATATATACTTGTCTTATGATTATTTTGATGCACATCTCACCCCACTTGGCTGGTGGTAGGTAATAATGATCTATCACTAAATGTTGTTTGATTATCGATATGATCCTTTTAAGTATTTTCATGGTATAAGTCTGGAATATTTTTGCTACTAGAATTGTGGTTGTATTTTTACAAAATTTCATTTTAATGTAATGTAAGTTCTTGTCACTGACGCAATAAATTAAATAGCCCTTTTAAGGCAAAGCAAATCTTCAATAATATAATGGTATTTTACATGTTCGAATATCGGCTATTGTAAGTGGTACATGAGTATAAAAAAAAAGGGTGGTATTTTGTAAGAAATAAGGTTTTTGTTTGTTTTCTTTATAGGGTGACAAAAAGCTAGTATTTTTAAGAGTTGGGCTACCACAATTTGGGAGATTTTTCAAGTTAATTGGTTAACAAAATAAAAATCTTTGTGTCTTGATTGTGGTGTGTTATAATATTTGCATCTTTTTTGGTTATTATTTTTATTCTCCTAATATTACAAACAAGTTTATGGGGTTTTTTTTTTCTTTTCCGGTAAATTAATGTAATATAGAAAGCAAAACACAAAAAAAAGGGTCATAAATTACAACAGTGACATAAATAGGACTATGGTCTATAAATAGGAAATTATAGCTAGAAAACTAGTACACCTTTCAGGAAATATGAGTAGCTCATCAGATTCTAGTTATGCCTCAAATAGCAGCTCAACTTCCTCAACCTCTCTAAATGGAAACACCAGGAAACCTCACAAAGCAAACCAGGCCGCTTGGCAAGCCATGAACCACCTGAGACAACAACACGGTCAAGTTGGTTTGGACCAGTTTCGACTCCTGTACCCGGTTGGAAGCGGAAGCTTTGGAACTGTCTATGCTTGCAAGATTAAGAAACCTGTTTCAATGGAGTTTCCTGATGACTGCATTTATGCTATGAAGGTGGTGGACACACAGGCTCAGAAAGCGAATGCAAAAAACCGGGTGGATTCGGAAAAGGAGATACTGAGAATGGTTGATCACCCCTTTCTTCCAACGCTTTATGCTGAGTTTGATGTGTCTCATTACTCATGTTTTGTCATGGAATATTGTCCTAGAGGTGACTTGCATCACACTGTTATCAACCGCCAGCCTGCGTTTGTGTTTAGTATTGCATCTGCAAAGTAAGTTGCAACTCCTGTTGTAATACTATAATGTTTAACGCATGATTTTTAATATGGTATCAGAGCCGGTTTTACCAGAAGTGTCCTAGTTTAGGTACCTCTACGTTATTTAATATATTTTTTCAAGAGTTTTCTAATTATAAACTTTAATGCAATTTTAGGTTCTATGCAGCTGAGGTGCTCATAGCACTTGAGTATCTCCATGCAATGGGGATAATTTATCGCGACCTTAAGCCGGAAAATGTGCTTGTTCAAGAAGATGGACATATCATGCTCTCTGATTTCGATCTATCCTTCAAATGTGATGTTGTTCCCAAGCTTTTGCATTGCAATTTACAACCTGAAGACACGGACAAAACCATGATCAAGAGCATGTCTTTTTTCTCATCAATACTCTCTCACAAGTACAAAGAAAAGAAGAAGAAGAAAACTACACAAGTTCGTTTGGAGGACTCTGGTATAGAATTCTGGGCTGAACCAATTACTTGTCGTTCGAGTTCATTCGTGGGAACCCACGAGTACTTGGCGCCGGAGATGATCTCAGGATTAGGCTATGGAAGTGAGGTGGATTGGTGGGCATTTGGGGTGTTTTTGTATGAGCTCTTGTATGGTAAGACACCTTTTAAAGGTAAAAACAACAAGACAACACTCAAAAACATCCTGAAGCAGCCATTGATGTTTCCTGAAGAAGCTAAACAATATTATGATCAAGAAATGAAAAATGCAAATGACCTTATAAGAAAGCTTTTGGTGAAGAATCCAAAGAAGAGAATGGGAAGTTTCTG
Organism: Acer saccharum; assembly: GCA_030490815.1. Taxonomy (NCBI): domain Eukaryota; kingdom Viridiplantae; phylum Streptophyta; class Magnoliopsida; order Sapindales; family Sapindaceae; genus Acer; species Acer saccharum. Next base: position 22,299,658 of record CM059866.1, read on the forward strand.
GGGTGCTGTTGAGATAAAGAAGCATGTGTTCTTTCGAGGTGTGGAATGGAGTTTGATTAGATCAGTTAAGCCTCCGATCCTGAGATCCTGTGAAAATGTAACGAAGCTATAAGCAATGGCCATAGCAAATGATCCTCGATCTTCTTATTCATGAAGATGATCAGATTCAAGTTTATTATCTGTGTGTTAACTAGCTAGAATGGAAGTTTGGATGTTCTTCTATGTAGTTCAATTATAATATTGTAATTCTTGATAGCCAAGTAAGTATTGAAGTCACTTACAGTGGGAGGGATACTTGCTTTCTCATGATTTTTGGATCAGTAATAATCAATCAAAAATGAAGTCCTCTACCTAAAAATTGAATCATTGGTCCTCTACGGCTCTACCTAAAAATTGAATCATTGGTCCGATAAGCATATATATCTATATATATATATATATATATATATATATATATATATCTCTATATATATATAATATATGTATGTATAGTGGATTTTTGAATCAAAATATTTGTTATGGATTCTAGACTTTTAAAATAAAATTGATTATTTGGTTGCAATGTTTTTTTTTTTTTTTTTTTTTTTGAAACAGCATATTTATTAAATGAAATAAAACCAAGAAACAAGAGCTTGGCCTACAAAAAACACAACCCCCACCCAAAACAAAAACACCAGCTAAAGACAGAGTCAGGTAGAAGCAAAAAACCAAAACAGGGGCATAAAGTCAAAAAAACAACATAGTACACGAATTAGCCCCATTCAAGCCTATTACCACAACCACTAGAAGCATTTTTAGCCAAGCAATCCGCCGACGAGTTCGCCTCCCTATGAACAAACTTCAGCTGAAGCCCATCCCACGATAGAAGAAACATTTTCACCCCTAAAATATTTTGTTTTTGTATAATGATCCTCAAACTTGAATTTCTTACACCGTCCCCATTTTAGTTTTAGTTATTCCTCTCTCCCAACCTCCAAATTATAATAGTTAATTTAGTTTTTTTTATTTTTTATTTTTTAAATTCTATTATATTATATGTGTATACATAACTTAGAAGAATTACTCAGAAGTGAAGGTAAATATATGGATTCGGTGTAGCAAAAAGAGGGTTTGTGAAGGCATGGACATTGATGAATTAATAGAAGAGTATGTGCAGGTCATCGTCTCAATAGCTCACAACTTAACTTTTAAGCGACAAAACGATCAGAGCTTTTGTCCTCTACTGGAAATTGAAACAGGATTCGCATTTTCTGATTTTTGTTCTTCCTTTGAATGGAGCACATGCACATCACTTTCCTCTATTCATTACGATATATTCAAGTACACACTTGAATATATGAACATCACTTTCAGCGACAGGGGTCCGCTTGTGATGCCTCTGTCGTGGTTTTTTGAGGGTGTAGTGCCGCTGCTCTGGCTTCTCTATTGTTTGGCTGTTGTGGCCTCTTGGCCTTGGGAATAAAGTTGATTTAAAAAAAAAAAAAAGATATATTTAAGTACAAACACAACTACACAAGTATATGTAGAATGACGTGTTTCTAAAATACAATTGTAAGGTGCTTTCTAGAGCTATCGAGAGAGTTACATAGAACCACGTGTGTGTATACCTGTGACTCAACCCGGCTTAAAAAGTGGTTGAAGGCAATAACTTTCTAGAGCTATCCAGAGAATTACAACGAACTTGAAGTCTCAAGTTTATAATCATTAAGTAAAAAAAAAAAAAAAGAGAATCATTTCACACTAAACTTTTTCACATTAGAATTCATGACAATGTGCATAAATACTGTACAAGTAATTAAACTTTTTTGTTTTTTTTTTTGAGCAAGTAATTAAACTTGTTTGCACCATTTTGGAAAAGGAATTTGACCACCAACCAATGTGGCTTGGTAGTAAATGGTACCTATTCAATCCGACAATGTTCAAATTTGAGTATTTTCATTGTAGATGGTATCTTTAATTTTTTTATATTTCCATGATATCTCAGTCACCACATAGGGAAGGGATCAACGTTGTGATGAAGGGGAAATTAAAAAATGGTTAATATGCTTCGAGATTTGTAAACAATGTACAAAATCACTCACACTGAGGTTGTGATTGCTAAATTATTAACTAAGCGATCAAGCTAATTGCTTATTTATAGAGGAGTACTCTCTCAACTTCAAGATTATTAAAATTTATGAGAAAACTCAAACTTTTCTCCCTTTCTCTATAGATTTCTCATTAGGAATAGTTATATGAATTATTACATCTCTATTTCCAACATTATTAAAACAACTTCAAACTTTTTTTTTTTTTTTTTTTGAAATATTATAATAATTCGATATTTGAGGAGGGGGATAGACTTGAAACCACAACATTATGCGTAGGTGTGACTGTGTGAGGGTCAAACAAACTGAACCAACCTCATATTATCCTCCTTAGCAATAACATAGTAATTAACACACTTGTTATATCCAATGAATATAGTTTTAAACTTAATTATAATTAAAGTCTATAATATATATGAAGTGATCAATGTTGATGTTCGAAGTTCAAACCCTTATGATCTCCCTAAAATAATAATGATCAAAATTCATAATATCAATGTAGGTGTTGTAAAGTTGTACAAACTAAGCAAACTTTTATTGTATATTTGTATGTATATACAATAAGTGGAGGGGTAGGTGGAGGCATTTAAAATGTCATATACACATGCATGTAGGGTAAAGTGAATTAAAAAAGCAAAAGAAATAAATTATAAGCTCCAAAACTCATATCCACATCAAATTAATGTTGCATTGGCATTCACTATGAAAGCTATCTAGGGTTTTCGCGATCATTGCCTTTTGCAATTAATGGTTTTGTTTTTGGTGTCACGGAAACGTAAAAAATGAAAATAATAGCAGCGGTTGAAAAGGGTGCGTTGTGGCAGCTTGAACATGCAACGAAGTTCAAATATGCACATTTTAAATGTATTTATCTAAATTCAAATATGCATTTATTTTATGAACAATCACCATAAAACATTTATTTCACTCTCTCTCTTCTCTCTAATTTTATAATTAGGCGTGTTTACTAATCAGGAATCCTACATAGGAAAGGGAATTAAGTTCCTGATTTTCAAATTCTTGTGTTTACTAAATTTTTAGGGAATTAAGTTACGTGGACCCCACACACATATCAGGAATTAAGTTCTTGAATGAAAGGGAATTTGATTCCCCTCATCCACACTAGGAATCAAGTTCCCTTTCCTAATTAAAAAGGGGAATTCATATCTTTTACTAAAATGTCCCTGTTAAATAATAAATTAAAAAATTAAAAAAAAAAAAAAAAAACTATATACTCTTCACAGTTCACGCATATCACTTTTTTTTTCATATATATATATATATATATATATATATATATATATATATATATATTGTGACTTAAAAAAAAAAATAATAAAAACTATATTGCGGCAATAACAAATTGTGAAAAAAAAAAAAAAAAAAAAAACTTATTTATTTATTTATTAGCTATATATATAGAGCTATATGGGGTGATGTTTGAATTTGCCTGCGGGCGGTTGTAGTGTAGTGTCTGTTCGTTATTTTTATTTATTTATTTATTTATTTATTTTTTGGTTGGGGGGGGGGGGGGGGGGGGGGGGGGGGGGTGGTGGTGGTGGTGGTGGTGGTGGTGGGGGTTGTTCTGCTCTGTTGCTGTTGTGTTTCCTAGTTTTGTTGTTTGTTGGGGTTTGTGGTGCTCTGCTTTGAGCGTGGCTTGTTATGGGGTGTCTCTGTTTGGGGTTTTTACCTGCTTGCCTTTGGCCTTAATAAAGCTTATTTTAGGGTATTTTTGTAATCAACATTATATAAATTTGATTCTATTTCTAATTATAAAAAAAGTTAGTAAACACAGTAATGGAATTTGTAACTTAATTCCGATTCCTTTCCATTCTCTTTCCGGTGGAACTTGATTCCGATTCCACTCATTCCTGATTAGTAAACGCGCCCTAAATGGAATGTAGTTATTGGAGAAAATAGTTAGAAATGCTAAATAGGATTTCTAAGAGAGTTTCTAAAGTTTATAAACCCAATTCCATATTCTCTAAAAAAAAAGTTTACCACATCACCTCTATATTGAAATTAGATAATTACATTGGAGATGTTTTTTCTAACTTTTTATCTATCTATCAATCATATGTGGCAATCAATTTTCTCCAAATGCATATTTGCATTGAAGATGCTTTTAATTTGAACAAATTAATAGAAATTTGAGGCTATAAATTTTCAATTACTATTGTAATTACCTGAGTTAATTATAAGTCTTCCCTATTGGATTTTTAATCTAGTGACATCTAAACATAATAATAATAATATTAAAATTAGGTTAAACAAAATCAACATTAAAAATTTGACTCAAAGAGAGTGACTTCAACATCTATCAATTGATTGGATAGCCAGCTCAAAAGACTAATCTATCAAGTTATGACATCCACGAGTATATATACATTTATCTTGTTATGTGTGTTTTCAATATGAGATTCATTACCTCTTTCTAGCTTCACATGTAGGTTCTCTAATACTCCTCCTCACATGTGAGTCCGGGTTGGTTTAGACTTTAGACTTTAGATTGACCACCTGTTTTTTTTTTTTTTTTTTTTGAGTTGCTGTTTGACGGAATTCGGCCTATAGGCCCATGATGACGTTAGTCGAAGGTTTTGATACCATAAAAGCTTTTGAGAGAATTTACTTAAAGAGCAAAATGAAGCTCAAAAAGCTGATTTTAATCATTAATTGATAATTACAAGCAAAGCTAGCTGGGTTTATATAAGTGTAAGGGAAGAATGATCATGAGCTTCAGCGCTCAACAACTTTCTAATAGAATTCCTGAATTTAAGGAAGGTGTGAGAATGAAAGTCTGGCGTGGATGTCGAACTGGGATGATTCCATAATTGACTCAGCTGACATAGTTAACTTATAGAAGGATGGATAAGGATCCTCTCCTCACCTCACCTCATCTTCACCTTACTTAATCTTATGACACATAACCATTGTAACGAATGAATGGTTAAGATGTGATTGACACTTTATTAACAACCAATCACATGCTTTGAAAAGGTGAGGATGAGGTGAGGTGAGGATGACTTTCTAACAGTTGAAGGTATTCAATAAAGGACACTCCTGAATAACAATATTTCAAATTCAAGTCACACACAGCAAGTAGTATATATATATATATAAAACCAACAAAAAGCTTGTGTGTGCTGGTTACGTGAATTCTCATTTGGTAATTAAGGTGAGAGGCCTACTTATGGTACCGGTGGAATCGACTAATATTTTGGTTTGGTCGAATGCATCATGACACTATAGTATATAGGCCTTAGAATTCAAAATATCCAATTGAAAAGAAATATAGTTTTCAAAAATACAATAAAATGGGGACGCAGATTCAGATAAAAATATACAATCTTCAATTGCTGAGAATTGTAAGAAATAAGCACACATTTGCTAACCGAGAATTCTAATGAAATAAATCGAACTTATAATTTGTGATTAAATATATATAATGTTTACTAAAATTATTGAAAATAAAATTACGTTGATCTTATACACAAATCAAGAATTAAATTCCTTTTCCTAATCTCGTTTTTCAATGAAACTTTATTCTCACCCTCGACTAGTAAACATGCCATAGAAATTGATTAACATAGCACGCAGTTAATAATCGTAATTCCATTCCCGGTAAATTATTTGTTAGGCAAAGCTCTCAATTTTTTTTTTTTAAAAACATATCTATATATATTATATATTCCTCATTTACTCACCTGTGATCTCACCCCAATAATATTTTGTTTTTCTAATTTAAATGGTAATTTCCTGGCTTCCACAGGTAACTTTTTTTTTTCTGGCTTTGTCATGACTTGGTTCAAATTTCGTGCTTCAAAGAGAGAGGAAGTGTATCAATCAAAATTCTTTCCTTTATATATATATATATATATATATATATATCCTCGATCATTTATAATATATAGGGATAACATATTCTAATTAAAAGGAGGTAGAACTATGAATCTCTATATGTCCACTTTGCTAGTGTATGCAAGCAAATGAACATTCTGGGCCCAACTCAAATATTCTTGACTACAACAACATATATAAACAAATTATAAAAACAAAAATGAAGTAATATATAATACTCTAGTCTAGCTAGCTAGTTTAAAAGGGAAAGACAAGAATCTTTGCTTAAAGCATACTAGTGTAGTGCTGGAGGAGACAAATAATTATATGCATATTTATATATACAGTTGCTTTTTTTAGTCCACATTACATATGTACCTTTACAAAGATATGCACTAGCTAGTGGTCAAGTAGAAGGAATCCAATGTGTGAATTTTTTTTTTTCCTGGTGAATATGCTAACACTTTGTAAGGTTTCATAATGATAACAAGTTCCAACTTAATTAATACATTTAATCTCCTTTAATTTTCTTCTCTTCTGCTCTTGTGTTCTCTTTGTGTGCTTGATTGGTTATATATTTTCAAATTAATTTTGTTCACTTTCACATCACATTATTACTGTTTTATAGTGTAGTGTTTATTCATTGATATCATCCCATTTCAAGGATATTATTATCAGTTAAATTTTTTTCTTCGGATTTGATTAGAATATTGTATTAATACCCAGAACAAATGATTCTGCTGCAGAAACCACTTGTAAAGTAGCACATCTTATGTGCAATCATATATATTATTATCATTTTCAATTCTAGCTAGTGAAATCAATAACTACAGGCTTTTCTGTTTACCAGTTAAATAATCAGTTATACCAGCAAATTGAATCTTGACCTAATAATTATATATTCCTTTGAGTTGGAAGAACATAAAGCTCAATTGGTGGTCCTTATATTATAAACTTTTAAATAATTTAATTTGGATAAATTTCTCTTGATGATCAGTAGCTGTTAAGGAAAGCTGCAAGCTCTAACCTTGGTAGGAATCTTCAATTGTTGTAATATCAACCTTCTTCCATGAAAATCTCGATTCAATTGTTGTAATACGCGGCCTACTCACAGTAAATATTTCTCATAGTAAACTTTTAAATTCTACTTTATTTTGATTCTATCACATAATTATAAGTGGACGGATCTATGAATGATGTGATATGACCCTTGAAATCCAATCTAAGGTTTTCTCCGATTTTTGAGGTTATTAGATTAGTCCCATGAAGAGAGAGAGAGAGAAATCTTCTTTATGAAGTTGATGCAAATCATTTCCACTAAAGAGATTTATGAGAAGGGAATCATCTTCTTTTAAGAAAGCAATGCAAGTACCATACAATAATTTAATAAACTCTTAAAAAAAATACAAAACAAAAAGGACAAATGGATATAGATTGAACGCACCCCACAAGGGCTACACATTCCCTATAATTTTTATGGGAAACCTAACAAAATCCTGAAGGGTATTCCTCAAAGTGAAACTCTGGTAATTTTAAACCATTTTTCACCTCAAGAACTACCCTACCTAGCTAGCACCCAAAACAAATAATAATATGAAGAAAAGCACATCTTTAATTTCTCATTTGATCATCTCTAGCTCTTGGTTGCCTGCAATACCTGCAAATTAAATAAGAAGCCAATGACACAATTATAAACACATAATTTTTATTTATTTTTTAAATGTCATAATTGAACCAGAAACTCTAAAAGTTTATATATGAAGCTGTGATGTGAACATACCCGAAAATGATGTGTTATATGTTTAGTATGAAATCCTGTTACCAAGGTCCCTTGGGGCATTGCATCTGAAACATTCCATTCTGCTAGCAAAGTTGTGTTCATTGCATCCAGACCTGAATAAATATAATTAAATAATTAAATAATATTAACAAAACCATTAATTTAATTTGATTTTATAGGTAAGTATGCTAATAAAGAGAGTGAATTCTTTAAAAGTAGTTAGATAAATCTCACTTAAAGCAGTCAAAAAACAACTTCAGTACGAAAAGTACACATATTGAACAAAACATTTTATTTCAAAAAAGAAAAAGAAAAAGAGAACAAAACATTTAACATATTGTTTGTTTATTTCAACTTATTTAAAGAACCGTATAATTAGAAAATATTAAACTTGGTACTAAATATGATGTAGCATATAGTTCAAATTTTCAGCATGTCAATGTAGAATCTTTGCAACCATGAATAAGTATTTGTAACCTAAATTCGATCACCTAAAATATTTGATGAAACTGGTTTTGATATCATATTAAGTTAAATTGAATCTAAAATAATTTTATAACGGAAAAACATATATGATGGATTCTCACCTGGTGCAAATCCAATCTCCAGATTTCCAACCAGAACGATTACCACCACCACCGAAGCTTAACCCTCTGGAGCGTGGCATGTCACTATCGAAGCCTCCGCCAACATCATCCTTGAATGCACCACACTTGAAGCAGCTGGAGCGGCTAGCGAAATTGTGGGCCCCACAGTTCCCGGCTGCACAGTACCAGTCACCTGGCCGAACATCAGACCCGGTACCAAACCCGAATGAGGACGGTCCACCACCCCTCCCACCGAAACCCCCCAAGTCACCGGATTTAGAGTCCCCGCAGCGCTGGCACGAGTCACGCCTTTGGAAGTTGAGGTACTGGCATGACCTGCAGTTCCAATCACCTGGCCTGCTCATGGTTTCTACATTACAAATACATCAAACAATTAGTGAATTAGAAACTAGGTTTAGGGCACAAAATTGAAAATTTCTGAGAAACTTTCAATAAAATATGTTAGAAACTTTACTTGGGTATTGTAAACCATTATTAAAATATCATTTAACCTATAAGAGAAGAGTTTATGATTTTTGTTCTTTTCCAAAACCAAGAAATTAGAGACATTGAAAACAAGCCTTCTTTAATAATAATAATAATAATAATAATAATAATAATAATAAAAAGAATAATTAAGAGAAGAAGCTAACCTTAAGAAAATGTAAGGGTGGAGGAGCTTGAAAGAAGTAGAATAGAATGAAATTGTGAAATTGATGAGGAAATGAGAGAGTGAGGGAAGGTTTATATACATGTTTAGAGTGAAGAAAAAGGGAATAAATGGAGGGCCGTGTACATGGCTTTTTCGTATTCTTAACCTGCCAATTACCTTGATAAATGGACTCACCAAAAAAAAAAAAAAAAAAAAAAAAAAATTCTAAAGGAAAGCAAAAGAGAGAAAAAGGAAAATTCCACTACGATTCCAGAGACCGAAAATTTTGAAATTTCGAAGAGAATAAATACCTTTGCCTTCCTTTAGTGTTTTTAGAGGTTGGCAAATGCATGCATATATACAACACATACACTTTCTCGTGGAGAATTGAAGTAGATCTTGATTGAAACAATTTATCTCGTTTTGGATGTAATGATTTTTGTCCCAGCTTTAACACTTTAATTATTATTAATGTACTCTTGAGTATGGACACCAACAAATCTTATCAATGGAGATGATATTGATGGCTACATGTAATTCAAAAATTAGGGGTATGATCAAATTGCGTTTGTGTTAGGTAACTACTAAATTCAAAAACCTAAATTTATGCTATGATATCAAAAGTTTGTTCTATATTGACTCCCATATGGGAGTAGATATCCGGACACATATATCGTTTGATCTCGGCAGGTCCCGACAGTCCTATTAATGTAATAGTTCTTGTAATACTTAATATATATATATATATATATTGACAATACTAATTCTCAATTTATAACAAAATTATCAACTCGAAAGAATTGAAAATTATCACTGCCCAATGTGGCTTGGTGATAAAGAACAATTTTTCAATTTGACAATGTCCCAAGTTTGAGTCGTTGCATCGCAAGTGGGTAATAAAAAAGGGTGTCTTTGTTGCCACCCACAAAATATCTTCATACACCCATTTTTCTTCTTACACCCATATTAAAAATTAAAATTATTAATTTTACTCCCTACACCCTTTAAAATACCAAAACTATCCTTTAAATATATATTTTAAAAATTTTAAACGTATATTTTTTTCTTATTACATTCATTTCTCTTCATTTGCTTCCACCATCATAAAAAAATAAAAAATAAAAAACAAAAAAAAACTTGTACATACGGTTTCTTTTTTCAAAAAAATAAAATAAATTACTACGTATAGATTTGATTGAGTTCTACAATTGCTTTAAAAAGAAAGAGTTCTATAAGACTGCAACTGCAACAATTTTTAATTCAATCACAAAACAATATTAAAAATTTCTTTTTTCAAAAAAATAAATAAATTGCTACGTATAGATTTGATTGAGTTCTACAACTGCTTTAAAAAGAAAGAGTTCTATAAGACTGCAAATGCAACAATTTTTAATAGAACCACCTTAGAAAAAAATAAGTGGAAATTGATTAATTTATGACTGCTTTATAAAATATATATTGTGATAAATGACAACAATATTTACGAATTATAAATTATATATCACTTCATTTTAAACAAAGGGTTAGACTAAATCAAACAAAGGGCCACTTATATTAGTGACTTAAATTTTCATCTTTGTTATTAATCCAATGGTGGTGAAAAGGAGAAAATGACAACCCTAATTAGATTTAGACCAAATAAAGAGATGGATGTTGAAGTTACACAATTTAAGTCAGATTTAATTATTTTTATTTCATCCATACAAAAGTTTTTTTTTTTTTTTTTTTTGAATTATATTGTAATTTTTACAGTTTAGTCATTATGTATATATAAAGACACATGCTTCATGCATGCCAATGACACATACAAGACAATGTTGTATCAATATCGATATATATAGGCTCTATAGCTATGCTTAAAGTCATGAATTTGAATGATATGAGTGATGAAATTTTGTAAGTTGTAATTGTTACCTATCAGTATAGTACTGTGGACTTGTGTTTCCTAATCATCATGTAGGTTAGAATTTAAATTTTAAATGTTAAAATCGTGCCTCTCTGTTCATATACATATGCCGGGCATAGTGCTTGAATCTTGGAACATTATCAGACTGAATCATTAAATCACACTAAGCTATTTATATATCTACAGGCTATAGTACTTGAATCTTAGAATATTATTAGACTGAATCAATAAGCCACATTGAGTGATGGTGCGTCTCTAAGTTTTTGAATAATGAATTTTCACCTTCAAAACTCTGGCAATTCCCTTTCATTCCCTAGTTTTCTAAAATAGAACACCAAGCTAACACGACATCCAAGTCCATGCAAAGTTATAGCCAGCAGACCAACAAAGGATGGGAAGGACCCACATAAAGCAAACAGAAGATATTGTTAGGCTATAAACACAACACCTCCAATCCATTCTAAGATCAATTCAATCAAATGAAACATCAACTCATAAAGTCCCTCTTTGACCATACCAATTCCATTTGCAGTCCCCACTACCAAATTAAAAGAAACCCTAGATAGCAGCTGGCTGAATGTTAATGGAGAATGTGGAATATCCATATCATTTTTTTTTACATTAATGTAATGAATATTCTAAACATGAAAACCTGGACAGGGCCACTTCTAAGCTCAATTATTTTGGTCAAGTCACTTTCAATTACTTTGAGAATCAACAGAGAGATTGCTTTCAATTTTTGGGTTAAATTGATGCTGCTTTATAAGTTTGAATATTCCTTTATTCTTACTTGACCAACTATAAATGGAATAATGGAAATTATGAGAAAATTAACGCTTGAAGATTTTTGGTGTTGCTAACATGTACTCTAATTCAAGTTAAGAAATAAAAATGGAAGAGATTTGGATTCTTTCTCAAAAGACAAGCTGTATATATTAACAAAACATTTTTATTTTTTTTATTTTGATATACCATATGCAGTGAAAGTGGCTCGAACCTGAGACAATATCAGGCTAAATAAACATTTTTACCATCAAACCACATTAACGGTGATACAAAATTCAAGATTTAATTGTGGGAATTTTATTTTTACATATTGACGATGAAGATGATAGATATTTTCTGAGATTAAATGGAAAGGAAAGACAAAGGGTGAGTTTCAATAAAGAGAATGGTGATGGTGAAGGTGGACGATTCATGATGGAATAACAAGACTTCGAGGTTGGATTTTGACCATCTTTTCTTCTTTCCTTTTCTGCGGCTGCTGCTGCTGCTATTCCAATTTCCCTTTTTCTTTCTCTGTGAAAAAAAAAAAAAAAACAAAAACAAAAACACACCCGCATTGAAAAAAAAAATGAAAAAATAAATAAAACAATTAGTAATGAGAGATCTGGACTCCATTCTCTTGGGGAATGTTAAAGGAGAGAAGAGGCAATCTGTAAAGAGAGAAAACAGCAAAATTAAAAGGGAAGAAAAGTGGGCTGATTCGATTCTCTCTTCCACCTCGGGAATCACTCCCATGCATATGACCACGACCAACTTCAATTCATTACAATTCTCCTTTAATTATCATTTGTTACTTGCCACCACGCATGCATGTGTGTGTTTTTTTGGTGGGAATTAAAGAGAGATCGATACACTTTTGCTTTATTTTTCTTTGCTCCAATTTTTGTTCTCCATTTTCTTAACATGCAAATTTGTGATCATTGTTTATGTTTGGTAAAATTAATTACAAGCTGCAAAAGGAATATGTGTATGTTGTTGTTTGAAAGTATGTTGTAATCTTGATTTGAAAAGCATATATGCTAGCTATAGTCAAAGGGATCTTATCGCAATTGAATGAGTACTCTTTGTACATAGGATTGCAAAAATCTGTCCCACATTAGAATTAAAGAAGGAATATTATATATATAGCCTTGTTCTAGTATAAATGTTGGTAAAGACGGTTTTTGTTTTTTGATATACTATCTGCAATACAGCAACTCAAATCTATAACATTATATTGGAAGTCATAATAATTCAGGAGTTAAGGAGGGGAATAGACTCGAACTCACGACTCAATATTCATAATAATATACTTTTTATAAAGATATATAAATGATTGCTCTTACAGTAAGTTAGGAAGCATATGTGAACAAAAAAAATTGGTTGATCAATTTTTATTTATATATTTTTTAATATAAAACATTGGTTTTTGGTTCAATTAAAATGGTATTTTTGTGACAAGATTACGATGAAAAGGAGAGTAAAAAAAGGGACTTGGCTACTATACCCCACATGGGCCGGTATGATAGCAATAATTTTTGGGAACCTAATGGGGTGGAGGCATCCTAACCCCCATTCCTCAACCTTTTCCACCACCCCCACACCCCCACCCCCCAAAAAACATTTTGGGGGACTTCACACACACACACACACTTCCCTCATTTCTTTTCATTTTCAATTCCAAATTCAAAAATCGAAAATTGGAATCCGGTCATTTGGAATACTAAGTACTAACTAGTAACTACTAACTCAGGTTAATATTATAATATATATTAGGTTTTTTTTTAATTGTTAAAAATTTAGATATAAATAAAAATAATATATATATTGGGACACACACACAGAGTTCCCCCATTTCTTTTCATTTTCAATTCCAAATTCAAAAATCGAAAATTGGAATCCTGTCATTTGGAATACTACGTACTAACTAGTAACTACTAACTCAAAAGAGGAATGGGTTTTTTTTTTTTTTTTTTTCTTCTTTTTTTTTGGGGGCGGTGGTTTCCCGGGAATACATGATTATATGCATACATTTTTTTTTTTTGAAACGCAACAAAACTTTATATGCGTACATACAAGAACAATTTTATTTTCCAACTAATGGTTTGGATTAACTATAATTAATTACAATTATAAGCTAATCACAACAGTCTATCATCTAATTAAAATACCATTCTTTTTTATTACAGATATTAGCAATAAGATTTATCTCATATTAATTCTGCCCAGCTTGAGCAGCCTGTTGTTCCGCCGCCTCCTTCTCGATTAGGACAAGAGCCTAAAATGAAAATGAAAATCATGTTAAAACATCTAAACATCAAACTTTTATGAGTAATGCTAGACATCCCACCTACAATCCTTTTCTTCCCAACCCACGTGGCAGCTGATGTGTCACTTGGTGAGTGGATACACATTAATTGGTAAGTGAGATAAATAACAATTAATGTGTATACACTCACCAAGTGACATCTTGGCTGCCACGTGGGTTGGGATGAAAAAGGTGGGATGTCTAGCATTACTCAATTTTTATATAAAAGAAAAAGGTTTTTACCTTTTCAATATAATTGAAAAACTCGGTAACGTTTCGAATTAGGACAGTGAAATTTGGATTTTTACCTAAATTTATAAAATGTAGGTTGGGTTGCTTATCATTTGCCAATTCTCTCACAAGTCACAACCTTTAAATAGATATATAATTAGTGCATGAATTATATATGTCCTCATAAATAAAGTAGAGAGAAGGAAGTAACAAATTAATTGTAAAATATATCATACCAAGGGTTAATTGCACAAACGTACCCTCTATTTATCAAATAAAGTAAATTTTCTGACAAATACACTATTCAAACACAAACATCCCAATTGGAATGTGCTTGGGGTATGGAAAGTCAATAGTGCCCTTGGGTAAAAGGGAGAGGTTATTTTGGTGGGTAAATTTCACAAACAACATTGAATTTAGGTGTAATTGTATAAATATTTATTTATTTTCTAATAATTACATAAATATACCCTACCATCATTTGACTTTTGTTAATTTTAACTTTTAACCACATTTGTATCCCGAAATGACTAAACTACCCTTGAAAACTTATTTATCTTTTCTTTTATTTTTTTAAAAATATTAAAAAATATTTACTTAAAAAATTTTAAAAAATCAGTACAATTTTTTTTTTGTTGCTTTTATTTTCTTTTTCTTTCCATCATTTTTTTTTTCACATTTTCCATGTCCCCAAACACCAAATTTTTCAAATTTCAAAAACCAACTTTATCACCAAAACATTCAATTTCATACTCATTAACCCACAAACAATTTCATTTCATCAACATAATCAAACCCACCAACAATTACATTCAATCAACATAATCAAAACCCACAAAACTCACTAAACACAATTGAAACCCACTAAACACAGCCATTTTTCCAGTTTTGTGGGTTCTGATTGTGTTAAAAAAATGATAGAAAGAAAACAACAAAAAAATTGTACCGATTTTTTCAATTTTTTAAGTAAATATTTTTTTAGTATATTTAAATAATTAAAAAAAAAAGGATAAATAAGTTTTTAAAGGTAGTTTAGTCATTTTGGGATACAAATGTGGTTAAAGGTTAAAGTTAACAAAAGTCAACTGACGTTAGGGTATATTTATGTAATTATTAGAAAAAATAAATAAATATTTATACAATTACACTTAAATTCAGGGTTGTTTGTGAAATTTACCCACTAAAATAACCTCTCCCTTTTACCCAAGGGCACTATTGACTTTCCATACCCTAACCACATTCCAATTGGGATGTTTGTGTTTGAATAGGGCGTTTGTTTGAAAATTTGCTTTATTAGATAAATAGAGGTTATGTTTGTGCAATTAACCCTCATACCAACTCAATCAATCAATTGTTCTTGAGTCAAAGATTTTAATATCATGCAATTTGAATTTTGAATTAACATGATTTGTTTTCACTTTTTAGTTATTCATTCTGTTATAAAATAAAAGAAAAGCCAATCAATTGGTAGATGGACGAGCTTGGGGCTTAGACAGATAACTCCCATGTCAATGGCTCGAATCCTACCAATGGTGAAAGCTTTAAAAAAAAAATACCTGGTCCCAAATTAATAGATATTGTCAAAAAAAATAAATAAAAGAAAAAGTACACAATTTTAACTTAAGTTTTATATGAAAGGTAAAATATTCAACTTGGGTCTTAATTACATAACATCCACGGCTGCAATTTTAACTTAAGTTTTATATGAAAGGTAAAATATTCAACTTGGGTCTTAATTACATAACATCCATGGCTGTAAATCAAAGCTTAACGGTTGACCTAACGATTAGGGGTAAAATTGTCTTTTTACTATCAACTAAAATAAAAAATTCTAAAGCAAATCCAATTTTTTTTTTATAACTATATATTTACTTAAAATAAATCCTAAAATGACCCTAAAATTTTCTACCAATTATGTCCCTGCCCTCACTACAAGAAAATAATACATCTATTGAAAGTTAAAAAAATTGTCAAGAATTTATTATTAATTTTTTTTTATATTTACACACCATCGCTGCGGCCCACTTCTGATAATTATTTGTCATTATTAGGAATTGAACTTGAAACCTTAAGTTAAAAGTTGTAAGCCTTTACCACTTGACTACAAGATTTGATGTGTTAATAATTGAACAATATTTATATATAACCTATATGAGTTGTTAGAAATAAAAAAATAAAAAAATAAAAAAACAAAAATAAAAACTTGTTAGATAAATTTAAATTTATTTAACTAATCAAAATTCTAATTTCTACAACAGACATATATTAAAAGATATTTATTGAAACTTTTAATAAAATTATATTTTTTTTAAAACATATAGTCAAGCTATTGGTCTACACTCTATGTTATAGGAGACTCGTGAGATCAATTGTAATAAGTATGATTTGGAATACAACTCTCACTACATGGAAGATATTTCTCAACATCCATCTTGCAATTTAATGAACAAATGTAAGACTCAGATTACTAATTTATATGGGTAATTGAATTATTAATGTGTCTTTTAGTATGAAACAAGAGGGTGCAAAATAAATAAACAATTTTTTAAAAATTATTTGTTTGAATTTTTTAAAAGTAAATGATTTAAAAGTAAATTTATTAAATTTAAAATTTTACTTATCCAATATCGGTTTGCCTAAAAACTAATATCTTACTATAAAATAAATCTATATCGGGATTTTGTTTGGTGTTGAAAATAAGAAGTAAAAGTTTTAAAAAATTATTAAAGATAAATAAAAAATTTGAAAAAAATATCAAGAAAGACAGTTCTTCTTGTAGTACCTAAAAGTTTTTTGAAAAAAAAAACCTCTCATTCCACTAGAAATGGAATGCTCCAATCTCCTCTACAGAGTAGACTATATATCCTCCACTAAGGAGATCGATGTCTTCCTGTTGCAGAGTTGAAGGAGATCATCAACTCTGTAACAGGAAGATATTGGATCTTTGTTGGCGTTGAGTTCATGCTTTTTTTTTTCTTTCTAAAAAGCCCTTTTAAAAATTTCTCATAAATTAATTTCAAATTATTTGGTATGTGATGATAAATGGAACAAGGGCAATTAGGCCTTTTTAGTTTGGACAAATTGTACTAACTTACCCTAGCTACATTTTCTCATTATGATAACATTCAATTAATATGCTTAATCGCACAAACATCATATGTCGTTAGTCAAAGATAACCGTTGATCGTGATTTTCTTATGAAAGTCCAAAATTGTCCCTACACTTTATTACAAAAAGTCTTAAAATGCTCTTTTACTAAAAAAATTATTCATTTTAAAATTTTAAAATATAAATAATAAATAATAAACATAATCATTTTTAAATTAAAAATTCAATAATAATATTGATCACTACAAATCATCACGCTCACAATAGTACGAGGTCGAAATGTATTGCAATGATAGAGTAGGGAATCATCCCACAGAGACTAAGGGATTATATGATTACTGGCGTTCGTTGGCACGTGACCTATTTAAACAATTCAATTAAATGGTTTCCAAACTTATCACTAAATTAAACTAAAGTTATATCTAAGCAATGTAATCAAAAGATAAAATAAAACACACACAAGAACGGTAGTGATAATACGATGAAAGAATGCTAGAATTTAGAATCTACATCACCCTTCTAATTAAGTATTCGACCCGCCTAATCTCCCAATTACACAAGTATACATTATAGGTTCGTGCCCCTTTAACTAACTTCTAATCTCTTTCGAGCAATAAAAGTCACACCCATATACCGAATATATATGGGTTTATTACACACGTTGGGACACACACACGAACCCTATACGCCAGCCTCGCGTATCTCTACCTTATTGAACATATATAGTGGATATTGTGACGAGCACGTTCAGCGCGTCACCTCTCGGTTCATTCACACAACCAATAAATCATATACAAGATGGCCAATCAAGCATAAGCATTAAGCTAACAAAATATCCATATTACAACACAAGCATTTTTAGAGAAATTAGGCAAATCATTATGAAAGATTAAGGGTTTGGTTTCATCATAACTCTAGCATAAAAGTATTTAGTTCATATTACACATTCAAGTCATTTGAGATAATACATAAAGACAAACCATAGCAAATACAAATGTTTAAGAGATTAAGTTAAAAGAAATGAACTAAAGTGAAGTTCTTCCTCTTTGTAGTTACTTGGCTCCAATGACTTGGTCTTGTCAAGATTCCTAGTTGCTCCAAGGTGATGATTGATGATGGGTATGGTGTAAAGGGGAAGGTTTTGTAGTGGAGATGATGGATTTATGGTGATCTAGGGTGAAGAGTTGATGTAAGTGGTGGATTTGTGAAGAAAATGAAGATGGCCGAAAATGGATGGTAAAATTGAATCTGGTTCGAAGCAGCTATCTAAGAATATTGGAAAAATATGCTTTTATAGGAAGGGCAAAAAGGGGGACAAAAAGGTAAAAAGGAAGAGTTGACTTAAATTTTGGGGTATGTAATGCGGTTTGCTCTAACAAGACGTACTGTAAAAACACTAATGAAAAGCCTTGCGGTACGCCTTTTGGTCTGACGCGGTACGCTCTGACAACTCGTATCGTGAAACTTCTCAGAACTCCATCATGCTTTTCCGCAGTTCGGATAGATATTCACTCTGACGACTCGTACTGCGAAACTTCTCAGAAACTCCATCATGCTTTTCCGTGGTTCGGATCGATATTCACTCTGATGGACTTCTCTTAGCAACTCTCGCGGTACACCTTTTGGTCTGACGCGCTCTGACAACGCGTACCGCGAAAATGTTCTTTAACCTCCCAAAGTCACGTATTGGCCCGGAAAATCTCCGTTTTTGCTCTTAGACTCCTCTTAGATCAAAATAGACCTGCAAACACTTATTTAAACATTAACACATGGTAATTCCAAGGAAAACGAGCTTAAAACATAGGAGAATAGGGGATACGCAAAGTGTATAAATGGACTTATCAAATATACTCATATTTAAAATAATAATAAATAAATAAAAACTAAAGACGTCAAAAAAAAATCTGAGAATAGACAAATTATAGTAAATATTTTTATCAAATGATGATTTTATCCATACACATTCAAGTCAACTGTTATTTTTGACTGATGTTGACTAATGGCATATGGATCTTTGTGCAATTAAGGGCATTAGTTGAGAACTTGAGTCATAATGGAAAAAGCTGAGTGAGTTTGTGCAATTTGCACTTATAGTTTTAAGGGTTAAATCTAATTATTGTAGGTGGTTTTAGTGAAATTAAGGTCAGAACCCAGATGCCGAATATTTTGCCTTTTATGTAAAACTCAATAAATTTGTATAATTTTTCCTAAAATAAATGAAATCCACCATGACAAATCAGGTCAAATTTCACATCATGACAAAACAAGCCTATTTGATTGTTTCATAATACATGATTATATGCATGGAAAGAACACTTTTATTTCCCCAACTAACACATCAATATATCATGTACTTTTTTATCAACCTCTTCACATTATCACAAATTATATTGTTAGTGCTAAATATCGTGCAAGCAAAAATCTAATGATTGCGATTAACTATTATTAATTACTATTATATAAGATAATCACAAATTCACAAGTCACAACATTCTAAAATTAACAATTTAATTCACCGGGTATTTATATAATCGAAAAAATAATGAATTAAAATGAGACTTAAATTTAAAGGTTAATTTTGATATTATAGAAGTTGTAGATAGTCAACTATTAACTTTCCCTTTTTAATGATGGTTGTAGCGAGAAATGTTTTGGGTGGCAATAGAACCACCCTTAATTGTTTTTAGAGTGATTATCAATTAAGTCCTTATGTTATTTTTTTTGAAATATAAACTTTTTAACTGTCTTCTATTTTTATTGTCTGTGATCCCTAAGTTTCCAAAAATCCATCAATTTGATCCCTCTGTTAGTTAACTGTTAGTCAAATTTAACGGTTCTAAAAGTAATTTATTTGTAATCAAGGAACATGCCACATGTCAAGTGTCAACACTAAAAATTAGAAATTTTATTTTAAATATTTATATAATACAAAAAGAAAAAAATTTCTAAATCTCCACCATCTATATCTTAGATGGATGGTGGAGATTTATTTATATATAAAAATTAACTTTAAAAAATAAATAGGTAGATGGATCTCCACTGTCCATCTCAAACATGGATGGTAGATATCAAATTGAAAAAAAAACACAAAGTGGAGATCCTGATCTCCGATCTTGATGGAGATCAATCCAACTCGTTTGTAATTTTTTTTTCTAACTTATTATTATTTTTTTGTATTTATTTGTCTTTTTTCTTCTTAAAAAAAAAAGACTTGATTAATTGAAAATTAATTTTTTAATTCTCTCTATTGTTTTCCTTATAAAATTTTTTAGATTTTCATTAATAATTAAACATTTTTTTATTGTAATTTTTATTACAACTTTTTATTTTAATTTTTTTAACTAAATGGTGACATGTGTCAAATTTTTATTGGAAATTAGTTAAAGTTGTTAAATTTTTAAAATTTTAAGCGTAAGATTGTACTTTTAACTCATTCAATTAAAGTAAGGGTAAATGTCATTTTACCTTTTATGTGAGGGTTGACCATTAAAATCTTATCAGACAGATCAAATTATTGTATTTATAAAAATTTAAGGACCACGAGTATTAAAAATGAAAAGACAGTTAACAAACTCATATTTCGGAAAAAAAAAACATATGGAATAAATTAATGATAATCACACTGGTTTTTATTTTAACTATCGAAGCTATTATGAAGAATAAATTTGTTATAGGGTTGTTATTAGTATTTAAGTGAGTGTTTAAAGTAATAATTTTATTCATGATTTTTATAAGTGGGTAAACTAAATAATTGGGTGAACAAGCAATTTTTTTGAATAAACGTTAGTAATTTGGGACATTTTTAAAATTAGAAATAAAAATTAGTGCTATTAACTTTAAAACTAAGGGCGAAAATCTTAAGTGGTCCTAAAACTATTGAACTGTTCAAAACCATTTTTTTTAATAAGTGATCAAAATTATCAAAGAGAAATGATTTTGGACACATTTATCCTGTGTAACCGTCAAAAAGGTAAGTTAAAAAAATCACCCTAAATCACTCATGATTTATAATAAATCATGAATTGGAAAAGAAAAATAATAATAATCCCTAATTTGTCTAACCTAATTGTAATTGTAAAGAGAGAGAGAGAGAAATATACCCGTGTAATGATTTTGTAGAAAGAGAAATGGAACCGTTATTTTATAGAGAGAGAAAAGAAAACCGTGTGAGGATTTCTTTGAGAGAGAAAGTGGTTCGGTTGGCCGAGAGGGTTGAATCGACCGAGAGATGATTGTTTTTGTTTTTTGGGCGAAATGTATGATTTTGCAATTTATTTTGTGTTTATTTATGTTTGTTTTTGTTTATTTCGAATGTGAAATATCTTGGGAACTATATTTGGTTGATTTAAATGAAGCCCATAATCCTTACATGCATGAAGGGTGCCTAAATCTTATAGGAAAATATAACAATAAACCTTACATAATTATGTACCTAAACCTTACACGAAAATGTAACATATAAATGTTATACGAAAATGTACCTAAACCTTATAGAAAATATACGTAAACACAAAAATGTACCTAAACTTTACACGAAAATGTACGTAACACAAACCTTACACGAAAATGTACATAAACCCTGCACGAAAATGTAACACATAAACCTTACACGAAAATGTAAAACATAAATTAACCTTACACGATGGAAAGCTTAACCTTACATGAAGAGATAACACAACAAATTTAGACGATGTACATAATAAATGATTACTCGACTCTTTAAATAAAATAAAATAAAATAAAAATAAAAACACAACAAAACCTTACATGATAATAGTAATTCATCCTTACATGACACTATAACTTCTAGTTGCATTCAATTGTTTTTTAAATATGAATGCCGGATGTGTAACCCTAAAAATATTGCAGACCGAGAATGGCTTCTTTGGTAAAGAGAGAAGTCATGTAGAAGGTTGAAGAGAGAGAAAGAGATAGTGAAAAGATATAAGGAAAGTGATTTTAAGTTGTTAGAGAGAGAAAAATCTATGACAATAAGAAATTAAAGTATTAGGGCATTTTTGACAACTCATGACAAAACTTAACAAAAATGATCGACTTATTAAGAATGGACATAACTGAAATTTCTCCTAATTTTTAGACTATACACGGAAATTATCTCTTAAAAAAAGTAGGGTTAATTGCACTAAAGTACCCTGAATTTTTCTCTTAAGGTAAAATATCGTTAAATTTAAGAAATTCAACACAAACATACCCTCTTATTGACCTCCATCCATCATCCGTTAATGTTAGAAGGGTAATTTAGTCTTTTTACAATTATAATGAATTGAATATGATTATTATTTGAGTAATACTACTTTGCCCAAATTTGGTGCCTAAATCTGGTGTCCAAGTGACATGGCAACACTCTCATCCATTCGTTTAGATCAAGCAAATCTAATACAATCTAAATGAATGGATAAGAGTGCTGCCACGTCATTTGGGCACCAAATTTGAGTAAAGTAGCATTACTCTTATTATTTAAATAATTTAAATAAAGAAAAGGGGTAATTACTCTAGTGGCTATCAACTTATGCCACCACTATCAAAATGGCCACCAGATGAGGAATTGGTTTCAAAATGGCCATTTTTGGCAAACACTGTTACACTAATGGTCATTCCATCAAATTCCATCCAATTCCATCCAATGAGTTGCATTTTAGTAAATAAGTGGATAACAATAATTTATTTTAGATATTTTTTGAAAATCAATTTTTTCTTTTGTTTTTTGAAACAGATAATTATATTTAGTGTGTGTATATATGTATAGCATATCTCAAACATATAAGTGTATATATATATATATATATATATTTGAAAAGATTAAGGCTACAAAATCTAAAAATTCTAAAAAATATATTTGAGATAAGTTAAAAAGAAATATATATATATATATATATATATATATATATATATATATATATATTTTTCTTTTTTAAGAAGATTAAGGCTACAAAATCTAAAAATTCTAAAATGTATATTTGAGATAAGTTGAAAAGAAAAATAATATATATATATATATATATATATATATATATATATATATATATATATATATTCTTTTTTGAGAAGATCAAGGCTACAATATCTAAAAATTCTAAAAAATATATTTGAGATAAGTTGAAAAGAATTATATATATATATATATATATACAATCTTTCTATTATCATTTTGAACTGATATAAAATATATCAGTTCCTTGCATGTGGGCCATTAGATTTAAAAGATGCTTTGACAAGTGCATACAGCCAAGTCAAAGTATTTAAATCCAGTTGCCCACATGTAAGAAACTGATATATCTTTTGTCAGTTCGAACTGATAATAGAAAAATTATATATATATATATATATGTTTGAGATATGCTATACGTATATACACACTAAATATAATTATTTGTTTCAAAAAAAATAAATTGATTTTCAAAAAATATCTAAAATAAATTAAGTCATCCATTTATTTACCAAAATGCCACTAATTGGATGGAATTTGATGGAATGGACATTAATGTAACAGTGTTTGCCAAAAATGGCCATTTTGAAACCAATTCCCCATCCGGTGACCATTTTGATAGTAGTGACATAAGTTGATGGCCACTAGGGTAATTACCCCTAAAGAAAATGGATGGAGGAGTTCTAATCTCCTCCATCAATGTGATATCCTCCATCCATTTTATTTAATATAAAAAAGGGAAAAAGAAAAAACATACCCTCTTATTAATCTCCATCCATCATCCGTTAAAGTTAGAAGGGTAATTTAGTCTTTTTACAATTATAATGAATTAAATATGATTATTATTTAAATAATTTAAATAAAGAAAATGGATGGAGGAGTTCTAATCTCCTCCATCAATGTGATATCCTCCATCCATTTTATTTAATATAAAAAAGGGAAAAAGAAAAAAGATTTCTAAGAAGATATATATAGTAAGATACGGAGATATCTAATGGACGAAATCAATAAATCCTCTCCAAAGAGGCCAAATCCTTTCCATGGGGGGAGAACAGCGGCGGGCTTTGATGCCGTGGTGGCGAGGGTTCGGTGGGTGGACATATCCAATAATGGAGATTTGAGATTTTTTGGTAGTTTGGTGGGTAGAGTTTTTGTATGAAAATGAAGAGGAAGATGTTGTTTTAATTGCTGTTGTTGTTGTTGATGATCTAGAGAAAAGAAAATGGATACATGGGTTCTCCTAAAAAAAAATTCTTAAGTTTATTTTGCTTCGATTGATAATTGATGATGATGATGGAGATTTCATTCTCCCAAAAAAAGATTCCATTTTTTTTTCTTTTGATGACGATTTCTGGAACCCAGCAATTCAAAAAAACAAAAAAAAAAAAAAAAAAAAAAAAAGATGGTGATGGAGATCCAAGATCTCCCAACTTTATTTATTTTTTCTTTATTTTGTTTCTTCAATTGACAATGGTGATGGAGATCCAAGATCTCCCAAAAAAAGGTTTTTTTTATTATTTTCATTCTATATTTTGTTCTTCTTAAAAAAATTCTTTCATTTTTTTTTTTTTGTTTGTGATATCTGGAAATGTTCGATGATGATGAAGTTTATTTATTTATTTATTTATTTATTTTTGTTGATATGTGATTTTTTAATTTTTAGTTTAATGTTGAAGATTTAATTAAAAAAATAAAATAAAAATTAATGTTAAAGATGAAGTTTTATTTTTTTATTTTTTTATTTTTTTATTTTTATTTATTTTTTTATATATAAATTGAAATGTTGAAGATGAAGTTGAGATGGGGAGGGATTCTTATTTTTTAATAAATGAATAAATAAATAAATATATTTTGGATGATGTGGCAGAAGTAAAACTGTCTTTTCATAGATTGGGTAAGTCAACCGTTAACTTTAATGGTTTGACTTCTACACTAGGTGTTGAATTTATGAAACTTACCGATATTTTGCGAAAAGGTATAAACTTAGGGCATTTTAATGCAATTAACCCAAAAAAGTACCATTCTTTTTAAGACTTATTGGTATGGTTGTCCCCTGAATTATTCGCGTGTTGCTGATGTCCCCCCTGAATTCTTAAAATGGTCATTAAACCCCCTAAACTATCTAAATTTGGCAGCAAGTGACTGAATCTAGACGGAAATCACTTTCCGTCCGTTATTTGCGTCACGTGACTTCCATGTGTGATTGTAAAAAAGGGTAAAACGGGAATAACAAAAATCTAAGCATCTGATATTAAATATTTAAGATTAAAAAAAAAATTAAAAAGAAAAAAAATCTTTTAAAAAAGACAAAAATATTAAAATCAGATCCAATCTCTATCCCCCACCAACAAAAGAGAAAATCCTTCATTTGGTTCATCATTTGTGTTTTTTTTTTTTTACCCAGAAGATTATCAATCAACACACTCAAATCCTCCAATCCAACAACAATCGTATATATAAATAGAAAAATATATGAACTTCATAGACCCAAATCACAAAACACAATTTGAATCCTAAAATACAAACCCATATAAGGTTGAAGATCTTCAACTTTCCAAATCTTCAAATGCACAAACAGAGTCTTCTCAATTTTATAATTTTAATCATCCATGGAACCCGACAACTGGAGCAAATCTTCAACTTTTTAGATAGAAGGTTGAAGATCTTCAACTTTTCAAATCTTCTTCAACTTTCAAGATCTTTAACTTTTTTTTTTTTTTTCAATTATTTGGTTGAGTATTTTACTTTTGTTTGATGAAGGGTTGTTATTGGATGGACACATTGTATGTGGATTTTTTTTTTTTTTTTTTTTTTTTTTTTTTTTTTGTTATTAGATTCTTTGTGAAATTTGTTCTAGAAAGAAAAAAAAAATCTAGAATTTTTTTTGATATAAAAATCTGGAAATTTTTCGTTCAAAAAAAATCTGGAGAGATGGTGGAGACAATGGTGTTGATGAGGTTGAAGAATGAAGGATGAAGATGAAAAAAATCTGGAATTGAAGGATGAAGACGATGGTGGAGAGATTAGGGGCTGTCCTGTATCGTTTTTCAGGCCCATTTTCATTTTCATTTTCATTTTTCAAAAATAATTTGGAATACGTGTTCGTTACCATTTTTCATTTTGTTTTTCATTTTATTTTCAAAACAAAAACAAAACCAGTGTCAAAAGTGAAAAATTTGAAAAACAAGTTTTAGATGTTTTTCATTTTGTTTTTCGTTTTGTTTTTCACTTTAAATAAAAAAACTCACTTTTTTTTTTCTTTTTTTCTTCTTCTTTCTTCCAGAATATGCGTTCTTCTTCTTCCTCTCCTTCTCTCTTCTTCATTGTCACTTTTCTTCTTCTTTTTCGAATCTCCGGTCTTCATCACTGTTCTTCTTCTTCTTTTTTTTTTTTTTTTTCGATCGCCGGAATCTTCATCTTCTTCTTGTTCGAACCTGTTTTCGTGACAAGCAAGAGCCGAAACCACCATAGATTGAATCCTCAGAGACCGATCTACAAAGCCCAAGTAGTGTCACTGCAAATCGACACCGGAATCCGTCACCCGTGCGTACCATCAACTTCTTCTTCCTCGACTGTTCTTTCTTCTTCCTTCCGATGATCCAGCCACCACCGGCCCTTTTCGCTGCCAGCCCTAGCCATCACACATCCCGGTGACCTCGCCAACACTGTCGACCTGGCCGAGCTATAGCGGCACCGACAGAGGTTTAGCATTGCAAATATCTTACCCAAAAAAAAAAAAAAAAAGCTCATTATAATTTTTGATATATTTCGGATAACCTACCAGACGCGTTTTTTCCGTTTTCATATTCAGAATACAGCTTCCAAGATATACTACCAGACGCGTTTTTGGATTTCGAAACTGAAACCAAAAACACTGTTTTCATTTTCATTTTTATTTTTGAAAAACAAAAACAAAAACAGCTTTGAAAAACGTTAAAGGACGCACCCATATTTTTGTTATTCCCATTTTACCCTTTTTTACAATCTCACGAGGAAGTCATGTGACGCGAATTACGAATGGAAAGTGATTTCCATCTGGATTCCATCACTTGCTGCCAATTTCAGACAGTTTAAGGGGTTTAGTGATCATTTTAAGAATTCAGGGGGGACATCATGATGTGTACCAAATACACAAGAGAAGAATTTGGAAGAAATAGAAGATTTAGAGGAAAGGATTATTTCATAATATTCAACATAAACTTAATCAAGTTACAATCAGCTATATATATAGTCTGATAGTTCGAATGAGAACAAACAACAAATAGCACTTAGCTAAACAATAGGAAATAACAGGGATGTGCTCCACCTTTTGTGATAGTGGAAGCACCACTTACAAAACATGCCATGAAATACTCATGAGTCCCCCTTTAACAGCAAAACTAACTACAACACGTAACAACACATGCAATTATCAACCTAAGACTAAGTCCTCCCACTTCATGACTTGCATGGTGGCCTTCTTGGTGCATGGGGTGCATGGTGTGGCTAATAGGCACATATCATTCCCCACCGCTTGAAGAATCCTTGTCCTCAAGGATGAAGTCCGGGTAAGTCTTCGAAAAACGCCAACGATTTTCCTAAGTTGCATCATATGACAAACTTTAAATTTTTCGTCTTTTGTCATGATGTTCATCCAATCGCTCCATTGGCTGGAAACAAATTCTTAAATCATCAAATCCTGCAACAAAAGATAAACTAAAACATTTTTACGGTGAAAAACATGTGACTCGTAAAAACAATCCATAAAATATGAATTGCTTTTAAATGAGATTTTCTCAAAAACATCTTCATCGAATACCGGTGGTTTATTAAAATCGACAAAAACCTCCGCCGATTCATATGTATCATCAAGAAACACCGGAAGATAGGTGGCTAATTGTATTTGAGAATTTGATAAAGATTGTAGTTCATCCCTAATGGTTTGGAGGTTCTTTTGAATTTGGAGAAGGGTGGACTCATGACGAGTTAGGAATTCATAGACTCCGTTATGAAAACGTGTGTCCATGGGACCGAACGGCTCTGATACCAATTGATGTGTACCAAATACACAAGAGAAGAATTTGGAAGAAATAGAAGATTTAGAGGAAAGGATTATTTCATAATATTCAACATAAACTCAATCAAGTTACAATCAGCTATATATATAGTCTGATAGTTCGAATGAGAACAAACAACAAATAGCACTTAGCTAAACAATAGGAAATAACAGGGATGTGCTCCACCTTTTGTGATAGTGGAAGCACCACTTACAAAACATGCCATGAAATACTCATGAGTCCCCCTTTAACAGCAAAACTAACTACAGCATGTAACAACACATGCAATTATCAACCTAAGACTAAGTCCTCCCACTTCGTGACTTGCATGGTGGCCTTCTTGGTGCATGGGGTGCATGGTGTGGCTAATAGGCACATATCACATCAGCAACACACGAATAATTCATGGGGCAACCATACCATTAAGTCTCTTTTTTATCAACCCTCACAACTCCCAAGTACTATACATCTTTTACTTTTTTCTCTTACATGTCTTTTTTACGGGTTTGGCTTTGGTATGCAGGAAAAAGTGCAGTT
This sequence comes from Acer saccharum, assembly GCA_030490815.1. NCBI lineage: Eukaryota > Viridiplantae > Streptophyta > Magnoliopsida > Sapindales > Sapindaceae > Acer > Acer saccharum. The sequence continues at coordinate 22,328,439 of CM059866.1, forward strand.
ATGATAGAACAACTTTATGGTTCACTTCAAAGTGAAAGTGGTTTTCAAATATTAAAGTTGTTCCCAAAATTAACTAAAAATTGATATCAATGACACAGTACAATTAATTGATTCCCACACATTGATCACAACTATTTACAAGTCATGCATGAGGGATGTTTATTATCAATACGAAGATGTTTTATATGGTTGTAAGTGTATTATTATTAATTCTAAATACAAGTTAAATAAAGTACAAAATGTGAGGAAATATTTTATTATTGTCACCTAAATGAACACATATATATAATAATATAGTAATATTATCTAAATATGTCCCCTTTTAATTTTGGTAAAATAGTATAAATTAAAAAAAGAAAAAAAGAAAAACTAAAAAATAGACAAGATGAATTGTCTCAGTGGTTAAGCCCCTCACACCTACATCACAAGGTTGTGGGTTCGAGTCTCTTCTCCTCCCAAAAAAACCCTAAATTATTGTAATATTTAAAAACTAAAAAAAAAAAAAAAAAAAAAAAAAAAAAAAAAAACTAAAAAATAATTAAATTGAAATTGAAAAGCATAGAGGAGCTACCTAATCTGGGAGGATGCAGCAGGCTTCAGCCTCCTCCATCTTTTCTTTTTAAAAAATGTTTTAATTTTTTAATTTAATTTTAATTTAGTTACTTAGGCCCTGTTTGATTTTTCCACTTAACACTGAATGGTACTTAATGTGTTCCATTCAGTTATTTTGTTTGATTTTTTAAGTGGTAAAATCACTTATTGAGCACCTAAAACCACTTGTTTTGAAAAGTGAAATTTTTTCACTTTTCACTTAACACAAATCTAGAAGAATTTAATGCAAAGTTTTACTTCCAAAATTATCCTCACTAATTTAATTTATTTCCAATTTTGTCTTCTGTTAAAGCCCTAATTGTATTTATATTTTTTTTTTCTTCTCACCGTAAAGAACTTTAACATTAGAAAACCTAACTGCTTCAAAACACAAACAACTGAAGACAAATTTTCCTAGCATATTCCGGTCAGTACTCTTTCTTTCTTTTTCTATAATTTCATAATTAGTTTTATTAATTTTATTTTAGACAGATTTTGTTATGAGTTTTTTATTTTTTTTGGGTTTTGAGATGTTAATTTTCGTAAGAAAAAAAAAAAGTTATATATATATAACCATCAATTGATGTATTACGTTTGCTGCTCTATTTTGGTTCTGCTTTTGGCTTGGGTGTTTTTGTTTGTTGTGGCGCTGTGTGCTGAAGTTTGTATCTTGGCCAGCTTCAATTGGGCCTTTTTCTATTAATAAATTCTGATATATTTTGTATATATTATTATGGTTTTTCTCATTGAACATTATTGGTGGATGTAAATCAACAAAAGTAATAATTACAATGAGAAATTAATCATGTTGTTATTCATTGATAATGATATTCAATTTAGAACCAAAAAAAAAAAAAAACCAACCTGTCCACACCAACCAATCCAGTATAATATAAATTTGAAATATTATTAATAACTAAATAAATTTATTTTATAATTAATTTGCATGTTAGAGTTGTCCTTAATATATTAAAATGTAAATATATAACAAATAATAGTTAGAAGGGTATATATGTAAAAGTATTTATTTTCAGATATTTATAACTTAAAAAAACAAACAACTTATCACTTATATTCAGTTTTCAGTGAAAAAAAACAAACATTTTTTTCAGTTTTCAGTTTTCAGTCACTATTCAGTCTTCAGTAACATTCAGCACTGTTCAGTCTTCAGACAAAAAATCAAACGAGGCCTTAATATGTATAATTTTAAATAATCGCTATTAAAGTTTGTAAGTAATAAATAGTTTATATTATAATAAAAATGTTAATTTTTTTGAACTATTTATAATTTTTTTTTGAATAATCAAAATATTAATGTGATATACTAAATGTATTTAAAATTAAGATTAGACTGCACATCACCTCTAATGCACTTCTCTTCCACATATATGGTGAGGGGTTCAAATCCTACCATGCGCATTTTACAAGCATGTGTGGAAAGTTTTCTTCCCGGGTTGTGGGAGTAGTTATCTCCCGTTATGGGAGTAGATATCCAAGGCGCATATGTATTGTTTGATCTCGGCAGGTCTTGGCAGTCCTATTATAATAATTCTTGTACTACTTAAAAAAAAAAAAAAGAGGGTTAAACTAAATTAACTTAAATTTGTGACTTAAAATTTTGACTTCAACATCTCAATTTTCCATATGCTCTTAATCCAAGAGTTATAAATGTATTCAAATCTCAACCATTGGTAAGAGTACATAAATGGTTGAGATGTTGATTTAGCTTGACTCTTAAAATTATTTTAATCATTTTAATAATTTGAATTAAGAGTAATGTTGAAACTTTAAAACATATATTAACTTGAGGTGCACATAGAGTTCTAGAGGGATGCAATTATCGTTACCTACTTACTCCGTATCTTATCAATTCAAACTTTGTCTTACTCATTGGGTCTAAATCCATCAAAATTTTAATATTTTCTTAAATTGTAAAAAAACGAACATCAACTTGATTCAAAATTCTAAATAAAATTATAGTAAAAATTAATGATAGTGAAAACAAGATGAAGGCCCCTCACACTCACACCAAAGGGTTGTGGGTTTGAGTCATGTCTCCCTCCCCAAAACCCCGAATTATTGTAATAATTCAAAAAATAAAATAAAATAAATAGTGAAGAAGCATGTTAAACTAGATAAATTAAAATAAAGTATAATTCAAGGATCATGATATTATATGGTGTAATTACTCGGTAATTAATGGTCGAAAAGATGAGAAGTTCAACGGCAATATGCATCTCATCCTACAACATTGAGTTCATGAGAGCATCTCCCACCCATCCTCTAAATTCATGTTTCCAAGACAATTTAGAGGATTTTTGAAGATTAGTTGCTCCCACCCACCCTCTAAATCGTTGTTTCCAAGAAAAAATTTAGAGAACCTCCACTCCATTCTCTAAATTTAGAGAACCATTTCCCATCCTCTAAAACCACTTTTCAACTTTTTTTATTCTAATTATATCATTTTAACTTTTTCATTAAATTCAATTAATGTATAATAAAATTTAATTTATACATTTTATTAACATAAAAATTATATTATTAGAAATGTCTCATCTAGATCTTTAAAATGAGTTCACTAATGAATATTAATTAATAATTTTTTTTTTACCATACTTTATCATTTGTTCTTCATTTTATTATTTTGTTATAATTTTCTCTAAAAAAAAAATTATTTTATGTTATAAAAAAAATTATGTTAAAGAAAATATAAGTTATTTGAAGATATAAATAGAAATAAAGATAGAAATAAGAATAGAGAGTGTGGTGGGAGTGAAAAATTTTTAGAAATGAAATTTGAGAGGAATATTCTCTTTTGGATCTCTATTTTAGAGATATAGATAGAGAATGGGTGAGAGATGCTCTGAGTTTATTAAAAAAATAATACCTCATTATTGAATTCTAATTAGGGATGGGCGTTTCCCCATGGGACCCCATCTCCCATGGAGCCCCATGAGTTTTTAGCGGCGGATTTTGCCCCCAAATGGATTTTGGGGGTGGGGTGACCCCCATTTAAAAATGGAGGAGGTAGTGGAGGGACCCTCGCTAGCCCCAATGGGCCCCATGCCCATCTTTAATTCTGATATAAGATTGAATATAAGGGTTAAAACAAATTAAAAGTTTGAAAGAAAAAAAAAAATTCTAATCCTGTTTAAAGTTTAAACTTCCTAAACACAATCCTTAATTAAATAAAGGGGTAATTACCCTGATGGCCATCAACTTTTGCCACCACTATCAAAATGGCCATCAAATTGGGAATTGGTCTTAAACTGGCTATTTTTGGCAAACATTGTTACACTAATGACCATTTCATCCATTTCCATCCAATGAGTGGCATTTTGGTAAATAAGGGGATGACATTAATTTATTTTAGATAGTTTTTGGAAATCAATTTTTTCTTTTGTTTTTTGAAACAAATAATTATATTTAGTGTGTATATACGTATAGTATATCTAAAACATACATACATACATATATATATATATATATATATATATATATATATATTTCTTTTTTGAGAAGATTAAGGCTACAAAATCTAAAAATTCTAAAAAATATATTTGAGATAAGTCGAAAAGATATATATATATATATATATATATATATATATATGTATATGTATATAAATTTTCATTTGTGAGAAGATTAAGGCTACAAAATCTAAAAATTCTAAAAAACATATTTGAGATAAGTTGAAAAGAAATATATAGATATATATACAGTCCTTTTCTCCTCAGTGCGTACTGATATAAAATTCATCAGTGCATTGCATGTGGGTCATAGATTATTGAGAAGTTTTGACAAGTGCATACACTTTGAGTCAAAGCATGTAAATCTAATGGTCCACATCCAACACATTAATAGAGTTATATCAGGACGCACTGACTTGAAATTTTTTCGATATATATATATATACACACATATATGTTTGAGATATGCTATATGTATATACACACACTAAACATAATTATTTGTTTCAAAAAACAAAAGAAAAAATTGATTTCTAAAAATATAAAAATAAATTAATGTTATCCTCATATTTACCAAAATGCCACTTATTGAATAGAATTTGATGGAAATGGATGGAATGACCACTAGTGTAACAATATTTACCAAAAAGGGCCATTTTAAAGTCACTTTCCTATCTGGTGACTATTTTGATAATGATATCATAAGTTGATAGCCACGAGGTAATTATCCCTTAAATAAAACATGATAAGTCAAACTAATTAAAAAGAGGAAAAGAAGGCACAAATTGTGTGGGTTAGGCCAACCAAAAGAGCAATCGAAATCCAAAATCCAGCTGTATTGTAAAATAGCAATCGGCTATGGATTGTATTCAACATTTTGCGGGCTTTCTAGATTGTAACGGGTGTCTCTCTGTTTGTTTCACTGAATAATTTGTTGGCTTTTTAACAAAACAACAACAACCCAGCAGCCCCACACACACACTCACGAGAGAATCAATCACACACACTTTCTTTGTTTCTCTCTCTATCTCTCTCACTTGTTCATTCATTCAATCTTTGCATCTGGGTTCTGTTTGTTTTTCCAGTTTATAACGCTTTTTATTTGCTCTCTTTGGTCCTTGAAGACGGGTTTCAATGGCTTCATGTAAGTCCTCTCATTTCTCTACTTATTTATCATTTTGGGTTCTTAGTTATTAATTCTCTCTGCATGTGTATTTAATTTCGTATTTTGTTATGTTGAGAGATTGGTTTTCTGGGATTTGTCCCTTAATTTTTCAGATTAAGTTTAATTTGTTAGTGCTATGTTGCCTGAATATGTTCAATTTACCATTTATTTTCCCAACTTGCATGTCTGCTTCATTGTTCTAAGTTTTGATGTATTGTAGTTTTAAGTGAGAACTTCAATTTGATTAAATGACAGAGACTTTTGTAATTAGAGAGCAGGGGATTTTTCTATAATAGGTTATACCAGAGGTTTCTACTACAAAGATGCAATTCATGTTGAAGAGAGTTCTAAATGTGAAGTTTGTGTAATGTTATGCATGTGTGTGAATTGCCTCTATTTTTATGTACAAAATAACTGCAAAACAATATTTTTAGTGGCTTTCATACCAAATTTGATATTGAATGTTTTAGGACTATCGTTTAGAATCAGAATTATAATAGGCTCTGCATTGTGGTTGTGGAGTAACTGGCAGAAAAGTTGCTAAATTAGAAATATGGTTTGTCATGGGTCCTTTCATTTCTTAATTATAAACCCTTGTAGAATTTGTCATTTATTTTTAAAGGACAATAAGAAATGATCAAGGAGAATTGGTAATGTCATAATGACTAATAAGATAGAAACTAGAAGAATAATCTAAAAACTAGTTCTGCTTCCGAGATTTTGTAAAAGGAACCTGATAAGTATTTTAAATGAATTTAAGATTGCAAGTATATTTATAGTAGAGAAGCATATTATGGAGTTATTGTGTGTCATTGTAGTTCCTTTTCTTTCCTGGTTGTTGAAGAGTGCTCATGCTATGTCTACGTAGGTTTTTAACCTTGAAACCTTCTAATTTACAAACTTTGTTAATTTGATGCGATATTTATAAAATGTGTCTTAGCAAATTTAGGCACTTAATCATGCAGGATTTTGTTGTATTTCAGGTAGCTTAAGAGCTTCAAATATTAAAATTCCAAAGGTGAACCTTGGTAGAACCACAGTTTGTAATTTACAACCAAGGACTGATGTAAGAAAATGGATGGGGTGGAGACCACTACAATATAAAGGCTTGGCAATATCTCGACCATCAGAGAAAACCTTCACTGTATTCAGCGCTCTGTCTTCAGAAACTGAGTGTAAGACATCTTTTATACTATGAAATCCTTCACATAATCCACAGACATGTGGAAGCTTATAAATACTTAAAGATTGAAATGTAAATGATTGCTTTCATCGTAATTTTCCCAGCAATTTGGAAGGGAAAAAAAATTACTTTTATGGTTAAAATCCTTGTGCCAAACTTTTTGGGCTCACACGAGATGCAAACGCTGGTATTAAGTTCATCATTTTTTTTTCTCCTGTAGAAAAATTTGATACTAAGATTTATAATGGAAATAGAAGAAAAATACATTGAATGAATATAACTGGAGAGGAAGAAATAAAGAGAAGAATCCTAATAGAACTGGAAAGTATTCTTTTGAATCAGAATGAGAAAGTATAGGAAAATCTTTGAAGGAAGAAAGGAAGCAATTTTTAGTGGGATATGTATATATATCGATTTGGGGCATTCCTTTTGGTTTTCAGTCTAATAAATTAAAAGAAATCCTTTTCTTCTTCAGTTTTATTTATTTATTTATTTTTGGATTTTAATGCTGTTTGTTTGTTATATTGATTGTCAGTGTTTTTTATTTTATTTTATTTTTTTCAAATGTTGTAAATTCAGGTATTAGCATGTTAGCATTACTTTGTACCTCTATTATCTATCTAATTACACATTGATGTTCAATATGAAAATGAACAGTCATACAGAGAGAGAGAGAGAGAGAGAGAGAGAGAGTCACTGTATGACATTAGTACATTACTGTATGACTGTATGACAGTCAAATAGTCGTACAGAGAAGCTCTTTCAAATGTTCTCAAATTTTATTTGCCTGCAATCATTTCCGTGAATTACCTTTAATAGGCTTTACAAATATCACAATGACAAAATCCATTAATAATTGATTGTATCAGTTTTTTGAGTTTTTGTATCCCTAATATGTGTAAATCTACTTGCACATCTATAGGTTTGAAAACTGATTGTAGATTCAACATTGGGAGGTGTTATTGAAATTGAAATATTAAGGGATCGACTTAATTGGCTGTCAACCTTGTAACAAAGGTTCTGTAAGAAGTTTCATTGTCTTAAACATGTCTGACATCAGTGACATGGACACAGCTCTATGTTTAGAGTTTGCTCTGCTTTGCATTAATCCATTTCTGCAACCATGTTTCTTTAATGAAGTTTTTTATGGCTGTTAAGTTTATATTCACAAATGTATGCAAACCCTTGATGACTAAATTTTGACAAAATACCTTCGAATGACATTTAATCTGTTAAGCCATCACTGGATCCAAAAGTTTAAGTTTGTAGGTTAGAGCCTAAACAATATGGTTTAAGCTCAAATAAACCCTTCATGTGCAAGAGCAATAAGCTTGTCATGTGGACCATTAAAACTAGGCACTCTTGGTAAAACTAGTTCTAATAATATGATATGTAACCACTAGACTCAAAAGCTATGATACAAATAAAATTGGTGAGGGATGATTGCCATCCCTATGCTGTGATGATGAAATGAGCAATGCTTAAATACACATGCTTTCATTGTTGACATACAGCTGCTACAAATGTAAAGGACGGTAATGAAGAGAGTCAAGAGACAGAATCGTCTGGTTTGAATAGCCAGCTCATCCCAAATTCTCATGAGGTGAGTACTTCAATAATGATTGATTGTTCATATCACCAATCTTATTTAGACAAAAATGCTTTATTTACCTTACATATACAAATGTATGGATCAATCTGCTGTTTGAAGTGATTTGCATGGTTTTTTCTTCCATCTTTAAAATGCCATAAAGAAAATAAAATATGAAAAATCAAGAAAATGGAATTTTCAACCTCTTTTATGTAATTATGCCTGGTAAATTCAGTGGGTATATGAGGTGAAAAGGTTAATTTTCCCCTTATTTCCTAAATATATGTTAGATTATTTTTAGGACTTCTAAATAATTATTTGCTAGTAAATTCTTCATAAAGCTTTCTAGTAGTCTGGTAGTTAACCAAACAAATTAATTCTTATGGTGATTAATCACTTGAAAGAGAAGCTATAAGGATTTAAGTTGAACATATTTATTTGCCCTTGAATTCCTTACACCTTTAACAAAAAGCAGCCAGGCATAAACTTTTTGACATCAATGAATGTTGCAATTGTTTAAACTACGAAATTCCCTTCTAACTACACATAATTTGTGACATTGGTAGATAAGGGCCATAAGGCTTTGTCTCATAGGTGCAAGAATTAATCGTGCTAGTTGTATTCTCTCAGTCATATTTAAACACATGACAAGTAATGGATGGGGGTCAATGGAACTTGAATGCTGTGAGATTTTACAGATTTTCATCAGTTACATGGCACAAAACTAGGCTCAACTATCATTTGATCTGATTGGACTGCTCTGAAACATTGTCAAATTGTTTGATTACCATTTGCTCACTATAGGTTTGTACTGGACATTTGGACCATTATAGTTTATGAAGGCTTTCAAAGCATACTAATCCTATATCGTAGTCATGCTTGTCACTGTCACTTGTCATTTGACATTGGTCTTTTATTCTCTATTTAAAACAGCTGTGATGAAACGGAAAATGAAAAATGGATATGGAAATACCAACTTTTTAAATTATTTATGACTAAATAATTGGTACACCAAGATTTATTTTATTTTCCCAAACAATTTTAAGTTTTATATAAATATATTAGATCATCATAGGTCTAAAATGACTATTCTTATCCAAGCTTTCTGATTTGGCTATGGCATGTTCCTCTTTTCTAATTAGATTTGATGTTGTCCTTAGCATTCATCACTGAGTATCCCCTATCTCCTTTTCTTTTCCTTTGTTGATTTCAAAGTAGTTTAAGATTTGCATCACAGAAAACCTTCACTTAAATGTTGTTGTTCAAGCAGTATGTAAGTATGTAACACAACAAGAATTTGATTAAAATATCTCTATATGGGTGCCTTATCTCTAGTTTATACTTGCACTTGGTGTCTAATTAAAAATGAAAAGTGAAAAAAGCACTGATGAGGGACAAGCAATGATTTATGAGATGCCTATACTCCATACTAACATTTCATCCAAATAATTCCTTAGAATTTGAATGTGATTTTAATTTTGCCAAGAAGTTGCTCCATCAGAATGTTTCAATCTATTGAGACTACCTTTGCTCCTTTTCTGATTCATGATATGAAGCTTTATGGTTCTTGGCTTCTTGCAAACCACCAGGATAAATAGACAACACCTCTCTGTAACATATGACTTTGCTTGCACATGGCTTGCACATGCATGCAGATATCTTTATGTATGTGTGAATATGGAGACTAGTTAAAGGTTTCAAATTAAAATGTCAATTCGAATTTATCTGCAGGTGGAATCTTTGGTTACAGATATTTGCAATACAACTTCAATTGCTGAATTTGAATTGAAAGTAAGCACTAACTAAATTCTTTTATGCCCCTTATTTGACGTTAACTTGTTTTATTAGTGGAATCTCACTTCAAATTTTGTTGCTGTGTTAGCTAAAAACATTCTCAACGTTTTTTATTCATCTTTCTTACTTTTTTCCATGTTTTCGTAGGTTGATGGGTTTAGGCTATATGTGACGAGGGACTTAACTAAGAACAGTATACCTCCACCTCCAACTCCTGCTTCTGTCAGTGTACTTACAACTGTTGATGCACCTGGTTCAAATGGGTCAGTTTCCGCCTCATCTTTAGCTCTCTCAAAGCCAGTGCCTTCTTCAGTGGGGATTCAGACATTGCTGGACAATGCTGCTGATGAAGGGTTGGTGATACTTCCGTCTCCAAAGGTGAGAGAACCAAATTTTGGTGCTTCAACTTTCTCCGAGCTCAGTTGCTAGGGCACTAAAATATTATATGGTACAGGTGGGACTTTTTAGAAGATCTCGAACCATTAAGGGGAAGCGTGCACCGCCATCATGTAAAGAGGTACTTTTCATCCATCATTTTCTGTTATTGGTTCGTTGATTTTTGAAATTTAATTGATTTTTTTCCTTTTCCAAAGAAAGAACTGAAATTAGCACATCATAATGTGTAACTAGACCAGAGAGAGCAGTATTTGAAATTGCAATTCACTGCAGATGATCAAATAAATTTTGCATTTTGATTTTTTCTTTGCACTTTCTAGATATTTGAAAAAGTCCCAACTTCCAAGCTCAGTTTTTAAAGTTATTGTTATAGCTCCCAAATAAAATTCTCCATTCTCCTTTGTTTAAGCTTGTGTCTCAGTATATCTCTGGTTCTGTCTTAAAATAGTATTAATCCAATGCTCTTATAGCAAAATTCACCCCATGTCCAAGCAACAGCATATGGCAACATAGAGAATATCTATGAAATGATTCGTGTTAACACTTTTTGTTAGGACCCTCTTCAGGTGGATTAAGGTTTGGTAGAATGCTTTTAATCTTCAATATTTAACTCGTTGTTGGTCCATCAAACGGTCCATTACTTCTTGAAAAAATGGTCATTTTAGTTTCTCTATCTGCCTCCTAAAGCTTCTGTCAAGAAAAGTTCTTACTACAGTATAACTCTTTAATTTAATATTCAATAAATTAATAATCTCTTTTATATAATAAAATGCCTGTAGTCAAGGGGATAAATTAATAATTTCGATTTAATTATTTGATAATACATTTATAAAATTCCCTTGCACAAATATGTGGTTCCACCCATTTCATAAATTAATAATTTGCCAAAACGTACATATAGGATTGACTATGATGTTTTCTTGAAATATGAAACTATTGTTGCTTGTTTTTCTTTGAAATTCAAGTCCAGTTAGATCTCATCTCTAATTTTTTGTAATGCACTTAAAAGTTATGGGGTTGAATACTTGAATTCTCATATTGCAACAAGTAATTATTTAGTGTCTATTGAGTGCTTCCTTGCATGCAACAAACTCCAAAGTTATAATGAATCTCTCAATTTCAATTGATTAAGGGGTAAAATGCATGTTTGCAATTAAAGGAAATAATACACATTCAATATCTTCATAAATTAATAATTATTAATTTATCAATTAATTATTTTCTCACTTAATTAATTGATTTGTTATGGTCTCAAAGTTATTAATTTATAGAGGTTATACCGTATTTATATAATCTTTCAATCTCTGCTAATGTACTGTGCCTTACTCATCAACAGAAGCAGACAGTAAAGGAGGGCCAAGTGCTTTGCTACATTGAACAGCTTGGTGGTGAAATTCCAATTGAGGTTTGCATTCTTAACTACATGTGCTTTTTGTTTCCAATTGTTTGAATGTTTGAAGGAGAAACAATGACCGACCTTCACTAGTCTCTCCAACTTTTATTTTTCTGATATCTATCGTGCCTCTACTTCTATCGACATGGTTATATTGTAAGTCCTAATTCAATTTTAATTTTTTCTAATTCCTTTTGCAGTCTGATATATCTGGGGAGGTCATCAGAATTCTGAGACAGGATGGTGGTAAGTAGTGTCATCTTTCCATTATCACTCAATCTTGGGTTTCTCCTATATTCTTTATAGTAAACAGAAAACTATATTACACTCAACTTGGTTTTCTCTTATTCATCAATTTGGTTTGTTATTTTGTTTAACCCAACAGATCCTGTTGGATACGGTGATGCTCTTATTGCAATTCTTCCCTCGTTTCCCGGAATAAAGAAGCTTCAGTAGAAGAGAAGTGATTGATTCTTGAATCATGTATTCCCCCTGCTGAGCACCATGGTTATCAGCTGATAGTTCTGCGGAGGTGATATGTCTTGAAGACTGTACATCTTTAATGGAAAATATACATGCCTTCACAATTGAAATCTCGTGGGATTGTTTTAATTATTTTAAAAAAGAAAAGATAAGAAGAAAACACCTTCAAGTTTTGGTATTGTTCATTGCAAGAAAATGAGAGTGGATCTTCAGAGAACCATGACAAATCTGGATGACATGAGCTTTACTTATGCTCTATGTGGTTGAAATGATCACATGTCTAAATTAGTACATTATTGTCCGTATATTTTTTTTTTCCGCTTATAGTTGCAGGAGTCTCAGCAACATTTTCTTTTTGTTTCTTCTTGTCATTGAACGTTTCACCGGCATGAATTATATATTATGGGAGCTTATTTGGTTATACATTTTATCCATGTCAATAATTTTCCAATTAGTGATAGTGTTGTCTTGTAAACCTTTGAAACTTTGAATTGGTACATGATTTGGAACCAATTTATGAACTGACTATCCAGAAATGCTCAATATGAAGAAAATCGTGTCTGCAAGTGTTTGGAATCTTACATATTTCCCAAGTTCCCTTGAATTTGTGTATTTAATTTCAAATCAGACATATATGTAGCTGCAAACTTGCTGCCTGAGAATTCTCTACTCTTTATCTCTTTTGAGTGTTTAAATTTCTTAGTAGATGAACATTTCCCAAGCATAATTTTCCCTGTTATACTCTGCAATATTCTTCTCTCATTGATATGAAACTTGCTGAGATTATGGGCAACGTCGGGTCATTCTCAATATCATGTGATGCCATTCTATATCGTTGCTTAGATTGCACTCTTCGGAGAGCGGTGTATATAGGTCAGTTGGAGGATAATCTTGTTGCCTTGCAGTCTGAATTACAAGTACTAGTTGAAGCATAGAATGGTGTGATGAGGAGGTTTACCGTTACCGAACAAAAATGGAACGAACAGATCAAGTGCAAGGTTGGCTTTCAAGGGTGCAAGCTGTAGAAGCTTGAATTTGATGAATTGCTGGAAGTTAAATCTCAAGAGAAATTGAGAAATTGTGTCTTGGAGATGGTTGGGAGAATAACATGTAGGATATGGAAGATTAGAAAGAAGCCCTGAAGAGAAAGTTTTGGATATCTTCAAGATTTTGAGTAAGAAGTTCCTAGTGTTACACTATTAGATAAGTTCGGGTTTTTTTTGAGAGGGAAAACTTGAACCTTTAACCTCGTGGTACAGACGTGAGGAGTTTACCACCGGATTAATCTCGTCTCGTCAAGTTCCCATTATTATTAGATGACATATGCGAGATTGGGAGGGGGTTGATTCAATCAAAGTTGTTTATTATTAGATGACGTATCTGTCTTATCTTTCTTCTTTTTAATTTTGATTTTCAATTCTTGTTTATTTCTTTTTCTTTTTTGTTTTTAAAACTCTAGTTATTAAATGGATGGAACTTATTCCATACATAATTTTTTTTTTAAATTAAAAAAAAAAAAAAAAAACTAAATTTAATATCACTTGTAAGTGGTACCCTATTATGTACCATCCTAAGAAGCACGGATACTCTATTTGGTGGAGGTAACTCGTATTTAACTCGTATCCGGTTCGGATATTCCAGGACAGAGGTGTACCTAAGATTTTTTGATAGGGTGGGCTAAAACAAAAGTATACATATAAAAGTAATAATAATAATAAAACTTCTATGGTACTAGAAAATTTCATTAATAAAATAAAATAAAAAATCTAAGTGATTGAGTGATGGAGTGATCAAGTGACGAGATGAAGTTGGTTCGGTGGTAAACCTCTCACACCTAGGTCATGAGGCTTCCCTTAAAAAACCCTGGATTTATGTAATTTTTCAAATAAAAATAAATAAATAAACGATGGAGAGAATTATTAATGAGTAATACTATACAAGTATACAACCCTAATAATTAATCTAAAATTTAACCTAAATGTTATGATAAGTGAGTTGTTATCACTGTACAATTCATAGAATGATATGGTTAATAAAAAAACCACTTTACATATCATCTAAATTGATTTTTAAGTTAATTTTTGAGTTGTCTAATGTTAATGATTATTAATCAATGGAAGTGAGAGAGAATTGGAACACGTGTTAATTGGGAAGAGATGAGAATAGAACGTGTGTGAGAAATAGAGAAATAGAGAAGGTGTGGGAGAGAATTGGGATTCGGAAAGATATATAAAGAAAAAGAAGATTGATGTGTAACATTGATGTGTCAGAAAAAAGAGAAATTAATCTTATGCTACTCTAACACTACTGCTACTGCACTAACTCACTTGACATGATTATTGTTGATTAAATAATTTTTTATTTTTTTTATTTTTTTTTTTTTACAAAAAAGCTTACCCAGGCTACAGCTTAGGTCAACCCTCTCTACCATCCACCCTTGCTTCAGGATACGTATCCGATATGTCAAATGACGTATTTATTGACTCTATGTCCTAGGGATGGGATTTCCCCCACGGGGCTCCACCCCCATTTGGGGACAAAATTTGCCCCCAAATGGGGTTTTGGGGCGGGGGTAGGGGCAAATTTTGCCCCTAAAACCTAAATGGAGGTGGGGTGGGGTAGGGTGGGATGGGGTCATGGGGGTGAGGCCCCAATTCCCCCATATATTTTATTTATATATTTTAAATTTTATTTTCTTAATAAATAAATAAATAAATAAATAAAAACTCTAACTCTATTAGTCAATTACTTATATACTTGATTATTCTCTGCATAGTTAAATTTGTTTAGACTTTTATGTGTAATACAATAATACTATATTATTATAGTTATTTGTATTAATTTTGGATTAAATTAAATCAATTATAGATTTTAGATTGTATATTTTGTTAATTATTGGATTGGATATTGAAACAGGATGAAACAAAAGTTTGGTCTGATCGAATTCCGAATTCTGAATTCTAAATTCCAGATTTCAAATTGAAAAATTTTAGGATTAGAAATGGGAGAAATTGGGGACGGGGTAGGGGCAGGGGAACCTCCCCCCAAACACCTCCATCCCCAATACCCCCAAATGGGGTTTGGGGGCAGGGGTGGGGGCAGGTTTTAGAAATGGGGGTGGGGGTAGGGGGACCCTCCCCTGCCCCATTGGGTCCCCAGTCCCATCCCTACTCTAGGATGCATCCTGACATATCATCCTCGTATCCTTCCCGTATCCTTACAATGAAGGTGTATTTCAATTGTAGAATGTTGGAAGAGATGATTTTGATTCTATTGACATAGAGAATGTCGGGATACTTGAGATTGCAAACCTTAATGTCGGGATACTTGAGATTGCAAACCTTACTCTTGATGAACCAAAGTTAGAAGTCGAATTATTTAGATTTTTTAACAATATGAATGATGATAATAAAGTTAATTAGGAATTTAGAATATGTTTTATGCGTTTTTTTATGTATTATTTGGATTTTTAATATGTTATAACTTATATGACATGTTTTATTTGGATTTTGTAATATGTTATATTGTTATGACTTATGTAGTTATGTCATGGCATGTTTTATTTGGATTTTAAATATATTTTGATTTTGAATGAATTATCAGATATGTTTTCATATATATATATTTTTTTAATATATGCATATATATATATATATTATTTTAATTGATATATCCTACCATATATGTATCCTAGTTTTTAGAGATTTACCGTATCTTTGTATCGTACCGTATCCGTATCTCATACCCGTATCCGTATCCGTGCTACATAGGCACCATCAATTATAGCTTAAATAATTTGCAGTCATGACTCGCGAAACATTACTATCGCTTTAGTCATTCTTTGAAACAACCTTAACAAATTTGCATTAAAATGGACGTAAAATATCAACATCATTATCGCTTCGGTCATTCTTTGAAAAGAACCTATAATAATTTTGCATAAATATGGACAAAAAATATCAAAGAATAGCCTTCCTTGTTTTCTTTTATGATCAATAATATATAGCTCTTTTAATACAGTAGAACCCCACTATAAATTAATATCATCTCTAAATTAATAAAAAATCTTGGTCCCGACTTGGGCCAATGTAAAAAAATAATAAACTCCTTTATCGTAATAATTAATAATTTCTTTTTAAAATCCAGTGTAAAATTTCGGTCCCAACTAGCGCATAAATTAATAATTCCATAAAATTACAAAATATATTACATAATAATCAAGAATTAGAAAAGTACTTTAAGATGGTATTTGGCCCAAAGCCACCATATTTGATATTTTTGATTTCATCCTTCATCTTTTAAATTGTCCTCTTGTTATAACCAAGAAGATAGAAAATAGAGAATTTTTAAGAGCCGTTAGGAATAGAATTTTTAGGTATATCATGAGATCTCTCCTGTTATATACAAAAAATAAAAATAAAAAAATAAGCCTCATTATTTATAGGGTGAGTATCCTTGGTCACCAAGTAATCACATTCTCAAAAGAAATTGGAAATTTTCTTAATAAATCTTTCATAAACAAGGAATCCTGAAATAAAATAATAATAATAAAAAAAGAACTTTCCCTGGAGAAGAAAATCGACTAAACAAGGAATCCCGAAAGGAACCTTCCCTAAACAAGAAAACCGATTTCAACACATTTTCCAAAATAAAATAACACTTTACAATGTAAAACCCTTCAAATTAATACTCAAGATGGGTCCCAAGAATATTAGTTTAGAGGGGTTCTACTGTACTTAAAATATATATAACACTCTTTTGATAAGCATGCCAAATATACCACCATCCAATGTGGCTAACTATTAAGTGTGCTCATTCAGTCTATCAATGTTTCAGGTTTGAGTTGCTATCAAACATGAAATTGCAACTCGCATCATGCACTAATTATAACTCGTAACATATAAATGTAATATTTCTAATTAACTTGTTATTTTCTAAGTTATTGACTTTATATTAACAAGTTGCTGGGTGGTAGTAGTAAGAATCTTAATTAATCAATTAATTTGAGGGTGAAAAATAAGTTGACATGAAAATATTGATAGGCATCACTATCAACTATGTTACTATGAAGACTATTAAGGTTTTCCTGGAATCACATCATCATGATCTACTTAAGTTGCTCCATTAATTGACTTGACTCTATACATTAACCTCAAAATTCCATGTCCACACTTACATTATTGGAAAAATTTATATTTAACTAATTTCCTGGAGGATTTTGCTGGTCACTTTTAAAGAGTAAAGGAGATATCTTAAATGATGTCAAAGCTTGAACTGTGCAGAAAAAAATAAATTGAATTTGTTACTAATCAATGGAATGGAGGGTGTCCATTTGATATCACAACTCAAGCTTTGACATTGTTTAAGAAATCTTATTTATTCTAACGCTTCAACGGCGGCACGCGAGAGAAGATGATGACCAGGAATGGCTGCTATAATGGTTGACGATCGAGAGATTCAACCATATATCCTGCATGGTATGCTTTCTGCCTTTTAAGAGCAATATTAATTAATTTGTCATGGTTTGTTCTGGTGATCTCTCCATATTGAGCAAACTACATGCACTGATATGCTCAATCACCACCTGTAATATTGTGTTATAAGATTTCACCTTGAAGCCAATAAAACATGCTTACAAAGATTGGGGTATAGAAATACACTTGTTAGTGTCAATCCACCATACCAGTATTCATCATCAAAAACAACTGAATTTCAGTACAGCACTGCTATATAGCTCTACGTAGGCATGTAGCTACCCAAAAAATTGCTCACTCAGACAAGCCAATTAAGTTTCCTAGCTAGTTTCATCTTCATGATAAGTTAGTGATTAATTAGAACATGAACATGTAAAGGGTCAAATGCAGCGAAAGCTGGAAGAGCAGCAGACAATACGAGTCAGTCACCTCCAAGGGAAAGTAACTAGACTCTCGAAATTATGCTCAACATTCTGAATGTGTTCATCAAGTAAACTGTCACTGGATTTCAACTTAGCAATCTCAGAATTGTTTTCCTCATTCATTGATACTAGTCTTGCCTTCTTTTCTTCTAATAATTTTATCTCCTTAGTAACATCAATCAACTCTGCGTTGATCTTGGTTCCCTCATGAGTCCGCATTTTGATCTCACATTTAACTTTTTCCAACTCTGTTTGTAGCTCTTCTCGACTTTCTTTCATTGTCTGCAGCTCGAGAAGACGTCTTTGCACATTTGTCACATTGAAGCCATGTGATTCCAATTCAGGTAGACATTTTAAAAGGCTGTCCATGATGCTTCTCGAAGCATTAACTTGTAATTTTGATGTTTTCTTCACCACGTTAACAAAAGTCATCATATGCTTTAGCGCCAATCCTTCTCGATACACCTCTTCACATTCATCTAAAGGACGAAAATGTGGTTTTTGTGGCATCAATTGAAATTCTTCCAAAGATTGAACAAATCTCAATATTGGTGAACTCTCCAACGATCGTAAGATTTGATTCTTGTATGACATATTGTCAACCGTGGCTGCCCCTGCACAAAATTGCACAACAATTTCATTTGATTTTCAAGGAAAAACAAACATATATAATCACTAGCACAGTAAAAACCAACATAATCGAGCAAATTTCTACAAGTGAATGCATGATAAAATTCACTCCAACTTACTTGAATCGACTACAATTGTTGGCGAGCACGTAGTGAAACTAGAATTTCAGATTTAATCAAGTTTTTTTTTTTTTTTTTTTTTTGGGGGGGGGTGGGGGCGGGGGCCTGGGTGGGGTTGGGTGGTGGTGGTGGTGGTGGGGAACAGTAAATTTTTTATTTTATAGGAAGCAAATATAAAACATTTAACCAAAATATAAGGACTAAAACAAATTTTCCAAGAGACTGATAGCTTCTTGATACATGTTCATCAACATCAATGATTTTAGTAATTAATTCGTCAATCCTTTATGTCTGTATTTTTTCTTTTGCAATGGTTTCTTTGCATGGAATATTGAGTTGAGAGACCCCAATACCTGTAGTTGAAGAATCCTCTATAATTATTTTATCATCAACAATGCCTTCAGCTCTACCACACTCCTTACCTGTAAACATAACATATATTTGTGAATAAAAGCCTACATCATTAAACCAACATTATAGCCTCAACTTATAATCCAATATTAGTTGCTATAGCTTTTGTACCTCTCGATAATGGTGAACTCTCCAACAATTGTAAGTTTTGATTCTCGTATAACATATTGTCAACCGTGGTTGCCCCTGCATCACATTGCACAACAATTTCATTTGGTTTTCTAGGAAAAACTGACATATATAATCACTTACACGGTAAAAACCAACATAATCAAGCCAATTTCTACTAGTGAATGCATGATAAAATTCACTCCAGCTTACATGAATCAACTACAATTGTTGGCAAGCACATTGATACATGTTCATCATCTTTGATTTGAGTAATTAATTGGTCAATCCTTTATGTTTGTATTTTTTGTTTCACAATGATTTCTTTACATGGAATATTGAGATGAGAGACCCCAATACCTGTAGTTGAAGAATCCTCTACGATTATTTTATCAACAACACCTTCAGCTCCACTACACTCATTACCTGTAAAATATAACATATACTTGTGAAAAAAAGCCTACACCATTAAACAAACATTATAGCCTCAAATTATAATCCAATATTAGTTGCAAAAGCCCTTTTGTACCTCTAAGTACCGGTGAACTCTCCAACGATAGTAAGTTTTGATTCTCATATGGCATATTGTCAACCGTGGCTGCCCCTGCATCACATTGCATAACAATTTCATTTGGTTTTCCGGGAAAAACCAAATATATATTCACTTGCAAAGTAAAAACGAACATAATCAAGCCAATTTCTACACATGAATGCATGATAAAAATCACTCCAACTTAATTGAATCAACTACAATTGTTGGCGAGTAAGTGGCAAAGCCAGAATTTTAAATTTAATCAAGTTTAAGGGGGCTAACCAGTAAATTTTTATTTTATAGGAGGCAAATATAAAAAATTTAACCAAAATATAAGGACTAAAAATAAAATTTCCAAGAGGCTCTAGGCCATTCGTAGCTTTTCTCCAAACGAGCACATTGATACATGTTCATCAACATCAATGATTGAATAATTAATTGGTAAATCCTTTATATGATTTCTTTATTATTTTATAGACACCGCCTTCGGATCCACCACACTCCTTACCTTTAAAACATAACATATATTTGTGAATAAAAACCTACACCATTAAACAAATATTATAGCCTCAACTTATAACCCAAGAGCTTTGGTACCTCTCAATACCGGTGAACTCTCCAACGATAGTAAGTTTTGATTCTCGTATGACATATTGTCAACCGTGGCTGCCCCTGCATCACATTACACAACAAATCATTTGATTTTCCAGGAAAAACCGACATATATAATCACATAGACAATAAAAACCAACATAATCAAACCAATTTCTATAACTGAATGTATGATAAAATTCACTCCAGCTTACATGAATCAACTAAAATTGTTGGCAAGCACATTGATACATGTTCATCAACATCTATGATTTGAGTAATTAATTGGTCAATCCTTTATGTTTGTATTTTTTGTTTTGCAATGATTTCTTTACATGGAATATTGAGTTGAGAGACCCAAATACCTGTAGTTGAGGAATCCTCTACGATTATTTTATCAACACCACCTTCAGCTCCACAACACTCCTTACCTGTAAAACATAACATATACTTGGGATAAAAAGTCTACACCATTAAACAAACATTATAGCCTCAACTTACAATCCAATATTAGTTGCAAAAGCTCTTTTGTACCTCTCAGTTCTGGTGAACTCTCCAACGATAGTAAGTTTTGATTCTCATATGGCATATTGTCAACCATGGCTGCCCCTGCATCACATTGCATAACAATTTCATTTGGTTTTCCGGTAAAAACCAACATATATATTCACTTGCAAAGTAAAAACGAACATAATCAAGCCAATTTCTACACATGAATGCATGATAAAATTCACTCCAACTTACTTGAATCAACTACAATTGTTGGCAAGTAAGTGGCAAAGCCAGAATTTCAAATTTAATCAAGTTTATGGGGGCTAACCAGTAAATTTTTATTTTATAGGAAGCATATATAAAAAATTTAACCAAAATATAAGGACTAAAAAGAAAATTTCCAAGAGGCTCCAGGCCATTCATAGCTTTGCTCCAGACAAGCACATTGATACATGTTCATCAACATCAATGATTTGAGTAATTAATATGATTTCTTTACATGGAATATTGAGTAGAGAGACCCCGATACCTATAGTTGAAGAATTCTCTAATCCACCGCACTCCTTACCTTTAAAACATAAATTATATTTGTGAATAAAAACCTACACCATTAAACAGACATTATAGCCTCAACTTATAACCCAAGAGCTTTGGTACCTCTCAATACCGGTGAACTCTCCAACGATAGTAAGTTTTTATTATCATATGACATATTGTCAACCGTAGCTGCCCCTGCATCACATTACACAACAAATTCATTTGATTTTCCAGGAAAAACCGACATATATAATCACATAGACAATAAAAACCAACATAATCAAACCAATTTCTATAAGTGAATGCATGACAAAATTCACTCCAGCTTACATGAATCAACTACGATTGTTGGCAAGCACATTGATACATGTTCATCAACATCTATGATTTGAGTAATTAATTGGTCAAGCCTTTATGTTTGTATTTTTCTTTCCCAATGATTTCTTTATATGGAATATTGAGTTGAGAGTCCCCAATATCTGTAGTTGAAGAACTTAAATCCAATATTAGTTGCTAGATCTTTTGTACCTCTCAGTGCCGGTGAACTCTCCAACAATAGTAAGTAATTAATTAATTTTTTTTGAAAGAATGAGTCATTAATTGGTCAATCCTTTATGTTTGCATTTCGTAATTTTTCTTTCATGATGATTTCTTTACATGGAATATTGGGTTGAGAATACCTGTAGTTGAAGAATCCTCTACATCTATTTTATCAACACTACCTTCGGATCCATCACACTCCTTACCTTGAAAATATAACATATATTTAAATGCCTACACAATTAAACAAACACTAGCCTCAACTTATAATCCAATATTTGTTGCTAGAGCTTTTGTACCTTTTAGTAAAAATTTCACATTTGTTCCTCTCTTTTTCTTCTCACTGCTAGTTTCAGCTTCCATCTGCATTCCCCTCTTCTCTACTCCCTTGCTACACATTTTGTTCTACATCAAGAAACCAATACACAGTCAATAAGTTGTTTAGTTGTACATGCTTTTTCTGTTTTCTTTTTCCTCATGAGATCTCATTAATGCTACTAAACTATCTACAAATGTGAATGTTCTAGTACGACATAAATAAACTTTTAATCATTCCTATAGTTAAATATGATTAAATCAGTGTCTAATCATACATGAACACAAAAACTAAGTGGATTTCTGTATGCCAGTGTCTATATGTAACAATAGAGATATAATTTTGATTTAAAGCCATGTGAAACCCAGCTATAAACACTAATTCTCTAAATTGGGTAATTTTTCTATCACTCAAACATGAAGGTTTGCTCGTTCTTCCATCCCTAAATGCTAAATGGTAAATGATGCTAGTTGCTTAATATCCGAGAAGGAAAACTATCTTGAAATCAACTAATTAGCACCAATATTACAAGAAGTCAACAACTGACATGGAAAAGTAGACTGAGCTATAAACATGATGAAAACTAAAAGCCTAAAATAAATTAGAGACACAGCATGTAGAGAAGAATCAAGAATCTATTACATTGAATCTGAGCAAGCTAATTAAATCAGATATCATCAGGGCATATTGTCATATGCAATGGAATTTGACTCTGCCATATGCCATCCACATAACGGTGAGCACAACTAAATAATTAGTCCCTAGAACCATGACAAAATTATTCCATATAATTATAAAAAGTTTGCATTCCTAAGCCGTGACATTCAAAAGATTTTAATATAAAATATTTTAACATAATAAAAAAAGCCAAATTTTCAAAACACCCCCATGTCAGATGATGAATGCCAAAAAAATAAAAGAGCCTTCTGAGAACAAGTCTGTGAGTTCTCTCTCTCTCTCTCTTCTCTGCTATGTTCTTCATTCATGCTTTAATGGAGTTTTCTCTATTAGATTAGTTTTTCTCTTAAGTCATTTGTACAAATACTTGTTAGTGTAATATGGTATTAGAGCGAATAAAGGACTGATCGTCCATGGCTTCACAAAATAGCGCGTTTTCGGTTCCTGGAGAAGATGTTCGAGGAGCTTCTTCGTCGTCTTCATTGGCAACAAATTTCACCTCACTTGCAAAGTCACTGAACTTCAACCTACTGATAAAACTTGATAATGACAACTACACATACTGGAAAGCTCAGGTATTCCCTATCATTAGAGCGTTTGAATTAGAAGATTTTGTTACTGGTTTAAAGTCAGCTCCACCAAAATATATTGAAATACAGAAATCTGATGGTAGTGATAAGCGGGTTGTTTTAAACAAGGTGTATACCTGTTGGAAAAAATCAGACCAATTGCTTTTAAGCTGGTTGATTTCTTCGATTAATCAGAGTATTATAGGTCAAGTACTGATTGTTCAAGTTCACTTAAGGTTTGGAGTGTTTTAGAGAGATTGTATTCTCAGCAATCTATGGCTAAGGTGCTTCAACTTAAACAACAACTACAAAATATTAAGAAAGGTTCAAGCTCAATAAATGATTTTGTTCTTAAAGTGAAAACAACAGGAGATAATCTGAGGGCAGCTGGTCAAGTTGTTACTGAAAATGACTTGATTTTGAGTATCATCAATGAAGTGGGGCACGAGTATGATGCTGTAGTTGTGTTAATTTCTTCGCAAAGAAATTCAATTAGTGTTCAGGAAGCACGGTATCTGTTAATGTTACATGAGCAGAGAATTGCTCAATTGAAAAAAATTGGTCAAGTTGATGTTGCTAATGCAAGTGCAAACTATGCTAACTATGCTGCTGGGAATCAAAATGGAAGAAATCAGAGAGGAGGTTACAACAATTCTGGAAATTTTAATAATGGAGGTAGCTAGGTCTAATAACAACAGAGGCAGCAGGGGCAGAGGAAGAAATAATGGTAAGTGGAACAATGGTAGGCACTTGTGTCAATTGTGTGGACGGATTGGTCACACTTGCCTCAACTGCTATCACGTTTTGATAGAAATTTTCAAGGAAACAATCAACAACAGAGCAACAATTATTTTCAGAATAACTCAAATTCTTCCTTCCCAGGCAACAACATGCAGACCATAACAAACACACCTCATCAGGCAAACTTTCATCAGTTGACAGCATATTATGCAACTCCTGAAAATATGTGTGACCCAGCTTGGTATGCCCACAGCGGGGCAACTAATCATGTGACCTCTGACCTCAGACTTGTCCAATCTTTCTATTCACTCAGAGTATCAAGGCGCCGATCAACTAGCTGTTGGCAATGGGCAGCAACTTAAAATCACTCATATCGGTAACTCTCTCATATCCTCTCATGAGTTATCTTCTAGACCTTTAATGCTTAAACACATATTGTGTGTGCCTTCTATTGCTAAGAACCTACTTAGTATATCTAAATTTACTCAAGACAATGATGCCTTTGCTGAATTCACTTCTGATTCTTGTGCTATCAAGGAAAAGAATTCCAAGGCAATTCTGCTCCAAGGCAAGCTTGAGAATGGCTTATACAAGCTAAATGTGGGTGGAGTTCAGTCAGAACTTGCTACCAGATCTTTGAAGAATAAATGTTTTACTGCTTTTTCAATTCCTAGGAATAAAATTGCCAGCTCTTCATGTAATACATTGTGTACAGAAAAACCTCTATCTGGCAATACTTGTAATTCAGTTTCTTTAAATGAAAGTATGTGGCACTTGAAGCTAGGTCATCCAGCTCCTCTAATTCTCAGAAAAGTGATGAATAGTCTTCACTTGAAATATAGTAATACTCATCTCAAATTTTGTGATGCTTGCAAACTTGGCAAACTACATCAGTTGCCATTTCAAGCTTCTACATTCAAGGCAGCTTGTCCCTTAGAACTGGTATTCACTGATGTATGGGGTCCATCGCAATGCCATCAGTTGAAGGGTATAGGTATTATGTGATATTTGTTGACTCTTTCTCAAGGTACTGTTGGTTTTATCCCTTGAAACTTAAGTCAGAGGTTCCAGCCACATTTCATTGTTTCAAAACAGCTGTTGAACTGCAGTTGGAATGCAAAATTATGTGCTTGCAAGCAGATTTGGGTACTGAGTTCAAACCCTTGATTCCTTTTCTTGCTTAGAATGGAATTCATTTTAGAACCTCGTGTGCCTATACAAATCAACAAAACGATGTCTCCAAAAGGAAACACCGTCATGTAGTTGAGACTGGCCCATATGCCTCTGACCTTTTGGGTAGATGCTTTTCAAACTGCCACTCTTTTGATTAACAACCTGCCAACTCCAATCCTTCAACTTATATCACCTTATGAAGTCTTATTTCATAGGTTACCTAACTATAATTTCTTTAAAGTTTTTGGTTGCTCAGCTTTTCCATATCTTAGACCTTATTCCTCTGAAAAATTTGATTTTCACACATCTAAGTGTATTTGTTGGTTATAGCATGAGTCAAAAAGGCTATAAATGCCTCCATCCTTCTGGTAGAGTGTGTGTGTTAAGGAATGTGGTTTTCAATGAATTTGAATTCCCTTTTCAAAATCTTTTCCCTGCTGTCCCTCATATCTCTAAATCCTTTGCTAGTTTACCCACATCAGTATTATCTGCTGCTTCTTATCAGCATTATCCTTCTGCATTTCCAAATCATAGTTCCAGTTGTAGTCTTCCTACCTCATCTCCTGTCAATACAACAAATTTCTCTCCTAGTAATTCATCTAGTTCTCACTCTACCATTCCAGCTCCTGTCAACCAACTAAACACTCATCCAGCTCATGTCAACCAACTAAACACACACCCAATGATCACAAGAGTCAAGACTCAAGTCTGGCATTACCAAACCATAAGTTTACTCTTCTATTATGTTCCTACAGAATTTCAGTGTGCTGGCATACTTACCAAAGCATTGGCTTCTTCTCTGTTTGATTTCCTTCGTTCCAAGCTGAACTCGCAGATTTCTCCATCATTCAACTTGCAGGGGGATGTTAGAGATAATGACAAGCAAGCCCTTTCAGCTGATAAAAGTCAATGCCATAAAGCTTGCAATACTAGCCCAACAGAATTCTCAACAGTCTCTACACACTCAGAGAGCTATACTACTATGTTGGTGTTTCCAGTCAGAGACTGATGCAGTTGCAGCAAATCATGATCATGATGATCAGAATGTGATCATCATGATCAAACAAAGGAAACGCACTAGAGATGAGTTGGCAGGAAAACTCTGCTTTCAGTTATTAAGGAAGTGATGTGGCCAATTGATTGGCTCTCCGCAACTTAAGGAAATTAGTTAGAGAAAGCTGAATATAAAAGCTTTCTCTCTCCGTACATTGTAACCGATTGAAAAAAATGAAAAATTCTCTGAGTTCTCTCTCTCTCTTCTCTGCTATGTTCTTCATTCATACTTTAATGTAGTCTTCTCTATTAGATTAGTTTTTCTCTTAGTCATTTGTACAAATACTTGATAGTGTAATAAAAAGAAAACAACTTTCAATTTCATAATTAACAAAAAGATCCTAAACTGCTGATGAAGATTATGAAAGAGAGATAGCAAATTTCTTTTCATTTTCGTGGTAAATTTGAAGCACAAGCTAATGTGACTTGAAATTACAACCAACACACAAACAACAAGCAATAGAAACAAAAACTCTGGGCTTGCACTTGGGATATCAAGTGGGTATATCATTATCAAGGCTTGAACTTTAAGCATGATATGGGAAAAGAAAATACTTCAAAAGAAAACAACTTTCAACTTCATAATTAAAAAGAAAACAACTTTATAACTCCATAATCAACAAAAAGATCCTAAAAAGTGTAGTACCTGTTTTTGAGGTTGAATCCACTTGTCACCAACCCAATCCAGATGAAACCTCAACTCAGAGGACCTAAAGTTCATTATACGAGATGGGTTCTTCAACAAGACCAAATATTCCATCGGCTCCTCCTCCTTCCACACTTTGGACACCACCCCAACCCACCACCCATCATTGCGATAAGCATCAACCACATCATTTACTTCAAACCTCTGTTGTTCTTGTTCATCATCGTTCGGTGGTGGAGGTGGTAGAGGCCTCATAAACTTGATATCAACACGCTTTCTCAACAACTTGCTGCCATAAAGCAAGCTCTGATACTCAACCAAAAATATCATTTTCCCAGGAGCTGTAGGTGATGGAGGTGGTGGATCCAAGACTTTAGCAACGAACCATCCACCAGGGAACCACCCATCAGCACTGCTCACTTCAACAAGTGTGCCTTTTGCAAACAAATCGATGTTCCCAGGTGACATTTTAATGTATTTGAGAACTCAAAGGGTATGTTTGTTAAACAGAGGAGTTTGGTTCCTAATTGTAGGAATAAATTTTCTCTTCTCTGAAACGTGTTAGAACTTTGTCACGTGTTAAGAAACCTCTACAAGCAATTATCATTTATCAATCTGGTCCCTAATTTTTTAAATGTAAGTTTTTAAAAATAACCACATAAATTATATAAATTTTGTTTTTAATCACATGTACCGATACGAAGTTTTTAAAGGAAATAGGCCTTTTTAGTCAAAAATTATGGGGTCTTATTGTTTTTGTCACCAATTATCATTTTTACTGTTTTTGTCAACAAATGGGCTGTGAGGACATAATTACCTCTATTTTTTTTTTTTCATTACCTCTTCTCTCTCCTTTTCTATCTCATTTTCCATAGAATCTTTTTTTTTCTTTCTCTCTCTCTCTCTCTTCTTCTCTCTCACATGTTCTTCTTCTTCTTCTTCTTCTTTCTCTCCTCTCTTCTCTTTCTCCTTTTCTCTCACGGTTCTTCTTCTTCCTCTTTCTCTCTCACGCCTTCTCTCCTCCTTCTTCTTCTTCTCTTTCTCTCCTCCCTTCTCCTTCTCTTTCAGGTTATTTTCCAGATTTTTTAAAAAAAAATTCAGTTTTTTTTTTTTTTTAACAAAAAATTTCAGATTTCGTTTTTTTCAAAGAAAATTTCCATATTTGATGGTGGTTGTTGTGTTTATGAAAGGTGAGAGTTGTGTTTGGGTTTGAGTTTTGTTAAAAAAAAAAATTCAGATTTTTTTATTTATTTTTATTTTTATTTTTTTTTTTTAAATTCAGATTTGGTTCTCTAGATTTTTGTTGTTTGATTTTCTAGATTTTTATGTTTGGGTTGTGGTTGTGGTTGTGGTTGATTTTCTAGATTTTTTAAAAAATTTCAGGTTTTTTTTTTTAAACAAAAATTTTCAGATTTGAATTAAAAATTTTCAGTTTTTTTTTTTTGTTGAAAATTTTCCATAGTTAAAAAAGGTATGGATTTGAGTGTTAGTTGTTGATTTTAAGGGTGGTTGTTGTTGTGCTTAAGTTTAAGTATTGTTTATTTTTTTAAAAAAATCAGATTTTGTTTTGTGTAAAAAAATTTCCAGATTTTTAAAAAAAGTTTAAGGTTTTTTTTTTTTTTTTTTTTTTTGGTTGAAAAAATTCTAGATTTTTTTAAATTTTTTTTCCAGATTTTCGTGTTCAAGTTGAAGTGTCCAGTTTTTCCAAATTTTTTTTTTTTCCAGGACTAGTGTGTTTAATTGTGTTACTGGTGTGTTTAATTGGGTTGGAAAAATGTGTGTGTTTAATTGGTTATATCTGGTGTGTGTAATTGTTTATTACTGGTGTGTTTAATTGGTTAATATTGGTGTGTGTAAATGGTTTGAACTGGTGTGTGTAAATCAATTAAACACATCAGGGCAAACCAATTAAACACACCAAAGCAAATCAATTAAACATATCAATGAAACTCAATTAAACACACTGGGGAACCCAATTAAACACACCAATACTGACCAATTAAACACATCATGTGTAAACCAATTAAACACACCAATGTACCCGATTAATTAAACACACAAAGACTGACCAATTAAATACACCAATTATAAATTAATTAAACACATCAGATTAATTAAACACACCGGGGAATCTAATTAAACACACCGGACTAATTAAATACACCAGGCAAAATGAATTAAACACCGGACTAATTAAACACATTATGCCACCAATTAAACACACTAGACTAATTAAACACACCAGACCAAACAAATTAAACACACCATGCCACCAATTAAACACACCTGACTAATTAAACACACCATGCCAAACATATTAAACACACCAGACCAAATAAATTAAACACACCAAGCCAAACAAATTAAACACACCAGGTGTGTTTAATTCGTTTTACCATGGTGTGTTTAATTAGCCTGGTGTGTTTAATTCATTTTGCCTGGTGTGTTTAATTCATTTGCCTGGTGTGTTTAATTAGTCCGGTGTGTTTAATTCATTTTACCTGGTGTGTTTAATTCGTTTACCTGGTGTGTTTAAACAAAATAAAATTTGAAAAGTTTGTTTGAAAAAGATCAAATCCAAAAAATCTCAATTTTTTTTCAACAAAACTCAAACCCAAACACAACTCCCACCATTCATAAAAACAACCACAACCCAAAATTAAATACAACCACAAATCAACAACTAACACTCAAATCCAAACATTTTTTTTAATCTGAAAATTTTTCAAAAAAAAAAAAAAACTGAAATTTTTTTAAAAATCTGGAAAAAAAAAGGAGAAAGAGAAAGAGAAAGAGAAGAAGAAGAAGATAAACTCGTGAGAGAGAGAAGACGTGAAAGAGAGAGGAGGAGAGAAAGAGAGAAGGAGGCGTGAGAAAAGGAGAGAGAGAAAGAGGGAAAAATTTTTTGTAAAGAAGGGCAATCTTGTCCAAAAACTTGATATTTTAACAAAAACAATAAAAATAATAATGGTGGACAAAAACAATAAAGCCACTAATTTTTTGGCTAGTTATAAAGTTCTCCCAAGTTTTTATTGTTAATAACAATATTCTAAAATCTCTTTTCAGTATATAATCATAAATTACGAAAATATCTCTGTAATATCTTTTCTGTTTTTATAAGAAAACGTGAACCTTAAAAAAAAAAAAAAGAAAAAAAAAGTGACATCTTAAATAATAATGTGATATGTATTAATATCATTTAAAATTAAAAAATTACTAAATCAACCCCTAGAACCATATTTTTAACTTTTTGAATGAGAACATTACCAGACTAAAAGGGTGTTTCGATAATTTTCTCTTTTCCCGATTTACTTTTTTCTTCTATATTTCAAATAGTACTGTCGGGAAAAGGTTTGCCCCAGCGTCATTGTTGCCATGCTTGGGTGTGCGTTGCCAAGGCAGTGCGTGCCATCATTGGGTCGTGCATGTCGCACCAGCGAAGGTTAGAGATATATATATATATATATATATATATATATATATATATATATGAAGGTGGGGAAGATATTAGGAGGGAGAGAGAGAGAGTGTGTGTGTGTAGGTAGTCATTTTATTTGGTGTATATTGGTAAGTTTTCAAAAACGTGGTTATTAACGGTTAACTTTTCATATATGGTTAAAAATAAAAGTCTAATATTTTAAGGGTAATTTTGATATTCTACCTTTTTTTTTTTTAAATGTTACTTTTTAACCTATTTTTGGCTCTTGTAGTCATTAACTTTTTCAAAATACATTAATTTGGTCATTAGGTCAAATTTAATAGTTCCAGGGTTATCTTCGCATTTTAATCCATCAACACATCAATAGTGACACATGGCACAATTAGAAAATTTGTCCGAAAATAAAAACTTGAAAGAATTAAAAATTAAAAAATATATATATAAACTAAGTGAGGCCACTGGCCACCTCCACCGTGGCCACATGGTGTTGTCGATCTCCAGAAGTGGTTGACGGTCGATCTCCTGGAGATCCATGGACTTCTCAGTTCTCATGTTGATGATTTCAGGCTATTCTATGTTGGGGTCGGCATTTTTAAGTTGCCTCAAAACAGAAGAGTCGAACAAAATTAATTTTTTTTAGCGGTCTCCATTATATTGGTGGGTTTCATGTTATCCATCCATTGTCTTCATCCTATTATTTTTGAACAAAAATTCAAAGAAACAGAAGAAGCCTTTGGTGTCATTCAAAGAGTGTGTTGCAAACCATACCATTTATCAGCTAGAAGTGATGAAATTCTTCATCCCAAACTTCATTCCCTCCCCCCCGATATATCACATGTGGTGGCGGCTAAATGATTGCATTTAACCACCAAATCACATTGGTCGGTGATAATTCTCAATCTCAAACCGGTGAGTGTGTATGTATTAATTTTACAACAATGTTTAGAACCCTAGTCCCACTCAGACACACAAGACCAAAGTAAGAGTTTGAACCCCAGTACTCTAGGGAAAAAGTTTGAGATCAACCAAATTAAAGTGATGGTTGGGTTCCTCAACGGCTCAATATATATTGGCATGTATAGAATGTTTTGGAATGAAAGTAGTAGATGAGATTCGTTTTAATTATACGTCAAATTGAAGAGAGGTTTTCAAAATTATTCCTTGAAAAATTATGCAAGATCGAGATATGGTTATTTTTACACAAACTTGTTATGCCTACGATTTCTTTACTTTAGACGAAATATATGCCGAATGTATACCACAAAATTATTGCTTGATTAATGAATATAATCTAAGAATGAATTTTTCTGTCTGTTGTTTTTTTAGAATAAAGTGTGAATATTTGAGAATGTCGATGTAAATAAATAGTAAAGTACTTAAAAGTTCAACTAGACGTTCTTAATTAAAAATGATAAATTATATTTATTTAATTTGATAGGAATTATTCAAGAAATAAAGGTAATAAAATAAAGCCGAAATGCGTTGAAATATCATCCAATGGGCCAAGCCCAAGACTGGCCACTGGCCCCAATTGATCTGTAAAATTATTAACGAGTCAAGATCGTTAAAAGGAAAAAAATTTTTGGGTCGAGCCCATTACCGGCCGAATAAACCCAAAAGATCTTTAAAAGACATGATGGTGATTGGGTATGTCTAACGTCATGACGCCACGTCATTAAAATTAGAGCAAATTACACCAAACTCCCCTAAGGTTTGCTCTTTCACACGCGGAAACAACTTTATCATTTATTGACACTCACCTACCCTATCGTCAGTCAACGGCCGTCAGACTTAACCTTTGACCTTGTGAGGAAGGGTAATTTCGTCTTTTAACACTTTATATACTGTACAGTCAGACTTATTTAATGCATGTCAGACTTATTTTTCATTTTTTATATTTTATTTTCATAACTTTTCTCACTATCAAAACACCAAAATTTAATATTTTTTCTCTCAATACAATTTTCAAGAAACCAAACACAAACAAATTTTCAATCATAAAAAAAAATCCAGATACCAAATGCAAACAAGTCTTATGAAACCAAATTCAAAACTATTTTTCAATTATCATAACTTTCATATTCAATCAATTTCTAAAAAAAAAAAAAAAAAATCGAATTTAAAAAAAAAAATACTGGTCCATTCATCACTCATCAGCAGCTCCACCCAATCAAACACCAACCCAAAATCAAACCATCATCATTATCATCAACTCCACACTCAAACATCACTATCATCAGCACCATCCCAAACACCACTGCCCAACTGCCTTTCTCTTCCTCTTTCTCTCCCAAATCAAAAACCTAAAACAGTAAAACCCCAAAAATAAAAAACCCCAAATCGGCCAATCTCTCTCTCTCTCTCTCTCTCTCTCTCTCTCTCTCTCCCTGATTCTCCCTGATTCTCTTCTATTCGCATCGATTTATTCGGTTCAAAGAAGAAGTCGAATTTCCAATTTCTCGTTCTCGTGTTCTTCTAGTTTTCTGGAAGAGTTGGGTAGGGTTCGTGAAATTTGAAATGGTGAAGTTGATGATATAGAGAAATTAGTCAGAGATAGATATGAACGAGAGAGGAGGTGGTTCGTTTGTCGCTGTCAAGATCAGGGACTCAACTGAGGCAATGTCGAACACAAAATTATTTTTTTCACTCTGATTTTTTTCTCTTCTGGTTGATTTATTTGTGTATGTGGTAAATGTGTTTGGTGGAATTTGTATGTGCGTTTTGATGATTTGGGTGTGCTCGAAATGAAGAGATTGTATGGGTGCATGCAAGGTGTTTGATGATTTGTGGGAATGAGAAATGAAGAGAGGGAATAGAAGAGAAGAATATTTGGATCATTGAGAGAGGAACAGGACGAGATGCACCGGAAAAGAAGGTTTTGCAAGTTCTTCATGGAATTCATGCATGGAAGAGTGAAGAACAGATCGTCAATCTCCGGCAGAGAATCAAGAACATCGTCTAGATGCGACGATGAAGAAGACCCGTGCACAGATCTGTTCCTCTGTGAAGAAGTAGATCTGTTCCTCCACCATCTGTTCCTCCATCAAGAGATTTTTTTTTTTTTTTTTTTAATTTTTTGAAATTAAAGAGTTTAGATGATGATTTAAAAAATAGAAAAAAGGAAAAATAAAATAAAAAAGAAGATGAAGATGATGAACAGTATTTTGAAAGAAGAAGAAGATTTCGTGTTTGTTTTTTAAATTTTAATTAATATTATACTTAATGAAATTATTTTTAGGGCTGATGTGTCTATGTTTGATTAGATAATTCATTTTTGTGTTTCATTTTTAATTTTTTTTTAATTATTAAAAAAAAACATAATTTTCTAACTCTAAAAAAACATAATTTTTTTATATTTAATTTTATTATATTTATTAATTATTAATTATAAATTTAATTAGTTTTATTTATAAATTTAATTAGTTTTAAAGTCTGGATTATTTTTTGTTAACTTTTTTTAAATATTGTTTGTATGTTTTTTTTTTTAAAAAAAATAAATTAGTTTTTGTCTTTTTATGAGGTTATAAAAGTAAATAGACATACTTAGGGGTATTTTGGACTTTTGCATGGTCTGATAAGGTCAAAGGTTAAGTTTGACGGCTGTTGATTGATGATAGGGGAGGTGAGTGTCAATAAATGATAAAGTTGTTTCCGCGTGTGAAAGAGCAAACCTCAGGGGAGTTTGGTGTAATTTGCTCTTAAAATTATTCATGAGAAAATTTATTTCCAATTTTAACATAAATGATGTGGCAAGTGAGTTGTCATAATCACACATAACATAAGATAACATGGTTAATGAAAAAACCACTTGTTATATCATTTGAATTGAAATTTGAGATAATTTTTTTGGGTTGTTTAGCATTAGTGATATTTTATACTATTTAATTACACTACGGGTGCCCCAAGGGTGTAGCTCAATTGGTAGATTGATGAGCTTGAGTCAGTTGGTAGATTGACGAGCTTGAGGCTTAAGCAAATGACTCCCAATTCAACGGTTCTAAAAAAAATACATGGTCTAGATAGGTGAATAAATAAATACTGTATCTGTATATATATATATATATATATATATATATATATATATATATATATATATATATATAATAGGTATTTTTGGATAATACATAAAAATTAATGTGCTTAACATAAGGATTGTTGAGACGACCAATATTTCAAAATTATTGAAAAAGAAAACTGGATCCAGATATTTTTATTTTAAGAAATAAAAAATATTAAAAAGAACAACCTTGCGAATTTAAAGAAAATATGATATAATTTAAAATCAATTATTTCAAATTATAAAATGAATAGATTAGTTTTATGATATTAATCTGCTTAAAAAATATTTAAGATTGCTACGGCTTAAAAAATAATTGCTTACAACTTTGTTTATGATATTAATCTGCTTAAAAAATAGGGTTTTATTGAAAACTAACCCCTTTGAGAGGCTCAAGTTGAAATCTAACTCATTTTTGAAAAACTTGCAAAACTAACTCTTTTTTTATGTGTAAGTTCTACTTTACCCTTACTTACTAACTTTTTTCTCTATACTCATTTTATTCCCATTCTTTTCACATTTTTCTCTCTACTCATTTTATTAACATTTTTTTCCTCACCTTTTTCTGTCCCCACCACAAGAACACGTTTTTCTCTCTACTCCATCGGAACACGTTTTTCTTTTCTCCTCTCCAATTTTTTTTTTCTTTTATTCTCTCTTCCTTTGCAAGTAGAAATTAAGCAACTCCACTATTGAGCAAGTAGAAACAAGCAACTCCACCATTGAGCAACTCCATAAGGGAACCTTCCATTGAAGCCTTGAGGTGAGTTTTTTTTTTTTTTTTTTTGATTTTTTATACTTCAAACTTCTCAACCATCTCCGATTTACTCGAATTTCTGTAATATTTTTGTGAAAATAATTTACAATTACATAATAAAGCATGGGTCTTGATTGAATTTGATGTTGTTGTGACCAATTTAAAGTTTATACTTATTTTGAGTTTATTTCTTGTTAAAATGTCTGTAAGGATTCCCGTTTTGTTGATTGGCTTATTTCGTGGACAAACCACGTGTTGGGGATTGTATGTAAGGGTAGCTTAAGTGATAGATATTCAAGCTCAAGACCCTCTCATGTCCTCAAGGTTGATAAGCACCAAAGGTAAATCTCCTTGTGCTTACTTGTCTTGAAGAGATAGTTGCACACACTCACAACTCATGCATATGTTTAATCCTTGTATGTTGTGTGTCTTATTTGTGTGCCTTAATGCTCATTAACATCTCTTCTTGCATGTTAGTTTGATTGCATCTTGCATATCCAATTGCCTTGTCATGCTTAGACTTAGGATTGCATTTTTGCACTGGGCGCTCCCAAAAGCGCTCTACAAAAGCGCTGTACGAACAGCCCCCGTTGGGTGCTGTACAGACCTGATCGATTTAATTCGGTCGCTGTACGAGCGCTGTAGAGGCGCTCTACAAAGCGCTCTACGTAGAGCACCCTTCTGTTTTCTAGCGAGAACAGAGCAGGGGCACTGTACAGGCGCTGTACAGAAGCGCCCTACGTACAGCGCCCATGGCAAAATTGTGGTGTCACTTATCAAAACGACCACACTTCATCTTGACACCCTATATATATGCCACTTTGACTTTAGGTCAATTACAAGAGTTCATATTCAGATTTCATACTTAGGATATTTTTCAAAGAGAAGAAAAATTCCAAGAACTCATTTTTAATTACTCAAACACTTTTTCATGATCATCAATCATCATCTAGCATCATCTTAGATCATCTAGATGTCTTCTTGCATGGATTCTTCATCATACTTTGCTTGGTAAGCTTTTCACTAATATCTTACATATTTTGTGTTTCTCTTAACAAGCAATCTCATTTAATTACTTGTATGTTATTTTATATACTTTGAATACAAGTTTGAGATTAGTATGATGTATGTTTGAGAAGTTGTATTGTGATAGCTAATTAGGTTTTGTGCTTAATCTTGATTAGCTAAGCTATTTGACATGTCATCTAGCCATTTATATCTAGGATTGTTTTAATTGCAAAATCATTATCCTAGATAAGCATATAGAGTAACCTAGCTCTAATTTGCATTTTGAATATTCATACATATTCACTTAGGTTGTTTCTCTTCATAGAGAAGTAAGTCTTGGGGCTAAGAGTGCTTAGGCCTCAAGAAAATTGGAATAGGGTTGCTAATAAAGGCCCACTGGGTAGAAGTGAGAGGTTACAGACCGGAGTGTTAGACGAGGTCTACATAGGTTGTAAACTTCATTTCAATTAGTGATTTCGAGTTCCGAGTATGGCGCACTATACAGCCTGTGGTTTTTCCCAGTGGTTGGGTTTCCACGTATATATCTTGTGTTATTTAAATTCCGCACATATTACACTTGATATATTATTTTGACTAGTTAGGGGCATTTTCGTAAAATTGACTTGCATGCGAAAATTGGGTAATAATTGTTAAAATCTATTCACCCCCCCTCTAGATTAATATATTGATAACACACCTAGTTTATTTGAGGACTTTCAATTGGTATCAGAGTGGGTTCCTAGACATACATAGGTGATCCTAGCTCATTTTTGGTGTGTTTTGCATTTATGTGATTCTTTGATCATTCATACATTTTGCATTCATTTCATCCATTCATTATACACTATAAGTGGAATCGGTGGTTCAAATGAGGGTGCTTCGAGCGTAAGGCCACCCCTCCTCACTGGCATAAATTACTCCCAATGGAAAGGGAAGATGGAGGCATATGTGTGTCAAATCCATGATAGGGCATGGATGGCCATTGAAGATGGATATTCGCCTCCTATGATGACTCCCACGGGTGGAGGAGAAGAAGTGCTCAAGCCTAAGGCACAGTGGACACAACCCGATTTTGAGTTGTCCAAGTGGAATTAAAAGGGATGGCACGCCCTTATATGTGCAGTGGACGAAATCAGTACAAACTGATTCAGAACACTAAGAGGGGTCCAATGAGAAAGTCAAAGAAGTAGCTCTAGAAGAGATAGTTGTTGCTTCACATTGGGATATGGCACTTATTGACTCAAGAGACCAAGGTGAAGGTCTTGATGAGGATATTGGATCCATAGGAGCGGAGGAGAGTCTAGAAGATGACACTAGTGGAGATGACTCCTTATCTAACTCTACAAATGGAAATGTAGAGAATATGGATGTGCATGACTTTATAGTCAATGTTGAAAGCTCCATGAAGAAGAAAGATAGATTTCTAAGGATTTTAGAGGAAGAAAATCTAGAGCTTTCAACATACAATGACCTCTTAAGGAAACAAGTGGAGAAGATGGATCTTAAGGACAACTTTGAAAGTTTTGAAAGCTCTAAGTTAAATAATGAAAAAGAGATTCAAAGGTTAAAGGAAGAACTACTTAGGCTTTCAACATAAGTTGATCACTTGAATGATGAAGTGGTAAGATCCATGGTGGAAAAAGACAAGCTAAAAGATGAGCTAGCTTTGTCTAAGAGGAATGAAGAGGGTTTGAAGAGAGAGCTTGTTGAAGCCAAAGTGTTATTGACTAGAATGACCACAAGCACCAAGAAGCTTGACAACATACTTGGTGTAGGAAAAAGCCTTTGTGACAAAAGAGGTCTTGGATTCGAAGTGAGCAAGGATTGCTCTATTCCTAAGAAGACCGTCTTTGTGAAGAGTTTGGGTAAGATAGAAGCGTCACCGGTGCAAACTCCTAGGAAGAAGTTAGAACTAGGACAATGTTCGAAGAATGCACAAGTAAAGGTGGTGAAAACAAGACAACCCCAAGCTCAACGGTTTAGTGCCTCTCGAGTCAACTCTCCTAAAAAAATGACTCACTATGTGAAGAGGCAAAACATGCTACCTCATGCAAGGAGGCAACCCATTCCGGTTCAACCACAAAGAAGACATGAACCGACTCAACACCAAAGGAGACATCAAATGCATGATGAGTCTCAAATGACTTCATAAGGACATGGTATGAATTCTTACTTTGTTCCAACTTGTCATTATTGTGGTGTTTATGGGCATATTAGGCCTAAGTGCTTTAAGTACATTAAGCATTGTAGGATTAATAGCATGATAGAGAAAAAGAGGCTAAGAAGAGCCCATTTGCATGAGTCTAGGAAATCTTTTGTCAATAATCCTAGGTTAGTGAATGACATGCAACCATTAACCACTAAGAAGAAGAAAAATGTCATATCTATGTGGATAAGAAAAAATGAACCCGCTTGCTACGAGACTAACAAGTCTCAAATAGGTTCATCCAAGTCAAATGGACTTGGGAGGTCTATAAGACCTCATGACCTTCATTGATAAAGGTTGATATTGACCCCATATGGGGAACTCAAGCAAAGAGAGCTATTGCATACTTGTTGCATGCAAATATTTGAAAAATCTTATGCTTCTTTGTTGATTGCTTGAGTAAGCTTGGTTGCACATATGTATATATGTTTTCAATTCAATAAGTGTGAACCTTGCTTGTCTACAATCCATGTCATATTTATGTTCAAACATGCATTTTTGGACCAGGAGATTTACTTAGGAAATATGATTTGAATGACCTATAGTTATCTCCATGACATGATGATTCTTAATGACATGCTAATGAATATTGAAAAGCATGAAATTCATATGACATGCTCAAATGAAAAAGCATGAATTGATGATTGCAATTTTTAAATGCAAAACTTGTGTGAAAAAGCTTATGAGACTCAAAATGAATAAAAGATCTTGTATCCGTTCAAAGGATTTAAAATCCAAATGTCTCTCCTTCCTTATTTGTTGAACATGTCTACTATCATACGGGTTTCATTCCCGAAAAAATTAAATAGAGTGCAAAGTTGCTCATGACATGTTTGACCTATAAAATTGGATATAGTTGCTTATAAATTAAAATCAATGAAAACTCTATATCCTTGCTTTTCTCATGACAATGGTGAAATTGGTTTGAATTCTTATTAGAAACCTTTGTCATTTGCTTTGCCAAATACCATTGTATTTTGGACTTGAATGCTACATGTCTTGTATGCAAAGCATTTTTGATTCACACATTTTATCAAAATAAATCTGCTTGTTTCTCTCCATTTGATAGAGTTGCACAAAGTGCATTTAATGATTATGCAAATGACTTGAATGCTATCATCTCTCTTTGCTAAGTGACCCGGTTGGGGACTACTCCTTTGCCTATATCATGACAAAAAGGGGGAGTAGAATGGCGGTAAGGGGAGGTGCAAATTGTTGTAGCAATTGGTGCACATTGGGGAGAATATATATTGAGGGGGAGTAACCCTTTGAGGGGGAGCATTGCATACACAAACATTGCATGATGTTGTGCTTATTTTTTTTTAATATGCAAATGCTTGTTTTAATCTCACTTGATTCATCTCACATTTTCTTGTTTTGGAAAGTTTAGAAACCTTGTTTCAGGGAATGATTGTTCTACAAGAGATTGAAGACTTAAAGATTTATTTTTATATCTCTTTGTATTGTAGAAAATCATCATTGACCCATAGGTTTAATTTTTTGTGAGAAATCAGTGTGAGTGGTGGTTTTGTCACGAAATAGCCAAAGGGGGAGATTGTAAGGATTCCCATTTTGTTGATTGGCTTATTTCATGGACAAACCACGTGTTGGGATTGTATGTAAGGGTAGCTTAAGTGATAGATATTCAAACTCAAGACCCTCTCATGTCCTCAAGGTTGATAAGCACCAAAGGTAAATCTCCTTATGCTTACTTGTCTTGAAGAGATAGTTGCACACACTCACAACTCATGCATATGTTTAATCCTTGTATGTTGTGTGTCTTATTTGTGCGCCTTAATGCTCATTAACATCTCTTCTTGCATGTTAGTTTGATTGCATCTTGCATATCCAATTCCCTTGTCATGCTTAGACTTAGGATTGCATTTTTGCATTGGGCGCTCCCAAAATCGCTCTACAAAAGCGCTGTATGAACAGCCCCCGTTGGGCGCTGTACAGACCTGATCGATTTAATTCGGTCACTGTACGAGCGCTGTAGAGGCGCTCTACAAAGCGCTCTACGTAGAGCGCCCCTCTGTTTTCTCGCGAGATCAGAGCAGGGGCGCTGTATAGAAGCGCCCTACGTACAGCGCCCATGGCAAAATTGTGGTGTCACTTATCAAAATGACCACACTTCATCTTGACACCATATATATATGCCACTTTGACTTTAGGTCAATTACAAGAGTTCATATTCAGATTTCATACTTAGGATATTTTTCAAAGAGAAGAAAAATTCCAAGAACTCATTTTTATTTACTCAAACACTTTTTCATGATCATCAATCATCATCTAGCATCATCTTAGATCATCTAGATGTCTTCTTGCATGGATTCTTCATCATACTTTGCTTGGTAAGCTTTTCACTAATATCTTACATATTTTGTGTTTCTCTTAACAAGCAATCTCATTTAATTACTTGTATGTTATTTTATATACTTTGAATACAAGTTTGAGATTAGTATGATGTATGTTTGAGAAGTTGTATTGTGATAGCTAATTAGGTTTTGTGCTTAATCTTGATTAGCTAAGCTATTTGACATGTCATCTAGCCATTTATATCTAGGATTATTTTAATTGCAAAATCATTATCCTAGATAAGCATATAGAGTAACCTAGCTCTAATTTGCATTTTGAATATTCATACATATTCACTTAGGTTGTTTCTCTTCATAGAGAAGTAAGTCTTGGGGCTAAGAGTGCTTAGGCCTCAAGCAAATTGGAATAGGGTTGCTAATAAAGGCCCACTGGGTAGAAGTGAGGGGTTATAGACCGGAGTGTTAGACGAGGTCTACATAGGTTGTAAACTTCATTTCAATTAGTGATTTCGAGTTCCGAGTGTGGCGCACTATACAGCCCGTGGTTTTTCCCAGTGGTTGGGTTTCCACGTATATATCTTGTGTTATTTAAATTCCGCACATATTACACTTGATATATTATTTTGACTAGTTAGGGGCATTTTCATAAAATTGACTTGCATGCGAAAATTGGGTAATAATTGTTAAAATCTATTCACCCCCCCTCTAGATTAATATATTGATAACACGCCTTGAGAATCTACAATGTCTTATTTACTTAGATTTGTGTATTAGGGTTCTTTATTTTTGTGAAAATAGCTTACATGAATGTAATAGAGCATAGGTCTAGGTTGAATTTAATGTTGTTGTGGGCAATTTAAAGTTCACAAGCTAAATATTTAGTTTATTTCTTAGTAAAATGTGTTATTTACTTATATTTGTGTATTAGGGTTCTTTATTTTTGTGAAAATAGCTTACATGAATGTAATAGAGCATGGGTCTTGGTTGAATTTGATGTTGTTGTGGTTGATTTTCCATTATAGTATTGAATCTAGACAATTGAAACTATTTTTTTGGAATGTGTCTAGCACTGTTTTCCCAACAGCCGTTAGGAATTTCATAACACTGTTAGGAATTCCTAACGGTGGTTGGGAATTCCTAACGGTGGTTGGGAATTCCTAACAGTGTATGTAATTCCCAACGGCTGTTGGGAATTCCTAATGGCGGTTGGGAATTTCTAACAGTGTTATGTAATTCTTAACGTCTGTTGGAAATTTCCAAACAGTGTTTGGATTCATAATATTTTGTAGATTCAATGTACCATGAATTTATAATATCTGTTTAGGATTTTGATTATAAATTTCCTATGCATTTTAAAGGTGGGTTGCATGGATAAAGTCCGGTTTATTGTTTTATATGGCGGTGAATGGAGTAACAGTGGTGGAAAGTTCAAATATCAATATGAAATGTCTAAAGTAATTTCAGTTTCAAGGGAAACGTCGTATGAGTCATTACATGACATCGTATCTTGTCTTGTTGAAACCAATCCAAGCGAGTCCTCCATCAAAATGAAGTTCATCTTTAATTCACCTGAGGTTTTAGTACTATTTGAAGTTTTGAATGATGATGATGTGCAAGTATTTTTGTGTGAAAATTCCGATGTGAATACAAGAACCTCTTTATGTGTCACTATAGAACGGAAAAGAAGAATAATTCCAAACACATAAGGTCCTGACAATGAACTTGAGAACGAAGACATTGCCAATGTTTTTGAATCGGATAATGACAATGGAGTTGGTCTTGATAATATATATGAACGCCTATTGAGTCCAAATGACTTTCAAAATGCTGGTGTTTTTTTTATTGGGGTGGACAATGATGATGAAGCTAGAGATAGTCGGCCATCAACCTTAGAGGTACCCTTAAGAAGATCAAGGGTTGCGAGTTCTCAAGGAATTGGGACAAAATCATCAACAATACATGGAGGTTACACATCCTTGGAGAGTGTAGTCAATAATGTTAAATAATTTAGGGTTGGTGATTTATTTCCTAGTAAGGAAGAGTTACAAATGAAGATGCAATTGTTGTCAATTGCTAATCATTTTCAGTTCAAAGTTAAGAAATCCACCAAAACTTTGTTGTTTTTCTTATGCTCCATTAAATTGTAATGTTTATTTGTTGTGTAATGCAAGTGTTGTTTGACAGTGTTGTGTAAAACATTTCACACAATTTTATATGCAGCTTTTTAGTGATTTCATTGCTTGTTGTTATGGATTTAATTGCTATGAAGATTGTTGATAGAATTTATTTATTTTGGTTTTTGGGATTTAAGTATTGTTATGAAGCTTGTTGTTATGGATGTAATTGCTTTAGATAACTGTGTTGATAGTGTTATTATATGTGGCTATTTTGTTGTTTCACAGTGTTGTGTAATAAACAGCCCCT
Organism: Acer saccharum; assembly: GCA_030490815.1. Lineage (NCBI taxonomy): Eukaryota > Viridiplantae > Streptophyta > Magnoliopsida > Sapindales > Sapindaceae > Acer > Acer saccharum. Next base: position 22,371,743 of record CM059866.1, read on the forward strand.
ACATTTAAAATCAAAACAATCTCTAAATTGAACAACAAAAACAACCCCTAAATTGAATAAAAATAGCCCCTACATTTGAAAAACGAAAACAGCCCTTGCAATATAACAATAAAAACAGCCCCTGCATTTTAACAAACAAATCATGCCTTACACGTCCATAAAATGTAGAAATTTCTACATTTTCACAACAAAAACAACCCCTAAATTTAATGAAAACAGCCCCTATATTTTAAAAACAAAAATAACCCTCTGCAATATCACAACAAAAACAGCCCCTGCATTCAAGATTCCTATTGGCTACAAGATATAGAACTTTCAATATCATTTTCATCAAAAGACTACAAGACTACAATATTATTCCTGCTGCCAAATTCATCTGAACTTTAAGACGATCATTTTCTAAAAAAATATAAGATATATGAAAATACAAATATAAGCTCACGTACGTGTCTAAACAACCTGGGGGGGGGAAGGAATGGGTTGTTAATCGATTATTACCAACTTTTCGATTAGTCAAAATTAATCACCATTAACCCAAAACACACATATAATAAAATAAAGTATAAAATGCGGAAATTAAAGAACACTTGATTTTTACGTGGAAACCCACACGGGGAAAAACCACGGGCTGATATGTGCGCCACACACGGTCAACGAAATCCACTATATGAAAAGGAATCTACACCCTCAAGTGATTCTCGGACTCTCACCCTAGATAACCTCAGGCTGTGGACATTACCACTCGCCACTCTTGGTTCAATCCCTAGTGATATCCCCTGATACACTACTCTTGGCATGAGCAACCCCTAATCTACCCAACGGGCCTTTTACAGTGGCACTCGACCAATTGCTTGAGCACTACACACGGGTAGCCACAAGACTTTCCTTGCTTGTGAAACTTCACCAAGAAGTCACAAGACTTTGACTCAAGAAGAGAATAAAAAAAGTCTAAGTGTATCATAATGATGCACAAATGCAATGGGTGCTAGACTAAACACTATATGCTTAACTAGATGTTATAATGCAAGTGAACTTCCTAGTTATCAACAAAGCCTACATGTACATACATGTAAACTCAATTAGATGCAAAGAGATTCTAGCAACCTAATTGTCAACAAAGAAAGCTAAATCAACTCAAGTTGTCAATAAACATGGCAATGACTATGAATATGCAATCAACAAATGCAATCAATGAATAGTCAATCAAAATGCCAATCAACAAGAGTTGTCAACAAACATGGCAGGGACAATAAATGCAATTAACAAATGCAATCAATAAATTGTCAATCAATCAAGGCCAATCAACACAAGTTGTCAATTAATAATGACAAGGCCTAATATCATGCAATCAACTAATGCAATTAACCAAACAAAATGCCAATCAACTTAAGTTGTCAAAATCATGGCAATGATACTAAATGCAACTAACAAGTGCATTTAATCAAACAAAATGCCAGTCAACATAAGTTGTCAATGATCATGGCATAGACTCTAAATGCAATTAACAAATGCAATTAATCAAACAAAATGCCAATCAACATAAGTTGTCAATGAACATGGCATAGACTCTAAATGCAATTAACAAATGCAATCAATGAGTCCTACACAAAAATTGTCTAAATGCAAATCATATAGACTTAGCTAGATGTTATCAATCACAAAACAATCCTAGCTATCAAACAACACATAAACATTCAAAAGTTTAACTAGTTGATTAAAAGACTATCTATCAACTTAGTCATCAATAAATCTTACAAGAATGTTTATGACATAGCTTTTTAGGCAAGAATGACCTAATCAATTAAGCTACCAAAATACAAACCCAATCATGTCATAACTTCACTAAATATGCAATAAGAGTGAAGATTTGCTAAACTAAGCAATTAAAGACATGTCTTGACTAAGATAGAACAATAAATGAAGATGTGGTGTTTGTTCTACTTACCAAGTCAAGAATGATGAAGACCTGTAAGGATTCCCGTAGTTTTTTTATTGGCTTATTTCGTGATCAAACCATATGTGGGGATCATGTAAGGGTAGCTTAGGAATGTGTTCAAGCTCAAGGCCCTTGCAAGTGTTAAGCACTCTAAAGGTAATACTCTAAGTGCTTACTTGTCTTGAAGAGATAGTTGCATACACTCACAACTCATGCATATGTTTAATCCTTGTATGTTGTGTGTCTTATTTGTGTGCCTTAATGCTCATTAACATCTCTTCTTACATGTTAGTTTGATTGCATCTTGCATATCCAATTGCCTTGTCATGCTTAGACTTAGGATTGCATTTTTGCATTGGGCGCTCCCAAAAGCGCTCTACAAAAGCGCTGTACGAACAGCCCCCGTTGGGTGCTGTACAGACCTGATCAATTTAATTCGGTCGCTGTACGAGCGCTGTAGAGGCGCTGTACAAAGCGCTGTACAGGGCGCTCTACGTAGAGCGCCCCTCTGTTTTCTCGCGAGAACATAGCAGGGGCGCTGTACAGAAGCGCCCTATGTACAGCGCCCATGGCAAAATTGTGGTGTCACTTATCAAAACGACCACACTTCATCTTAACACCCTATATATGCCACTTTGACTTTAGGTCAATTACAAGAGTTCATATTCAGATTTCATACTTAGGATATTTTTCAAAGAGAAGAAAAATTCCAAGAACTCATTTTTATAATCTCAAACACTTTTTCATGATCATCAATCATCATCTAGCATCATCTTAGATCATCTAGATGTCATCTTGCATGGATTCTTCATCATACTTTGCTTGGTAAGCTTTTCACTAATATCTTACATATTTTGTGTTTCTCTTAACAAGCAATCTCAATTAATTACTTGTATGTTATTTTCTATACTTTGGATACAAGATTGAGATTAGTGTGATGTATGTTTGAGAAGTTGTATTGTGATAGCTAATTAGGTTTTGTGCTTAATCTTGATTAGCTAATCTATTTGATTGAACATGTCATTTAGTTTTTAATATCTAGGATTGTTCTAATTGCATATTAATCATCTTAGATAAGCATATAGGGTTTCCCTTGCTCTATGTTGCATTTTGGATATTCACATATATTCACTTAGGGTTGTATTCTCTTCATAGAGAAAGTAAGTCTTGTGTGTAGCTTCCGGGATTACGTTGCTTAGATCGCAAGCAAATTGGACTAGGTTCACTCATACCGGGATTAGGTAGGTGTGTGATTACTTCCAGGATTAGGTTGTAATCATTTACACATTTAGTGGATTCGAGGTTCGAGTGTGGCTTACTTACTAGCCCGTGGTTTTTCCCGTGAGGGTTTCCACGTAAAAATCAAGTGTTATTTAATTTCCGCATATTTTACTTGATTTATTGCTTTATCTATTTAGGGGTAATTTCGTAATTTTGACTAACACGAAAAATTGGGTAAAAAGCGTAAAATCTATTCACCCCTCTTTAGATAGTTTTATACACACCGTGCTATAATTAGTTTCAAGACCCATGGAAGGATGATGCATGAAACATGTTAGATGCTCATGGGTTTGGGTTTGGAGAGTTAAAGGAGCAAGCTTGAAGCTTGAAGCTTTCTCTCTCTAGGGTTTACTTTCTCTCTCTTGGATCTGATTTTTGGCTCCTTCACACGAGCAAGGAAGAAGAGAATGTATATATATAGTCCAGAAATGAAATGACATCGTTTTGGAAAAGTATCAGAAAAAGGCAAATCTGCGCCCTTGATTCTACGGTCGGTGTCCGCAGAATGAGGGCGCCAAATACCAACAGTCGCGTGATGACTTTGGATTATGCGGTCTAAATCTGCGCCCTTGGCCGCCGAACAAGGGCGTCGAAAAGAGACCTGAAAAACTGAGTTTCTGGTCCCTTTCTGCGGCCTTGTTTTTCAGCCCCTTAACGCCGAACCAAGGGCGCCAAAAAACGGCGGCCTATTCTGCGCCCTAGGGCGCCGAATCAAGGGCGCCGAATGCCCCTTGGAAAGGCCAATGCACCTAATGCCTAAAACATGACATGGCATTCAAAAAATAAAAAAGGTGCAATCAATTTAGCATGCATGGGAATGTATAATCATCATGAAAAACTCACAAGCATGTGACACACAAAAGATATGCAATTATGAAAATGCATAAATGTGATAAAGCATGTAAGCACACAATCAATAAAAAACACAAGTGCAATCATATAAATGCAATGAGAGTGTGTGTGTGCAAACATATAAAAGCAATCATATAAATGCAATAAAAATGTGTGCAAGATGAAATAGAAGCACAAATCAATGAAACACAAATGCAAGGTAACACATACAAGATATATAACAATGCATGCAAGTGTGTGTGTGCTAAAAGACATAGATGCACAAACTAAGGAAACACACATGCAAAGTAATTAATACACAATATATAAAGATGCATGCAAGTGTGTGTGTGCACCTAATCTCTTCAAGAATTAAGGTCAAGTGATATACCTTTAGAAGCTCTTGAAGTCACCTTGGGAAGTCCGGAAGCTTGCCAACCATGAAGTCCTAAGCTACCCATTACATACCAATCCCAATGTGGTGTGTCATGAAATAAGCCAATCAAAAGTGAGGCACTTACAATCTCCCCCTTTGGCTATTTCATGACAAAACACCACTTACATAGAAATCCTCACAAAACACAAAATAAAGCTATTGTCCATCCTGAGTGTATTCTACGTTACAAAAAGAGATACTTAAGAAACTAAGTCTTCAAGGTCTTCAATCTCTTCGTAGATCATTGAACCTACACACAATAGCAAGAAAGCACTTTCCAAGACTAAGTGCATGTGAGGTAAAGAAATATACAAAGCATTTGCACTCAATAAAGCAAAATAAAGAAATGCATGTGCAATGCTCCCTCTAAATGGTTACTCTCTCTCAAACTTCTCCCCCAAAGCATTCACAATGATCCCCCTATATCTTTCAAGACTTGTCCCCCTTTTTGTCATGAGATAGACAAAGGAGCTCCCCCTATCGGGTTGCTTTAGCAAAGAGAGCTATTAGCACAAAAAGCATTTGCATAATCATATAAACAAACTTTATGCAATTCAAGTAATTGAGAGAGATTCAAGGAGTTTTATTTAAAGAAAATGTGTGACAAAGATGCTTTGCTTGTAAGACATGTTGCATTCAAGTTCAAAAACAATGGTATTTGGCAAAGCAAACAACAAAGGTTTCCTAATAGAATTCAAACCAATTTCACCCTTTGTCATGGAAAAACAAGGATATAGAGTTTAAGTATTTTAAAAAAAATAATTATATCCAACTTTATAAGCAAAACAAGGCATGAGTGACTTTGCACCTTATTTGATTTTTTCGGGTAAAGTACCCGTATGATAGTAGCCTTGTTCTACTAATAAAGAAAGAGAGACTTTGGATTTTAAGATCCTTTAACAATTTAAGTCTCAATATTTGCTTTTGCACACACATTTTTGCATTTCAAGCAATCAAAAGCATTTCATGCGTATCATTTTAAGCATGTTATTTAAAGAATCATCATGTCATAGGAATCAATTAAAGGTCATTCAAAAAGTACTCCCAAAATACGTTTCCTATTTCCAAAGATGCATGTTTGAGCATAAATATGACATGGATTGCAAGCAAGGCAATGGTTCACACTTATTGAAGAAAATATCACATAAGCATATGTGCAACCAAAAAATCTCAAGCAATTATCAAAAGAGCATAAATTTAATCAACTTTTTGCACATGGCAAATCATGCAAGTTTGCTCTCTTTGCTTGAGCTCCCCTCATAGGGTCAATTGCAACCAAGTCAAAGGGAGGCATGATCCCTTATAGACTTACCAAGTCTATTGGACCTAGTAGCATTTACGGGTATCCCATTGGCACAATGGCAAGCGGGTTCATTCTTTCTAACCCTCCTAGGTTCCACTTTATCAACTCTAGTGGTCATAGGCATGTTTCTAAGTTCCCTAGGTTCATGCAAACTTGCCTTCTTTTTCAACCATTTTTCTTTCATGCTCTCTAACCTACACCTCTTGATGTAATCAAGGCAATTTAGTCTCAAGTGACCAATCATACCACAAAAATGACAAGTAGGTACAAAGATAGAGTTTATACTATTGCATTGAGATCTCATCGAGGCATTGCCATGTTGATGAGGTTGTCTTTGATGGTGCATCGGATTGCTTCTCTTTGGAGCTTGAGCCGATTGGTGGCACCTTTGTGGTCTAGCTTGTTGAGGTGGTTGAACCGGTTGAATGTGCTTCCTTGGTTGTGCAAAGCTTGGGTGTTGAGCTCTTGAATGTTGTGATTGAGCTTTACCCTTTGTTGGCATCTTCACTTGGCCATTCTTGGATGACTCTCCAAGATCAATCTTCCTCCTAGGGTGTTGAGAGGGTGAAGCTAAGAATTTTCCTTGAGCTTGAGGTTGTTTGATCTTAGCCTTCTTCAAATCTTCTAGATGCCTTGTCTCTTTGTCCTTGAAAGTCTTCATATGAGCAGTCTTAGAAGATTCACCCTTTTCAAGCATCTTCTTGTGATAAGAAGATTGAGGAGCCAACTTAGGAACAATTTCCTTCACAAAGGTTGTCTTGTTGGATGACGGTGTGACTTCCTCATCAACAAACCCTAGTCCTCTCTTGTCACTAGGCATCTTTCCACAACCTAGCATAATGTTGAGCTTTTCCATACCCGAAGTAAATTTAGCAAGTGACATCCTTGCTTCTTCAAGCTCTTTCTTCAACTTGCCCTCATTTACTTTGACAAGATTAACTTCCTTATCTAAGAGAATCACCTTTTCTCTTAGTTGAAGGTTATCTTCTTTCAACACAAAAATCTCCTTCTTTTTCATCTTTAAGGAGTCACGAAAGAGTGTCATTAGATCCTCATAACTCATTTTTTCATTGTTGTCAAGATTCTCCAAGTCGGAGCTATCATCTTCAGATGAGTATGAGTAACACTCATCACTTTCAAGGCTTCTCCCACTAATGCTTGTGATAGTCGTATCATCAATTTCGGATGATAACTGGTTTGACCTTTTTATGGAAAGGCCTAAGATGAATAGATGTTGAAATTGTTTGCATGCTTGATTATCAAACTACTTCTTTTCATATACTTGAAGCAAAATCTTCACACACTCACTTTTGCTTAATTAGTATTTTTGATATTTTAGCAATTTTTGATGACATATGAGAGTGATTGAAAATCTTGATGTAACTCTCTTAGATATGTGAAGCTTATTTACAAATCTAATAAAATTGCTTGTGATGTGATTGTGTGGTGATTTTTGTGAACATTTGTCTATCTTGATTTTAGATGAGGCACTTGTCAAGGGGGAGCATAATATGCTAAATTCTTGTTCTCTTTTATGACATGTTCACATGTTCTTTAAGGTTGTTATTTGTTGGCATTATTCTTATTTTTGATAAATCATAAAGATGCTATGATAAATTCTTACTCGCATGGTGATTTATTGAATATAGTGTTTTGCCTTTGTATATGTTTATTGGTTTCTTTATTTGTTTCTTTTTTTCCTCTCACTTTGGTTTTTAGTTTGTTTTTGTATAGCAAGATTATGGGAAAAGCAAAGAAGATTGGTGGGAATACTTCTTCAACTCCCATTGACAAGTCCAAACCTACAATTTCTTCCAAAATTTCCAAAGCTAACAAAGTGGATGAATTGGGAATTTTTGGTTGCAAAAAGCTAATTCAAGAAAGAGGTATTGACTTGGACTCTTGTGTTGGATCCTATGTTTATGATGTGCTTAAGAGTAGAAATTGGAATTCATGGGTGAACATGTTAGGAATCTCTAATGAGACCGTTGTTAGAGAGTTTTATCATGCTTACAAATCTGGTTCTACTGTGACGAGTGCTACTCTAAGCATAAGGAAAGTTGTCTTTAGAGTTTGTTCTAGGAAGATTAATGAATTTCTAGACTTGCCCGATGACATTAAATCGAAATTCCTTGATGTTGACATCTTGGAAAACCTTGATTTAATGGGTAGGACTCTATGTGATGATAGTAATTTTGTGTGGGGGAAACGTGCTTTTATTAAACAAGGTGAGCTAACAAAAATTAGTGCTTTTTGGCATTTATTTATGTGCTCCAATCTTGTTGTTTCTACTAATGCTTCGGAGCTTAATAGAGACAAAATTAAGATTGTATATGCCTTGGTGACTAACAAACCTATAAACCTTGGTGAATTGCTTGTGGAGCAAATTGAAATTGTGGCTTGTACTAGTCGTTTGGATAAGAAATTGGCTTTTCCGGGGTTTATAACTCAATTGTGCTTAGCTAAAGGTGTGAGGAATCTTGATGGTGATGTTATGCTTCCTCCCTTAGAGAAGTTGAGTGAGAAACGTATGGCATCCATGTCATACAAGGACAAGGGAAAGTCTAATGATGTGTTTAGGTTTTTTGGTGATTCTCTTGATTCTAACCATGTCCCTAGCTTACCTGCTCTTCCTAGTTGGGCTTTAAAATTGAGGAATGAGGTTGAAGAATCTCGTAGGTTGATTGAGGTGTCACAAAGGAAGATTGAAGACCTTAGTGCTAAGCTTGTTGCTCAAGATGAGAGGATCAAAGAGTTGGAAGGAAAATCAACTCCAACAAGGCAATATGTGAGATCCGCACACCGTTCTTCTTTCCTTGGTGGCACAAGTGGCTAGAGAGCTTCATGAGGTATATTTTCTTACTCTTTCCTTTTGGCTTCATATCATGTCAAAAAGGGGGAGAAATATGAGAAACACATGGGAGAAATCTAGCTTACTTAGTCTTATTTTAGTTGTTTTATATTTTTGTATATTTGGTATCTAGCTTGAACTATATGGCATGTAATATTTTTTTGTTGAATCTTGGCTTAGAATATTTTGATGGATAGTATGTATTAAGGGGGAGCATACTTGATCCATTTGAACTTATATGTTACTATTTTCTTGCCTAAGATTGGATATTGCCATACTTGTTGTCTCTTGGATATTCTTGTGCTTTCAAGTTCTTTTTAGGTGATATCAAGAGAAGACCAAGTTGAAGTTCAAGACTTGTCTTTGGTTGTTAATTTGTGTCTATATGTGTAACTCATTGTACTCATTGTGACCAAATTTTCTTTGTAATTGTTTTAGTGTTTGTTTAGGAGTTTTGACATGGAATTTGCCAAAGGGGGAGATTGTAAGGTTGATAATTAGTGTTGGCATTAATTCCATATCAAAACGTGTTTATCTTGTAATGTTTAGTGGTTAGTAATTGAAGAATTTTGAAGACGAAGGACGTCTCAACCACAACTCATTCAAGAAGCCGGCTTTTAAGAGATTCGGGCATTATTGGTCGACAAAGGTATTCAAGGACCTCTTATCTCTTACAAGGCTAGGCACACACTCACACATATCATTCTTGTGTGTTCCTTCATGATTTAATTTCATTTACATACCACTTTCACACACTTGGCAAAATATGCTCATGCATTCATATTTAGTTAATAAACTTTGTATTTTGCATTTTCTAGGACTATGTCTAGAAACTAGCATATGTGTGTGTTTTTGTGTTTGTATGTTTCCGTATTTTATGTTTAGGACTTGAACATGTTCTTATTTAATGCCTTATTGAGTTCCGGTCGTTTCGGTTACTCATTCATAAGGTTTCGAGTCCAAACAAGTTGACTACGCTACTTTTCGTTCTCTTTCGTTGAGTTGACTTCATCGATGATTTCCGAGATGATTTCTCAACCTTTTTTCAAAGTTTCGTAGTCGTCGTCATGCGTGAGAGAGTCACGGTTCGTAATCCGGAAACGGATTCAAAATTGGAGTTCGAACGCCCAAGATACGGGCTGAAGAACCAAGGGAGCGCGCGAGAGGACAGCCCAGGCCGTGGGCCCCACTGCCTGGAGCACTCTCTGCTCCCGTGTGGGCCACGCGCCCCCCACGGCCAGGGGGTGACATGGCACCACTTGGTTGGCTGAAATGCTCTCTCTCTCTCTCCTCCTATTTCTTCCCTCTCTCTCTCCATTTTGAAAACTAAGAAGAAAAATTTCAGAAATCCCGTAAGCTCTCTCTCCAGCATTTTCAGATTTTCAAAACACCATATCTTCCTCATCCGGAGTCGGATTTGAGTGATTCAAGTTGGAGAGTGTTCATATTTGAGTCCTCTAATATCTCCAAGTGGTTTGGTGGTTGTTTGATCGTGATTTCCAGTGGTTAAACACTGATTTCCAAACCAGCTGCAAAATCCGAGGTAATGGTCTCAACTTTGGGATTTCTTATTTTTTGACCTTCCATTTGTTTGGGGTTTCTTCTTCTATATCTATGTTTATGTTTAGTAAAAGCTATTTGGAAAGATAGCTTGATTATCATTCTAATTGGAACTCAATTTGTGGACTAATGTTGACTATATTTTATGATTCTAGGTTTTACATATGTTTGTGAGTTGTATTGTGATTAGAATGGAATCTTAGGTTGTTTGGAACTTAATTGAATTAATTTTGTGTTAAAATGACCTTGAGATTTGATTTGATCCTTTGATTGATAAAATCTAGGATTTGTGTATTTGTTTGTGATTTAGAGAATATAGGTTTTGATTGATGTAAATCTCAAAACCTTGCTCTATATTTTTGTCTAGTATATTGATTGATTTTAATCTCATATATCTAGCATTTAATTGTATATTGATAGCATCTTGAATTTGTACTTCATGAACATATTATGATTCAAGTGTTGTGTGTGAATGAGACTTTGAGTGTATGTGTTAGGTGTTTCACATGCTTAGGTTTCTATTAATGTATTTTGCATATAGACTTGATTATTTGTGATATCTCATGTTTAGGTCTAGTTGTGCCATAAAATGTATTGATCACATGTTCTATGTTGTATTGATTGTTTGCATCATTTGCATTCACATGATCGCACTAGGAAGTCCTTGTAAAAGGCATGAAGTCTTGGTTAGAGTCGGGGTGACTCGGATAGCCAAGCAAGAAGTCTTGCCTAGAGTCGGGATGACTCGGATAGGTAAGCAAGGAGTCATGGCTAGAGTCGGGAGGACTCGGATAGTCATGCATGGGAGGCTCCCTAGAGGCAAGAGTGCCTTGGATAGGGAGTTGGCTATTGTATTGGTAGGCCTAGGCGTATGGTTAGACATAGACTCCGATAGAGCGGGGTACACGGGAGGTGTATGCACTCTTGAGGAATTTCTAATCTACCATCGATGTTGGTTGTGTGTGGTGTCCAATATATGGTGGTTTCGCATCATTGAGAGATTTCACACTTTCCAATAGGGTTGGGTAGGCTTAGACTTCACTAGGTTGGGTGAGCTAAAGATTGGTCACTTTGTGAATGTTCTATGTTTACTTTCCAATAATATAGTACCCAATGGTTGTAGTTCAACCCGTGGATGTTTCCTCCTTGGAGGTTTTACCACGTTAAAAAATCTCTTGTGTTAATTTCACTTGTGATGTATTGTGAAGCAAGACTTTGTATAGTGTGATTAGTGATTTCATTCCTTAGATCATTTTTGTTTCTTTGATTCTTTTATATATTATAATTTTTGTATAGTGACATTTTGATCACTCTTGTAACCCATTGAACACTTATTGAAATACAAGCTTATTTTGTTGTTGTGTTTATTTGTTCTTATACCTCACATAACTTGTTGATATACTTAGACCTTGCTCTTATGATTGTATTATTGTATTGTCTTTGTCTGTCTTCCTTGGCTTATTGTGTTGTGTGTAAGGCTACCTTGAGGGACAAACGAATGTTTGTTCAAGGGTTTGAAAAAGGTGTAAAAACCTATTCATCCCCCCTCTAGGTATGCTTTAAGCAATTTAACTTTGTTTGTATACTTTCAAATTAGGTGCACACACACACTTGCATGCATCTTTATATTGTGTATTAGTTATCATGCATGTGTGTTTCATTGATTAGTGCATCTATGTCTTTTAGCGCACACACACTTTCATTGCATTTATATGATTGCATTTGTGTGTATCTTAATTGTGTGCTTATTTGGTCTATCATCACACTTATGCATTTTCATTTATTGCATATCTTTTGTGTGTCACATGCTTGGTGCTCTTTCATGTTGCTATCCAATTCCATGCATGTTTAGTTGATTGCATCTAGCTTATTGAAATGCCATGACATGTTAGGCATTAGGATGCATTCACATCCCACACTTGCACTTCATGATAGTTGTTTTAGTGTGGTGTAATTTGTTTCCGAGATGGCTAGGAAACGTCCATGCTTGCACGATGGTGTGTTTGGTTTAGCGCGAAGACCGCATTTGGAGAATGCCTTGGCTTCTCCATTGATTTCACCTCCAGTGGTGAATCGACGGTTGATTCGGCGGCCAGGCAGCAGAATGAAACCGCCGAATTGAACTGATGTGTTCTGCCTCAGTTCTGCGGTTGAAACGGCGGCCATAATTCGACCCCCGAATGATTTCAGAAAGTTGTCTGAAAATCTACGGTCATGATCGGTGGCCAGACCGCCGAATGAAACTGCCAATCTGGTTTCTTATGCGAAACGGTTCGTATTCTACAGTTACATTCGGTGGCCTGACCGCCGAATGGTGCGTTTTAGGCCAACTTTTCCAAAATGATGTCACTTCATTTTGGCCTTCTATATATTCATCTTCTTCTTCCTTTGGCCGACTAAGAGCTTACAAATTCATATTTTAGAGAGAGGAAGAGCTCCCCTAGAGAGAGAAAGCTTCATGAAAGCTTGATTGACTCTCCAAACCCAAAACCCATCTTCTTCATGCATCATTGAACATCTTTATTGTTAGGATTATGCTCAATAGAAAGAGTGTAATGTTGTAATTGACAATCTTTTTCATATTAATAAAGTGGTTTTTGGTTTAACAAATCTTATAGCATTTATAGTTTAATATTATAATTGTCAAAGTAAATAATCATAAGGTCTAAAGACTATGAGAAAAGAAGAATTGTTCGTACATCTGGATATGTATGAGGTAGACACAATTCTTTAGTTAGTCTTGAATAATGTTCACAACTTAAGTTAAAGGTTGGGCACCTTTATCTTGTTAAAGTTGTAGAATTCTTTTGCTAGCATTTGAGTGGGATCAAATGAGATATGATGAGTCTAAAATCATCCGAGTGTCTTCGAGTAAAAGAATCTAGTGCACTGGGTGCATTGAACTGGATCAAAATGAAAAGCTTTATCTAGAACCGTCAATAGATAATAGTCTTTTCATTATCAGGACAATCGGAGAGTCTATCTTAATACTGAGATAAATGATGGACTTATGGTTGCAAGTGATATCATTTGAGTTATCAATGAGTACGATTATATAGCATAGTCTATCCTCGATAGTTTGGTGATATTCATTTGTTAATCGATAGAGGACTTCATTTATAGATATGGACATCGTGGCTCCATTTATTAAATGAGAGTATAATATCATCATATAGATGTTTTGAGGTAATTGGATATTAAATCTCAACGTTGAGTTTTCGATAGTGTCTATTGAAAACATGGCTTCTGGACAAGTCAAAATATCCAAGTTCAAAACGTGGTCATATGAGTAAATATGATAACTTGGAGAGTTATAGGCGGTCTATGAACTCTTGGCGATTACTAATATTAATCACGAGGATACACTATCTCCAACATGATTGTCTAGGGTATGAATGAGGAACATCTTCTTATTCTATCTTTATTTAAGAGTTCAATTTTAGCTCTTTAGTGGAATGAGTTAAAATTAATGGATCGGACCTAAGTGAATCATTTGTTGATTGTGATTAGGTTATGTCTATTGAAGCTTAAATTTAGATAGCCCACCAAGATCCCCAATCCACACGGACTTGCATGGATCACTTGATATATTCTACCGGACCAATTTATGGGTCCATCTAGAATTGCATTTAATATATTAAGAATATAATTTGCACATTATTTATTTAATGGGCTGCTTAATTATATTAATATATTAATAAAAGGCATGTGGGCTTGTTTCTTTTAGTATGAATGGGTCTGGTTCACATGTGGGCTTTTTATTTAAAGTCCAATGGATTAAATGAAATAAGAAAATAATATATGGCCCATTTTATACATGTGGGGCGGCAAGGTTAAAATATTAGCCAAATATATTATTTTGTTTCATTGTTTGATTAAATGAGAATTAATTAATTAATTAATTAATTAAGAAACAAATCTTTTTCTAATCAGGAAATATATTTCCTAGAGATATACTATTGTTAGTAGTATATTAAAAATAAAAGACTTGTTTGGTAAGAAAATAAATAATTAAGTTTATTTATTTAATCAAATAAGAAGACTTTTTATTATAGTCAATAATAGAATAAAAATACTTATGAGTTGGATTATGGTTAGAAGTCTAAAGTTGATGTGTATTAGGGTGCAACACAAATCCTTTTTTGTAGAGGAATTGCGGCAACCCTAATTGGACCACATGTAGATTTCGGCCAACCCTAAAGGAAGAGGAGAAGAAATTTCGGCCACCCTATATAACACTTGTTATAGAATTCGGCAACCCTAAGGGTTCACTGAATCAATTTTTCTTCTTCTTCTCAACTCAAAGAAAGTGTTTGATTATTCTACCAAGACATATAAGAGAGAAAAGGTTATTCTTTTGATGGTACACTAATTGCTTGTTCATCAATAAGCTTGTGTGTACAACATCGAATTAGGTTCACGCGAGTTTCGATCATTAGATTGAGAACTCAAAAGTGACCAGAATAATCTTTGTATTCTTTTGATTGTTTTGTGACTAACAAAAGAAAAAGAAAAGTTTGTTTGTCCATTCTTAGGTTTGCAATTCAAAAAAAAGGGAGATCACGCTCCTAGGTGATTCACGTTCATGCTAGGATCGAAGATCTTGCAGATTACAATCGACGTAAGTCAATCGGATCACGCGACAAAAGGTATTCTACTTTTGTTACATGATATGTATAGTTAATTAATTAAAGGGTTAAGGTTCATAAAAAGGAAAATTTTAAAAAAATACTAAATCTATTTTTAGTTTCGCTTCTGCTGTGTGTACTACGGTATTTTTCCCTACATTTATAGCATGGGTCTTCTTGGTTTCTTGACTTGGTAAGTAGAACAAACATCTCATCTTCATTTATTGTTCTATCTTATTCAAGACATGTCTTTGATTGCATAGTTTAGCAAATCTTCACTCTTATTGCATATTTAGTGAAGTTATGACATGATTGGGCTTTGTTTGTGATAGCTAACATGATTAGGATGATTTTCCCTAAATAGCTAACCTTAGAACATTCTTGTGGAATTGGTTAATGACTAGGTTGATAGATGTATGTTTATTTATCTAGTCAATCTTTATTGAATGTTCTTGAGAATTTAAATTGAGTTCACATGTATGGACATGTTGACATTGCTTGATAGCTAGAATTGTTTTGTGATTGATAACATCTAGCTAAGTCTATGTGCATTGCATTTAGACATTGATGTGTAGGACTCCTTGATTGCATATTTATAGTCCTTGCCATGATTATTAACAACATGTGTTGAGTTGGCTTTGGTTGTTGACAATTAGGTTGTTAGAAATTTCTACAACTAATTGAGACCTCATGTATGTGCATGTAGGCTTTGTTGATAACTAAGATGTTGATTTGCATTATAACATCTAGTTAAGCATATAGTGTTTAGTCTAGCACTCATTGCATTTGTGCATCATTGTGATATACACTTAGACTTTTTATTCTCTTCATAGAGTCAAAGTCTTGTGGCTTTTAAGTGAAGTTACACAAGCATTGTACTAGCTCCTCTGTAAAAGGCCTGCGGGTAGATTAGGAGGTGCTCACTTGAGAGTGTAACCTTCTCTTCATATAGAGGTTGTCTAGGGTTGGTCTAGGTTTGCTATAAAAGGCCTGCGGGTAGTAATGGTGGATTAGTAACTGAGAATGGTGTGACTAGAGGTCAACCTAGGGTTGTAATCATCATTACATATAGTGGATTCGAGGACCGCGTGTGGTGCACATATCAGCCCGTGGTTTTTTCCCGTGAGGGTTTCCACGTAAAAATCAAATGTTCTTTAATTTTTGCAATTTATACTTGATTTTTATTGTTTGTTAATTTGGGTTTTCATATGTTAACATTGACTAATCGAAAAATTGGTAATAATCGATTAACAACCCATTTACCCCCCCTCTAGGTTGTTTAGACACACGCGAATTATATATTTTCAGGTTTCTGATGGCATAGGCATAACGTCATGATGACGTCATCATCTTCTTCATGTAGACGGGTCGAGACGACCCGCGTGACCCGACCTGGATCCGATACAGACCCGACTTTGACCCATCGTATTTTAGCCCATTTTGGCCATTTTCCGGTGGTTTTTCTGACGGATTCTCGCCCAGAATGGTAGCCCACATTCCGGCGGTCCTAATGCACCCATTTGTAGCCTCCCATGCACGTGACCTTGCTCTCCACCAAATCCTCCAAGTCTTCAAAATCCCCATAGCCAAAGCCAAAGCCAAAGCCAAAGCCAAGCTTTCAACTCTTCCCAGCTGCCTTGTTCCCGTGAAAAACATGTCCAAACCCATGAGTTATCCGCAAGTTCATGCCGAGAGACATGTCCAACGAGCCAGAATGGCTAAACTCTCTGGAATTATTTAGAAATCACAGCGACCTCACGCCGGCGGGAACAAACCGGCGAACCAGAGTGAACAAACCAGCTGGGTCTTCTCCACTTGATGGCAGGTCATCCCACTTGCCTCTCCCATCACCTTATCTTGTCTAACACACCTTACCACCTTAGATATTTTTAGATAACTTACCTTAGACAACTACCTTACCTTAGACAACTACAAGAGATTGAAGACATGAAGTTTTATCTTTTTAATATCTCTTTGTAATGTAGAAATCATTGATGTCCCTTTAGTTTCTATTTTGTTGTGAGGATCAATGTGAGTGGTGGTTTTGTCACGAAATAGCCAAAGGGGTAGATTGTAAGTTCCTCAATGTTTGATTGGCTTATTTTGGTGACAAACCACAATTGGGGTTTAAATTGTAAGGGTAGCTTAGGTGAATGATGATCAAGCTCAAAGGTCTTATCAAGACCTCAAGATGATAAACACTCCAAAGGTAAATCTCTAGTGCTTAGTTTTCATTGAAGAGATTTAGTTGCACTCACACACTTGTAATGTTTACATATGTATGCTTTACTTTTGTCTGCATCATCTTCACATGACACCTTTCACACTTGCACTTTGTTGTTGTATTTTGTTGTGTGTTAGTGTGTCTAGTAATTCGTTTCCCGAATGTTGTTTGAAAACGTCCACGCATGCACATTGGTGTGCTTGGTTAGCGTGATGATCGCCTTCGGAGAATGCCCTTGACTTCTCCTTTAGTTTCACCAAAAGTGGTGAAACGGCGGTTTGATCGGCGGTCAGGGTCGTCGAATGAAACCGCTGTTTGAGTCTAGAAGGTTCTGGAGCATTTCTGCGGTTATGATTGGTGGCCACGACCGCTGTTCAAAACCAACGATTAGACCTGGTTGATTTAATCTCTCGGGTCTATTTCTGCGGTTGTGATCGGTAATTATGAAACCGTTGATGATCCCCTATTCTCTCGAGAATCAATTCGGCGGTTGGATCGGCGATTTTAAAACCGCCGATCGCGTGTTTTAGGGGCAAACTTGTCTTTTCACATGCCCTATTTTTGATGTTGATAAATACATCACTTTCTCATCTTTCTGAACCTGACTCTTTCAATACAAGAATCCTAAATTCAATACAGACATTTGTGAGAGAAAAGGCAAAGAAGATTGCTCATTTAAACACTCAAAACCATTTTCATATGCATTAAACTTAATATAGCATCTTCTAGCATATCTAGGATTCTTGCTTGCATGGGTCTTACTCAACACACTTGCTTTGGTAAGTTCTTCACTAATTTCATCTAATCTTAGTGTTTTACTTAAACTGAGTGTTGTTTTTGTGATATCTAAACTTATGATTGTTTAATCTTGTTAGCTAAGCTTTATGTCATGTCATTTAGCTATTAATATTTAGGATTGATTTAATTGTCATATTGTAATCCTAGATAAGTATTTAGTGTGACCTAGCACTAAGTACATATTTGGATATCTTTGCATATTCACTTTGGTTGTTTAATCTCTTTAGTGAGAACTAAGTCTTGTGGCTAAGGTTGCTTAAGCCGCAAGCAAATTGGACTAGGTCCACTTTTTTAGGCCTGCAGGTAGTGGTGGTGGGTTATAGACCGGGATTAGGTTGTAAACACTATTGCAATTAGTGGATTCGGGGTTTGTATGTGACGCACATAACAGCCTATGGTTTTTCCCAGTTTGGGTTTCCACGTAAAAATCAAGTGTTATTTAATTTCCACACTTTACATTTGATTTATTGCTTTAACTAGATTAAAGTATTTTCACAACATTGACAAATCACGAAAATTGGTAATATTAGTTTAAAATGTATTCACCCCCCTCTAGATAGTTTTATACACACCGTGCATTATTAGTTTCAAAAAGTCTCTCATCATTTCTCAATGACCATAGGTGATTAGTGGTTTGAACTTAGTTATTAATTGCTATTGATCTTCTTAAAGAACAAGCCCTAATATTGAATTGAGGTGTCTAATTGAGATTGATTAAGAACAATGGAGGGTCTTAAAAGGTTGTGTTGATTCCTTAGTACCTTCTCACTTTACCTTACACCTTCTAGTTATTTGTATTGAATTTTGCTTCTTTACTTTAGTTTATATTTAATTGCATTCAAAAACATTTCTCTAAACCAAAATCGATTTTACATTTCACGCAGTTAGTTTTAGTTTTAATTCTTGTTAACTAGCTCTAGCCTTTTGATTTCCCTTTCTCTGTGGATTGATTCCTTACTTGAGTGCTATATAACCATTGATCTCGTACGATTGTGAGGGTATTTTTGACGAACAATCACGGCCTTAGACCACCACAGTCCCTGACTGTTGTGAGCGCAATACCACAAATATGCAACTACATTACGGTCCCTGACCGCATGGCTTTGATACCAAATCTTTGATAAATAGAGTACTTGTCACAATAGAAACTCGGTTTTATATTACACAAGACTTTTGACTTCAACACAACACAGTCAAATACACTTAACAAACACTCACTTATCTACCAGTCAGACACTAACTTGTACACAAAATCTACACACACTTGCACACTCAAGTGTTTCACTCACTTTTCTGCTTGTTTTTGTTTTTGTACATCCAAAACGTACGTAAGCCTATGGCTCAATTTATAGACCATTTAGGTCGGTGGTTGAAGCTTCTAAAAGCTTCATTTTATGCCGGTCTTTGAAGCTTGTGATCCCATGTCAATTCTTGAAGCTTATTGTAACTCGGTGCTTCATCACTTCTTCTTCTAGAAGCTTTTCGAATATTGGTCCTCATCAAATTTCGGGAAGAGAACTGTGGAAAATTCTAGAAAGCCTTATTGAAGCTTATAGAAAATTATGAAAACTTCTAGAGAGATAAGCGTTGATTCTCAACACAACTTGAAAATAAAAGAGACTTTAATAATTGCTCTCTCACATTCTCTAAATTTAACTTAAACTTTTTATCTAAAAAAGTTTAGTTTTCGAGTTAGATATATTTTAACAAATTATACATTGTTATTATTATTATTATTTTGAAATTTTAATGTCGATCTAATTTATAGTTTATTACACTTATATTATCATAATTTAGTATTCACAAACAATATTGTATGTTTTTGTAAGTTATATAAATTTGAATATTTTTTTTCAATATTGTATGTTTTTGTAAGTTATATAAATTTGAATATTTTTTTTTAAAAAAAATTGTTAGGGTTAATGTAATTTTTATTTTATAACTTGTAGGGTTAATTTACTCTTAAACTTACAAAGTAATGATATAAAAAGTGAGTATGACATTGAGTAAATGAAAATTCAACTATATAGTATATTGTTTAGTAAAAATCATGTTCAAACTGTTATAGTTTGGCCAAAGCTATTACAATTAATGAATTTGTTTCAATTTTACGTTGATTGTGCTCTTGAATGTGTCACATTGATTGTAAATAAGTCTTTTGTTGATAGTCTTAATTTTGCTAAAACGGATGTCCGTTTTGATATGTTTGTATTGGATAATTCTTTAGGACTTTGTTTTGTTTTTTGTTTTCTTTTGTTAATGTATTTATTTAAAATATACATTTTACGGTGTAAGGTTCACTATACTTCTCTACTAGATGTATCTTTATTTTTCAATTATTAATATTCTTCATACCGTAGAAGTTTATTAAGAACTTTTATTATATCCCACCTTAATGATGAATTCTGATTGCGTCCCTAACTGCACGAATGACGAATCGATGGGATTTATATAGTAGCAATTAAGTACTGGTATTGTATGCACGAGGATTTGTAAAATCAATTAACTAAATCTACTTATGCTAAAACTAAAACTAAACTAAAGAAGTAAAAGGAAAGTTGCTGGAAGTTTAATGAGTAAAATAATCAAACCACTATAAAGAAAGTAAATCGCAATAATGCATCTATTATTAAAGCAGGGTATTCTCCCCAGTTATCCGAAGCCAGTCTGATACCTTACCCGTTGTTAATTTGATCTCTTCAAAGGGCATGTCACGTGCCGCTTGTAATTTTGTATTTTAAACATGACTTTCTTGGACTTTAGTCGGTCAAACTAACTTTACAATAACATTGTATATTTGTATGAGAATCTAAAAATATTTGTAGTTTTATTTTTCTTATTATCCTTAAATAATTAATTATTAAATAAAAAATGCTAACCTCTATAACTTTCTTTTTTCACGTTATGGCACATCAGTCATCACCTTATATAATCCCTTTGTGATGACTTTTAAACATAAGCAGAAGGCATTACGTTGTGGCACATCACCTTATGTCATGTGGGACTTGTAATTTGTACTTCACTTTACCCAAGTTTTAGGCGTGTTGATGATAAAATACGAGGAACCAAAACTTTACAATCAGAATCCAAATAAATTTAAGATTGTTGTTTTTAACAGGCTGAATTAAAAAGGGTAATTATATATATTAATTGCACATCATCTCTTAGCAGAGCCGGTTGTACACCTCCTTTCCACATAAGTGATGAGGGGTTCAAATCCCACCATACACATTTTACAAGCATGTGCGGGGAATTTTCTTCCCGGGTTGTGGGAGTAGTTATCTCCCATTATGGGAGTAGATATCTGGGCCGTACATGTATTGTTTGATCTCGACAGGTCCCGAAAGTCCTATTGTAATAGTTCTTGTAATACTTGAAAAAATAATTATATATATATATATATACAGTTTTTCTATTTTCAGTTCGTCCTGATAATAAATATATCAGGACGAAGAATGTGGACCACAGATTATGGAGAAGTTTTGACAAGTGCATACACTTTGAGTCAAAGTATGTAAATTTAGTGGTCCACATTCTTCTTCCTGATATATTTATTGTCAGGACGAACAGATAATAGAAAATCTGTATATATATAATCATAAAAGGAAAAAAAACCACAAACAAAGCAGAGAACGAAACTAACCAAAGGTAGCGTCGAATATGGCATTATCCTCCTCTTCCCTCCTAATAATTTCTATCAGAACTTCCTCTTCTATATTTGAGAAATCAAACCCAATAGTTCTCCTGGTAGCTAAAACTTTGACCGCCTTTACTTCCGGTGAAGTAAAGCTAGACACAATTTCGATTGAATACTTGCTATTGGATTTCTTAGTTCTCATTGCATGCATTCTTGATGGGATAGCCTTACTTTTGTTCCTCTGTTTCATTCCTGGAATAAGAACTGAACTGCACCCCTTATTTCCTCCTAACATATCTTCCACAACGCTATTGGTCTGTAACACCTCCTCCTCACTGTTAATCAAAGGAGGTGGATGTGACTCACCTTCAGTATGCGGATGATGCAATTTTGTTCCTAGAGCCCAATTTGAATTATCTTGTTAATTCTAAAAGGATTCTTAGGTGTTTTGAGATGGCGTCCGGTTTGAGGATTAACTTTCATAAATCATGTGTGGTTAGGGTAGGGAAAAAGACTTTTGGGAGGTAGATTGGGCATCACATTTTAAGTGTAAAAAGGCCAATCTTCCGATTCCGTACCTTGGAATGCAGTTGGGTGCTAAGTCGAACTCCAAAGTGTTTTTGAATTTGATTTTGGAGCGTATCCAGAAGCGACTGGCTCCTTGGAAAAAGAAATTTTTGAGTAAAGGGGGGAGATTGGTGTTGATTAAAGCGATACTTTCGAGTATCCCTTCGTACTTTATGTCGGTCTTCCAAATCCCAGTTAGCGTAGTGAACTCAATAGAAAAATTCCAAAGGAGTTTTTTTTTGGGTGATGGGGTGGAAAAGAGAAAATTGCATGCATTTGATTGGGGGACTATATGTAGGAGCAAGAGAAATGGAGGGCTCGGGGTTGGGAGGATTAAGGATAAAAATAAAGCACTATTGGCAAAGTGGATTTAGAGATTCAGTAGAGAGGGAAATCTGCTTTGGAAGAGGGTTTTGAGAGCAAAGTATGGTATCAAGATGGATAATCTTCTATGGAAGTGGGATACTGGCACTAATCCCTCGTCGTTTGTAAAAGTAGTCAGAAATCTTTTTAAAGATGGTACTAATTCGGCAAAGATTCTGGGTGATGGCTTGAAAGTGGTAATGGATAGTGGGGATAAGGTGATTTGCGCTAAAAGTGGTGTTCCCGAGAATTTTTTCCTTGTCTTTCAACAAATATGGCTATATTAGATAGTATGGTAGATAGGAGGGGGAGGTGTGGAAGTGGGATTTTCAGCTAAGAAGAAGTTTGTTTGACTGGGAACTGGACATTTGGAATGTTTTTTCTTCAAATGTCGCTGGTGTTAGGATTCAAAAGATCATGATGGATTCGATTGCTTGGTCTTTTTGCCTGAAAGGTCTTTTTTCAGTTAGTTTTTTTTAGAAGGTGTGAAACAAATAATAGGTGTGTCAAATATTAACCTAGAGGGGGGTGAATAGATTTTATCCGATTTTACCCAATTTTCGTGAATGGTCAAGATTACTAAAAAACCCTTAACTAGTCAATATGAAATAGCAAGTGTAATACGTGTGGAATATTAAATAACACTTGATATTTACGTGGAAACCCTCACAGAAAAAACCACGGGCTGGTAAGTGCGCCACACTCGAACTTCGAATCCACTAAATATGATAACGATTACAACCTAATCCTGGTATATAATCACACACCTACCTAATCCTGGTATAAGTGAACCTAGTCCAATTATTTGTGATTTACGCAACCTAATCCCGGAAGCTACACAAGTCTTACTTCTCAATGAAGAAATAAAATGGCCTATGTGAATATGTATGAATATCCAAAATGCACAAAGAGCTAGGGAACCCTATATGCTTATCTAGGATGATAATATGACAACAAAAATACTCTTAGATATCAATAGCTAGATGACATGTCATAAAGCTTAGCGAAACAAAGATTATGCAAACCTAGAAAGCTATCACAATACAACACTCAATCAAAACAACACATAAATCTCTATCTTGTATATATAATATGTCCTAAAATCATACAAGTAATAAAAAGAGATTGCTTGGAGAGCAAGACACTAAGATTAGATGAAATTAGTGAATAACTTACCAAGCAAGGTGTATTGTAGAAGACCCATGTATGAATGCATCCTATATAGTCATAGATGATGCTAGATGAACTTTAAATGCTCATGGAAAATGATTTGAGTGATCAAAGAAGATGAAAGATGATTTCTTTGGTAATTTTTTCTCTTTGGTAAATTTTTCTCTTTGCAAAAGCTCTCAATGAAAAATAAGATATTTTGAGAGTTGTGTACGACCTAGAACACAAAGTGGTATATTTATAGGTGTCCAACGAAACTCCAGCGTTTTAGGTGCGCGTCACGTTTGACGAACTGCCACCGTCTCGATTGCCGGGGTTGGCATCCACGGTAGTTGCACCGCGGCAGAGACAACAGTCTCTGTCGCCTACATGGCGGGTTTGACCCAACCGCAATAGTGCACCGCGGCAGAGAAGACACATCTCTGTCACCTGCATGCCGCGGTTGACCCAACCACGACAGTGCGCCGCGGCAGAGAAGACACATCTCTGTCGCTTGACTGCCGCGGTTTCCCAACCGCGGCAACACAACCGCAATAGAGAAGGGCAGGGCCTTCTAATGCAGCTTCTCACATAAGAACAATGCATTAAGAGCAAGTGTGTGAGTGAAGTAAATGCATCATAATGCTTAACATGATATGACATTTAACAAGCTAGATGCAATTAAATAAACATGCAAGAAGAGAGATTAATGAACATGAATGCACACAAATAAAAACACACAACATACAAGAATAAGAATTATACATGAGTTGTGAGTGTGTGCAACTATATCTCTTTATAGCAAGTAAGCACCTAGATACCTTTGGTGCTTCTTCTCTTGAGGACTTGAGAGGGCCTTGGTTGTACAAAGCACCCACCATTAAAAGCCTAATCTACCCTTACATCAAACCCCAAATTGTGGTTTGTCCACGAAATAAGCCAATCAAACTTTGAGGAACTTACAATCTCCCCCTTTGGCTATTTCGGGACAAAACCACCACTCACATTGATCTTCACAACAAAATAGAAACTAAAAGGATTTTCTACATTACAAAGAGATAAATAATAAAAAAAATCTTCAAGTATTCAATCTCTTGTAGAACAACCAACCCTTCAAAACAAAGTTTCTACACTTTCCAATACAAGCAAAATGTGAGATGATCAAGAGAAAATAAACCAAGCATTTGCATTTAAAGAAAATAAGCACAACATCATGCAATAAATGTGTAATGCAATACTCCCCCTCAATGGGTTACTCCCCCTTAATATGCTATCTCCCCAACATGCGAATTTGCTATTCTAATTAGCATTCTCCTTTACCACTACTACTCCCCCTTTTTGTCAAAAGATGGGCAAAAGAGTATCCCACATACGGGTCACTTGTAGCAAAGAGAGATGTTGTCATACAAGTTATTTGCATAATCATATAAGGCACTTTATACAACTCAATTAAAAGGAGAGATACAAGGAAATTTATTTTATTTAAAATGTGTGAGATAAAATGCTTTGCAAGTAAGACTTATTACATTTAAGTCCAAAAATCAATGGTATTTGGCAAAGCAAATGACAACGGTTTCCTTTAAAGAATTCAAACCAATTTCACCATTTGTCATGAGTAAAGCAAGGATATAGAAAAATTATTGATTCCAATTTTAGAGCATTATATCCAACTTCACATGCGAAACATGGCATGAGCGACTTTGCACCCTATTTGATTTTTCCGGGTATAAAACCCGTATGATAGTAGCCATATTCAACAAATAAAGAAAGAGAGACATTGGATTTATAAATCCTTAGGATGTATACACGATCCTTATTTATTTTAGTCTTACAAGTTTTTCTCACATTGTTTTGCATTTTAAGAATTGCAATCATCAATTCATACCTTTTCGTTTGAGCATGTCTTTTGAATTTCATGCTTTTCACATTTTAAGTATGTCATTTAAGAATGTCATTTAAGAATCATCATGTTAAGGAGATCATTATAGGTCATTCAAAGAGTACTTCCTATGAATATCTACTAGTCCAAAAATGCATGTTTGAACATAAATAAGACATGGATTGCAATACAAGCAAGGTTCACACTTATTAAATTAAAAACATATAATCATATGTGCAACAAATATACTCAAACAATTAATAAAGGAGCAATTGTAACAAGTATGCAATTGCTCTCTTTACTTGAGTTCCCTATATGGGGTCAAACACCAAAAAACACATCACTCCACAAGACATATCTCAATAGATCTACTGAGTGTTTTAAACCTAAATGCATCTAACGGATTTAGTAAATAAGTCCGCTAGTTGATCATTTGTACCTACATGTTCAAGTACAATGCATTTGTTTTCAACTAGTTCTCTAATGAAATGATGTCAAATGTCAATATGCTTAGTCCTAGAGTGTTGTACCAGATTCTTGGAAATATTAATAACACTCATATTATCACAAAAAAGGGTTAGAGTACCTTGATTGAATATGTAGTCGACTATTGGTTCATCCAAAGGAGTTGTGTGCATCCACTCCCTGCGGCTATGTACTCGGCTTCGGCTGTGGACAAGGAAATCGAATTTTGCTTCTTGTAAAACCAAGACACCAAGTTGTTCCCTAGGAAGAAGCAACCGTCCGATGTGCTCTTCCTATCATCACAATTTTTTGCCCAATCCGCATCACTAAAGCCTGCAAGACTAGCATTAGTGTCAAAAGAGTACCAAATTCCATAGTTGGATGTCCCATTCACATAGCGAATGATCCTCTTTACGGAAGAGAGTTGGGACTCCTTAGGATCCGCTTGGTACCTAGCACACACACCCACACTAAAAGATATATCAGGCCTATTTGCGGTCAAATAAAGCAAGCTTCCAATCATGCCTCGATATAGAGTTTGTTCCACACTTTTACCACTAGCATCCTTGCTAAGCTTCAAAGTGGTACTCATGGGTGTATCACAATGTTTGGCATTTTGAAAACCAAATTTCTTCACTATGTTTTTGGCATATTTAACTTGGGTTATAAAAATCCCATCATTTAATTGGCTAATTTGTAAACCTTGGAAGTAACTTAGCTCACCAACAAGACTCATCTCAAACTCATGAGACATCACATCAACAAATTGTTGGACTTTGATGTTGTTGGTGGAGCCAAACACTATATCATCAACATATATTTGAGCTATAAAGAGCGTATCATTGTCTTTCTTGATGAATAGAGTCTTGTCAACACTACCCCTTGTGCAGTTATTATCAACAAGATATTGAGTGAGGCGCTTATACCAAGCCCTCGGTGCTTGTTTCAACCCATATAGAGCCTTTTTGAGGCGATAGACATGGTTGAGGTGGTGTGCATCCACAAACCCCTTGGGTTGCTCAATATACACTTCCTCTTACAAGAAGCCATTGAGGAAGGCACTCTTCACATCCATTTGGTGTAACTTGACATTGTGCACACAAGATATGGACAAGAGAAGCCTAATGGACTCTAACCGGGCAACGGGAGCAAATGTCTCCTCAAAGTCAATACCCTCAATTTGAGAGTACCCTTGTGCAACAAGTCTAGTCTTGTTACGCACTATGTTTGTAGGGAAAAATACCGTAGTACACGCAGCGGAAGCGAGACTAAAAATTGATTTAGTAACTTTTAAAATTTTTCCTTTTTATGAACCTTAAACCCTTTAATCAATTAAACATATATATTATCTAACAAAAGAAGAATACCTTTTGTCGCGTGATCCAATTGACTTACGTCGATGGTAATCCGTAAGATCTTTAATCCTAGCACGAACGTGGATCACCTAGGAGCGTGGTCTCCCTTTTCTTTGAATTGCAAACCTGTGAATGGACAAACAAACTTTTCTTTTCTATGTTAGTCACAAAAACAATCAAAAGAATACTAAGATTATTCCGGTCACTTTTGAGTTCTCAATCTAATGATCGAAACTCGTGTGAACCTAGATCGATGTTGTACACACAAGCTTATTGATGAATAAGCAAATAGTATACCATCAAAGAATAATCTATCACTCTTTTATGTTTTTAGTAGAATAAAAATAATCTTTCTATGAACTGAGAAGAAGAAGAAAATAGAATCAAGCACAAAAAACCTAGGTGGCCGAATTCTATAAGTCCACATATATAGGTGGCAAATTTTTTTTTCTCTCTTTCTATTAGGGTGGCCGAAAATAATAACCTAAAAGGGACTAGGGTTGCCGCAATACTCAAGCCAAAAAGGAGTTTGTATTGCACCCTAATTCCTATTTAGTTTAAGACTTCCAAGCCCTAATCCAACTCATAAATCTTTTATTCTTTTATTTGACTAAATAAAAAGACTTCTTATTTGATTAAATAAATAAAATTAATTATTTATTTCCTTATCAAACAAGTCTTTTACTTTTACTTTTAGGAAATATATTTTCTGATCAGAAAAGATTTGTTTCTTAATTAAACAATTAATTAATAAATTAATTAATTCTTGTTTAATTAAAACAATGAAACAAAATAATATATTAGGTTAATATTAACCCTTGCCGCCCCACTTAGAATAAATGGGCCAAATATTATTTTCTTATTTCATTTAATCCATTGGACTTTAAATAAAAAGCCCACATGTGAACCAGACCCATTCTTACTAAAAGAAACAAACCCACATGCCTTTCATTAATATATTAATATAATTGAGCAGCCCATTACTTAAATAATATGCAAATTATATTCTTAATATATTAAATGCAATTCTAGATGGGCCCTTAAATTGGTCCGGTAGAATATATCAAGTGATCCATGCAAGTCCGTGTGGATAGGGGATCTTGGCGGGCCATCTAAATTTAAGCTTCAATAGACATAACCTAATCACAATCAACAAATGATTCACTTAGGTCTGATCCATTAATTTTAACTCATTCCACTAAAGAGCTAAAACTGAACTCTTAAATAAAGATAGAAAAGGCAGATGCTCCTCATTCATACCCTAGACAATCATATTGGAGATAGTGTATCCTCGTGATTAATATCAGTAATCGCTAAGAGTTCATAGACCGCCTATAACTCTCCAAGTTACCATATTTACTCATATGACCACGTTTTGAACTTGGATATTTTGACTTGTCCAGAAGCTATGTTTTCAATAGACACTATCGAAAACTCAACGTTAAGATTTAATATCCAATTACCTCAAAACATCCATATGATGATATTATACTCTCATTTAATAAATGGAGCCACGATGTCCATATCTATAAATGAAGTCCTCTATCGATTAACAAATGAATATCACCAAACTATCGAGGATAGACTATACGATATAATCGTACTCACTGATAACTCAAATGATATCACTTGCAACCATAAGTCCATCATTTATCTCAGGATTAAGATAGACTCTTCGATTGTCCTGATAATGAAAAAACTATTATCTATTGACGGTTATAGATAAAGTATTTCATTGTGATCCAGTTCAATGCACCTAGTGCACTAGATCCTTTTGCTCGAAGACACTCCGATGATTTTAGACTCATCATATCTCATTTGATCTCACTCAAATGCTAGCAAAAGAATTCTACAACTTTAACAAGATAAAGGTGACCAACTTTTAACTTAAGTTGTGAACATTATTCAAGACTAACTAAAGAATTGTGTCTACCACATACATATCCAGATGTACGAACAATTCTTCTTTTCTCATAGTCTTTAGACCTTATGATTATTTACTTTGACAATTATAATATTAAACTATAAATGCTATACGATTTGTTAAACCAGAAATCACTTTATTAATATGAAAAAGATTGTTAATTACAATATTACACTCTTGCTATTGAGCATAATCCTAACAATGTTGCCATACTCATCGAATTTGTTCCTAAATATCCATTTAGTGCCTATGATATTAGTGTTCTTAAGCTTAAGAACTAGAGTCCAAACCTCATTCCTTTCGAATTGGTTTAGCTCTTCTTGCATGGCAAGAACCCAAAATTCATCATTCAAGGCTTCATCAACCTTTTTGGGTTCTATTTGAGAGGTGTAACATGTGTAGCTAATAAGATTAGCTATTTGACATCTAGTCTTCACACCCTTATTCACTTCTCCAATAATGTCATCTTTATCATGGAGTTTCCTAACCCATGGAGTAGGTTTTTTAGAGTTCAAGAGAGGAACTCTATCAAGAGGTTGAGTGTCCTTTTTATCAAGGTTAGATGTCCTAACATTTGGAGTCACGACAACCTTCTCCAAGGGAGAGTCATCATCTATAGCAATCTCTTCCTTATGGTCATCAAACTTGAGCCTAGTATCATTAATGACAACATTGGATGATTTCATGACGGTTCGAGTCTTTAAGTTGAAAACTTTATAGGTTCTACTATTCAAGGCATAGCCAATAAAGATACCCTCATCACTCTTAGCATCAAACTTGCCAAGTTGATCTCGGTCATTTAAAATGTAGCACTTGCTTCCAAAAGAGTGGAAGTAGCTAACATTTGGCTTCCAACATTTCCATAACTCATAAGAGGTTTGGTTAGTACCAGGCCTTAGGAAAACTCTATTTCCTATATAGCAAGTCGTATTGACGGCTTCGGCCCATAGTTTCCTAGGGACATTGTTGCTAAGCAACATCACACAGGCCATCTCTTGAAGGACCCTATTCTTCCTCTCAACAACTTCATTTTGTTGAGGTGTCCTAGGAGCCGAAAACTCATGGGAGATGCTTAAGCTATTGCAATAGCTTTCAAAGTAGGCATTCTCAAACTCCCTCCAATGGTCACTTCTAATTCGTTTAATTCTTTCAATGTTTATGTTCGTTTCATTTTGAATTTTAGTACAAAACATTTTAAACTTGTCAAAAGTTTTGGATTTTTCTCTAAGGAAATATGTCCATGTGAACCTAGAGAAATCATCAACACAAACAAAAATGTATCTCTTTCCACCTAAACTCTCGGTTTGCATGTGACCCATAAGATCCATGTGGAGAAGCTCTAGGGGCTCCTTAGTGGAGAGATAGTTGCCTTTTTATGCATGCTCTTGGTTTGTTTCCCTTGTTGGCAAGGTCCATAAACACCATTGGTTTTCTTCCAAGCTTGAGAAGGCCTCGCACAACATTGAACTTATCTAAGATTCGTAAATCTCAATAGTTCATGTGGCCAAGTCTTTCATGCCACAACTCTATTTGGTTATCCTTTGACATATTACACGAGACAACTCTAGCCTCAAGACAATAGCAATTGTCGCTAGATCTCATACCTTTCAATAAGGTTTGTCCATTTGGCTTTAGGATAGACCAATCATCTTTTCTAAACAAGACAAAATCCTTTATCACTAAGATGAGAAATGCTTATCAAATTGGCTTTCAAGCCATCAACAAATAAAGCATTTGATAAGGAGGGTAATCCGGGAATGGAGATGGTTCATTTCCTTACTACTTTCTTTTAGATCCATCACCAAAGGTGACACATCCTCCATCCTCCATGACAAGAGTCTCAAAGAAACTCTTGTTTCCATTCATGTGCCTAGAGCATCCACTATCTAAGTACCAAAAGTTAGATGAATTTGCCTTCAAGGCAATTTGAGCAACATTGTAAAAGTATTCACCTTTTCTAATCCACCTAGGTGAAACACTTTCCTTCATAATGGTCAATGATACATGGGCTCTAGATGTCCTAGGATCATGCAAATTAGTTCTCTTATTCCTAGGGACATGCATCATGGGTCTTTTTCTTTTCAATCATGCTTTTATTTCTACACATTTTAATATAACGAAAGCAGTTTGGTCTAATATGACCATAAATACCACAAAAATGACATGTAGGGATAAAGTTAGGAATCATACCATGTCTTTATGCATGCATATGAGCCTTCCCATGTCGTTGTGGTTGCATTGGTTCATTTCTTCTTTGTTGTTGAACCGGTCTAGCTTGCTTCCTTGGTTGAGCTTGCATGATTGGTCTCTTTCCTTTGTGAGCCATTTGTTGAGGAAAGTTAGCTTGAGGAGCTCTAGTAGGTTGGCCTTGAGGTTGTCTTCTTGGAGCTACCTTCACTTGTGCACTATGTGAGCATTATCCTAGATCAATCTTCTTCTTAGGAGTTTGCACCGGTGAAGCTTCTATGTAGCCCAAGCTCTTTACAAACACGGTCTTGCTGGGAGTGGAGGTCTCTTTGCCATCTTCAAACCCAAGACCTCTCTTGTCACAAGGACTCTTGCCAACCTCAAGCATATGGTTAAGCTTCTTGGTGCTAGAAGCCATCCTAGTCAATGACCCTTTAGCTTCCTCAAGATCCCTCTTCAAACCTTCTTCATTCCTCTTAGATAATGCTAACTCCTCTCTTCGCTTATCTTCATTCTCCATGGATCTCACTACTTCTTCACTTAGTTGATCAACTTGTGTTGAGAGCTCTAGGTTTTCCTCCTTCAATCTTCTAGCCT